>OX439140.1:104338917-104938917 GCA_949318255.1 Pollenia labialis
ATAACATCACTGATCTTCACTAGCAATCCATTGTTATTTTAGTAATTTTATTACCTCTCAGTAAAAAGAAAGAAATACATAGTCCGTTAAAAATTTGTGAAGATAATTGCATTTTAGTCACATCATCTTTTTTAAAAACACAAATAACGGTTATTTTGGAATATCTCAAAAACTGATCTACTTTTGACAATTCTGACTTCATATTCGGATTCAGGAGAAAGTTTTTTGTTGAAAATTTGTCACGTAGTGTAATCACCAGGCAAATAATGCGTAGATATGTGAAAATTTCGGTGTTATTTTTTAATTTGGCTTTTTCTGGATTAAATATTAATGTTAAAGAAAACTAATACAGAACAAAATTGTTCATAAGATATAGCCCTAGAATATTTGTGAATAAGGTTTTTCTCTAAAATAAATATTACTGAAGTTATCAATAATTAAAGCGACACATAGTGAGAAAAATAGCATTTTTAGCAAACTTTGTGGGCTCAAATCACGCCCAATAACTATGCAAACGATCTAAATTTTTTTATATATTATTTTTTTCTAATTTGGAATCAATCTAAGGGGCTTGCCAAGTGAAAAAACGAAAAAAAATTGTCCATATAACTTGCGGCCACAATAATGTGCACGCACTGTTTTTTAATAAACTGTGTTTTATTTTCGTCGTCGTCTATCACCAATTATGAACTGCTTTCAGTAAAAACTATCTACCTATATGAATATATGTATATATTTTGCATTGCCAGTGCAAAATATTTTACAGTTATTGCCTGCCACAATGATAATCATGTAACCACAATACTAAGAAAAATGTACAATAAGAAAATCAACAGGACAATTCATTCAAATATCTGTGCATACATTTTTATTCTACCTAATGGTATATCATAACTTTTTACAAAATACCAAATGCGCACCTGAGTTTGCCTGCAAAAAATGTATAAAGGCATTGTGACAGGACAAATTTACGTTAAATAGTTACCATAAAATGGTAAAGTTTCATTACGACATCAATAAAACACATCTTCTTACCCAAAAATTTTACCTACTGTCACATTTATTTTTAAGTAAATTGGTTATTTACACATAAATTGTTGATTTTAACGTTCCCTGCAGGAATCTTCGTGTCCATAAAATGTTTTTTATTCAACTGCATCGTTTTAATTTTTTATTTAATAGTCCTTTTATTAGAGCTTGAACTCTATTTAATAAATTGTCGCATACTTTTGTTATGGAATTTAGTACATCAAAACATAACTTTAAGTCTTTTCTTTTTTATTAGTTAAATGAGAAATAATCCTATTTAAATATAATTTTTATAATAATATTTTGTAAATAGTTTTTAAATCTTGAAAATAATACTTAAATAATTTTATATAATATTTTGAATTAACTAATTTAAGGACAATGTTCTACAGACATAAATCAATATAAATAAACAAAACAAAAAAAAACTTAGATTACTACCTATAAATAATTTTAGTAGAAACTTATAATATTAAAAACTAACAGAAAAAAATTATTATATTTACTATTTTTTCTATATAAAATCTTATTTTCATTTTATCTTAAAAACATTTTTTTAATTTTTCATTAAATATGTACCTTAATAAAGCAAAAATAAATATTTTTTAATAAAAAGTATTATAATTGACATTACAAACATTACAAATAAGTTTCTTCATTCTATTAATGCATACAAATGTATGTAATTGTATTTCTCTTTTCTTTTCAAAAACAAAACAAATGTGTTTTTAACTATACAGAACTCAATATAGTCACCAGCCAATTTGTGTTACGCGACTATACAGTCGAACTGCCAGTTTCTAGCTACGCTGTTTTGAAAACTAAAAAAAAATGTTTACGTCAACTGTAAACACATCAACTGCTGTGTTTCAGTCGCAAGTTCAGCAGTGTGTGTGTATGAAATGGAGTGAGTCGGCTGCTGATTCTTTTGACTGCTGAAAAAAAAGTAAATTCTGTTACTGTTTTTTCAGTAACTGTGCGCACACAGTTCAACTGATTTAAGTATGAGTGTGATGCAAATAAAATACAGTTCATTTTTTTTCAGCATGTTGCTGAAAATAAATGAAATTTTTAGCAAATTTCGACTGCTTATAGCAGTTGTTCGAAACCCTGGTATATATACATAAAGAAGAGAATTAATTCAATTTTTAAACATCAATCTATTTTGAAAAAGTAATAATAATTATTATAGCCAAATGTTTATTAAGAAATGAAGCTCTGTTTTGCACTTGGCAGCTCTGATTTATAAGGATCTTTCACTTGACTGTGTAAACATTCATGCCACTTGTATGACATTCGACTATTTCGTCGCCATTTTCGATGGTAATACGTATAGCCTTGTTGCAAGTAATAACTTGCATGTGTAAAGGCAGGGTTAGGTGGGTAGGCGAAACATCAAAAAATAAAATTGATTGATGAAATAAGCACTAAATCGGTGGCGGATTTAAGGTATTATTATAAAATTTAGCATAAGTTTATTTTATATATCTAAAATTTATTATCAGTAAAGTTTACAATTGGGTTGTTCGCAAAAGGCGGTTAAATGTTTATTTAGTTATATTAACAACAGCAAAAATTTAGTTTTATAAATTTTGTAGCTGTTAAGATAAACCACGTCTAAAGTTTACTTAAACCCTAAAACTCTAAGAAATAATGATAATGTAATACATTTCTTTCCGATTTCGTTTATAATCAGTGTCTTGACCTGTGGACCCATTTTTGTTTATTTTTGAATCCGCCTGATAAATATTGCAAAAGACAGTTTATAATTATGTAGAAATTTCTTAAATTCAAAGATATATTGCACCCATTGTGTTGTATTAGCTATAACGGAAGATGGCAAAGGTTATGAAAGTTGTCTTTTTTGTACTTCTTTGTACAGAAAAAATAATTTATAAATTTTTTTCTATATAGCCTACAACAGCAGTGGCGGTCTGGAAAAACATACGAACGGAATGAAATTAATCGAACAGAGTAAGAAGAAAAAGGATAAACATTTAAGGGATGTCATTTTATAACATAATTTACTGCGACAACATTGTAGTAAATTAAAAGTACATTTTTTATTTTTAATGGCTATTGACATTTGGTTGGGGAATATACTAAAAAAAATGTAAGTATTGGAAATAATATAAAGTTGATTTGCCTTTTTATTTTAACGGCTACGACTACACTGCCTAGTTTTTTCAGTTTGAAAATTACCACCACCGCCACACGTTGCTGAAGTGAATCCACTTCTAGTACTATTTTTCTTTTTTCGTAACTTACACTGGCATTTAGCCAATACCATCTTATCAAAAATACTTACAAATAAAAAAAGGAAAAAAAAAGAAAACAATGAAAATCCAAGTGGTCTTTTTAAGGCAGAAAAGGGCCGCACATACATAAAAAACAGCACCTTAAACTAAATATATTGAACCCCTCTCAAATATGGGCAGAATGTGTGTATTGGCAGGCAATTTATATTGATAAAAGCAATCCAAACATTAAACGCAAACAAAAAAGAAACACGAAAAAAATAAACAAAAATTATGGGTAAAAATCCCTTCGCTGAGTGCTTTTCAGCATTTACGCTTAAATGCGTTTTTTATTCGCCGTAGTCCATTATTTTTTAAGTATTTTTTTTTTTTTTTGCAAAATGTAAAATTTTCAAGTTAATTTTTGTATTGTTTTGTGCACGGGAGTGATTTTTGACTCACGAATGAAATGTAATAAGTAGGAATGCGATTTCCATGCAAATGCTTGTTTTTTGTCGATAGTCTAAGAACGATGTCGACCAATTATCTTTCCGAATCATAAAATTAGCGTTGAAATGGCAACGATATGTTTTTGCATATTTTGGTGAGAATGCATATTTTTACATATTTATGTTTAAAAAGCATATTTTGAAATTTTTGAGTGATTTTTTTTTTAATTTCCATATTATATAAGCTCTGCTTAAAATACAAGATTTTCAAGATTTCGATAAAAGAACCTTCTATATTTAGCCGATACAGCACCTTACATGGTTAATGAACAATTTTCAGGATAGTATTTAAATCTATATTAAATTTCATACAAACTTAAATCGTATTTAACCCTCCGTCTTACACATGTTTTTATTTTCACATTCGTAACGCATGAGTCTAGCCAGACCCAACAAACTTTTGAATAAATAAAACCAATTTTTTTTAACCAAATGTTATATTATACACATTTATAATTTAAATACTTATTTTCATATTTTATTTAAATTATAAATGTATATAATATGACATTTAGTTAAAAAAAATTGGTTTTATTTTTTCAAAAGTTTGTTGGGTCTGGCTAGACTCATGCGTTACGAATGTGAAATTAAAAAACATGTGTAATAGGGAGGGTTAAATTGAGAACTAGATGGAGGTAATAGTTTGTGTGTTTAATAAAAAAAAAATAAATAATAGATAATTTAACAAAAAAATAATTAAAAACAGCAAGAAAGAAAGTTAAAAATACGGCATATTCTGTACAAAATATATATGGGTCTGGCCAGACCACATGTGTTACGAATGTGATGTGTGCAGTAAAATATTCGAATAAGTTTCCTTATATATCCTTTCCAGGTTATATTTTTCAGCTTTTTATAGTAAACTAAATTTTAGAAGGGTACCTGAAACTTCAAGTCTCTACCTGTGTTTTAAATATACTAAAATAACATTTAAAATCGAAAAAGGTATGGCCAGACTCATGAGTAAGACGAAGGGTTAAATACAGATTGATTTTTTAAGTTTTATTTCAAAAGTCTTATTTAAATGAGATAAAAGTATGGTAGCACTACTAAATACAAAAAAATATCATAAAAAACAGTCTAATTATTTAAAATATGGTATCAGAAAACACTTGAATTGTTATTGGTTTGCATGTTGTTGTGGTATTGTTGTAATATTGAGGCCACCTTGATAAGTTATTACAATGGAAACTTAAGTTGAAACTAAATGTACCACATCGCTGAATTAAGTTTAATTTAAATATGTAGTGAAGAAGAGAATTTTGTATTTAAAACGATTTTAAACATAAATATGTTTTTATATCAATCCTAAAAATTAGCCATAAGGCTGCCAATGGTCTAAAAATATTTTATCCAAAACTGTTTTAAGTTACTTGCTTAGCATATGGGTTACACAAAGTTGCTTAGGAAATAAGGAGCCAATTCGCTAAGTTTGCCATTTTTACTGAAATGTATCCCTTCATTGCACCACACCCAGTAGTATTATGATGGGAGCCTGGCTAGATGCTTCAGAATTATATTCAAAAAACTTTGAGTAATTTAAGAATATTAGTCGAGCTTGTTGATACCGATGATTATGTAATTAAAAAAGTAAAAGAAATAATTAATAACATCTGAAGTCAATTTAGCATTTGTATTTTCCACTTACGGATATATTGGAGAAACAATAGCTAATTTGTAGGAATTTATTTCATTTAATACTCAAGTCAAATTAATTGATTTTGCAGAAATCTCCGAGAAAAGGGACCTAGTGTGTGAAAATGAAGTTTGGAGAAAAAATCATTTCATCTTGTTCTGCACCCTTTTAGGTACGAGAATCCACTCTTAAGTCCAAGCCCGTTTTTTGACACACTAGGTCTCTTTTCTCGGAGAAGTTCACGTATGCAAGTGTACAAAGTTCGAACGCAATTCTTAATATTTTGCCTATTCT
This sequence comes from Pollenia labialis, assembly GCA_949318255.1. Lineage (NCBI taxonomy): Eukaryota > Metazoa > Arthropoda > Insecta > Diptera > Polleniidae > Pollenia > Pollenia labialis. Next base: position 104,344,623 of record OX439140.1, read on the forward strand.
ATAGTCACAGAAACACTAGTTTAACAAATTATAATAAACAGTTCCAATATTCCTCGATATTGAACATTTTATAATTCTTCAAATAGAGTTATGAACTGTTCTCTAACTTTATAAAAAAAAAATATTAAATTTCTGTTTATGCGTGATCTTGTTCTAAAAAATAAGCTTTATGTGGAGAAAATAATTGCAACCGTTTAACATTTCTTAAATTTTCGCATAAACAATTGATTTTTGTTGAAAAAAAATATACGATTGATCACAAAATGAGCAAATTTTTCTTTTAAATTCTTATTTGACTGTTGATTAAAAATATGAGTGAAAAAAAAACTAATTGTTCCGCTTGGAAGTCAGAGGCAAATATTTTTTTTAATTTTTTTTTTCATATAATAATTTTTAAAAAACGCTTATTCAAGGAGTTACAAGCCATTTTAATTATTTATTTTTAATATAAAAATACGATCTTTGGACATTATTCGATTAAACACTTATTAAGGGAATTGGTTTTATTTTTTTTTTTGTGGGATTTTTGCATGAAATAAGAATTTTACCCAAAAAATATGTTTGATTTAGTTTCTAGTTTTCTTAATCATAATCTTCATATATCAAGAATATCAAATAACAAAAATTATGCCCCTATTGCGGTTCTCTACACAACTCCATTTGGTCGTGTGAGAGTGAACCATCAAACTCATTTTAGGTATTGTGATACCCAATTGTTTTTAGATGAGTTTGATATAAAGTTGCCAACTTAAAATATCACGTTTGACAAGTGAAAATTAGTTAAAATTAAATAATTTTTTTAAACTACAAACTGTTGAGTCAAATAAAAAGTAATTATAATGGATATTAGTGTCGATTTATTGTATGATGACGAAAAGGAAAACTGTTGTTTAGAAGTGTTGTGTACAAGCAGGCAAATTCGATATGATTCTAACCCTCTTGAACTTCCCAGTGCCAAGCAAGAACTTCTAATAAGTAACGAAACTTTCTGGTTGGTGTAGCTGTTGATAAATCTGCTGGTTGTATTATTGGGTCAACTGATAAGGTAAAATTGTTACTTGATAGTGGAATATTTTCAACACCAAATACTTGGCCGGTTGGTGCCACTTGCTCTTGCAATGACAAGAGCTGCGAAACAGTATCCTCGAGGCTATTTTATGGAACTTCGCTGTCGCTTGAGAGTTTCTTGTTGGAAAGTTTTTTTTTATACCTGTGCCAAGAATATTATAATATTTTTATTTATTCGTCCAGTAGATTGAGAAAATTATAAGCGTCTAAAAGAAGGACTTGTCGTGATCCCAAACTATTAGAGTGCACTGAAAACTCTTCCCATAACTCCTTACATGCAGTTTTCATCATATCAAACGTTGATGTTTTGCGCGAGCAATTTCTAAGTTTCTCTAAATAAGCTGGACAAGCCGCTCAAATTTTTAAAAATAGCGAAAAAGTTATTGCCAAAATCTATACATACGATTTCTCCATTTTGTTTAAGATTTTTACCGAATTAAAAATAAATTAAATTTTACTGCCAATAACACAACTACTTTTTAGCAGTTGTGTGTATTTAACATTTTTGTCGACCAAACTTTTACAAAGTTGAAAACGGCAATACCAAGAAAAAAAAAAGATACACAACTGAATAGCCAACTGCCTGTTGAGTTGAGAATGGTAATGTTAATTTACCAAAGACAACCAAACTGTTGCAAAAGTGGAGAACCGCAATAGGAGCTTTAATCAATTCCTATTTTAAAAAGGTTAGGTTAGGTCGAAAGGAGGTCGATGCATCAAAGATGCAACATCATACTTATATCATACTAATATTACATATCTTTGAAGCTTCGTCCTACTTTTGACCTAACACAACTTTAGTTTAATTCCTAAGTTAACGTCCTGCCAATGGCGTACGGAATTTCTATTAATCTTCTCTTCTTACCAAATTAGCACAGCCATATCTCATCCTTATGCGGGTATAGCCGCCATCATTCGAAATATTTCGAACTAGTGGAATTGGGTCATGTTCGTCAGTGGAATATTCGCTTTATCAATAAAAATAATCGCACATAAAATCCTTTCACAGCTGACACATTAAAATGGAGACAAATTTTACTTTTATCAGGTGCATCCGCAACGCAATGTTACGTTAACGTAAGTGTTCCTATTTATTCATGCTTGGTAAGAAAAACGGAACAGGTGATCCGCAACGTTTACATAAGAGTTAAGCTACGGTCACACTTATTAAATATTTGACCAAATAAGCGTAACCCCCTACTTTTGCCAATAGTCATTTAGATTTAACATGTTCTTAACATTACAAAATAAACTAATTATACTACCAGGCATAGCAAAAAGTTGTTTTTTGTAAAATGTGGTATTATAATCTAAATAACTATTGGAATTGGCGGAAATGATTATTTAGTTTGCTTGTTGGTCCCGTTTTTTTCGTCAAATATTTGATAAGTGTGACCGTAGCTTTACAAGGCCTTTAGAGACAACAAAAATTAAAAACCCTTATAAAAACAAGATCAGGCGAAAAAGAAATGTATAAAATTGTTTTTAAGAATGTTGGACACAAAAAAAAAATATAAAAATTAAACAACTTCTTTCTCTTCCCAGAGAAGGGAGTAAGAAAGGTCACTAAAACATTAAACTGAACAACTTCCTTTCTCCCTTCGTTAAGAAGGGAGTAGCGAATGTACTCTAAATATTTTGGAGTCTTTTAAAAAAGGCATACTTTTGAAGGAAGGATATCATACGAACCGAATCTTTTAGAAAGGACTTGCGGTCCTTTCAATATTTGCCGCTGGGTAGTTATTAATAACCCATAAATAATAAAAATAATATGTATGTATGTAATATGTGTTTATTTACTTTCGTTTAAAGATTATGAACATTTTTCATCCTGTCAGCAATTCTTTAAATCATAGACGTTTTTTTCATCTTAAAATTAAATTACACTTAAAATAAACTCATTAATGAATGTACATTTTTAGACCAGACAAATGAAAACCTCTTGTATACTTTAAGCATTTCTTTGAGTACCACACTCGATTCATTCACTGTGCAGTACAAATATAAGGAAAACAACATAAAAGTGTGCTACTACTACTGCTACAGTAGCGTACAATTACTCTGTATATTTGTACTTAAAATATAAAAGAAAAAATTTATTCATAAAGTAAAAATTCACCTGCTTTCACTTTTGACCTAAAATATATATTAAAGGGTGTTTCTTTAAGGACATTAGAAGAATTTTGTGTATGCTGCCTAATGAACAAGAGTTGAGAGAGTATTTAGAGATTCTAAAGAAAAATTCTAATTCTGGTAACCATCTATCAATTATAAGATTTTGTTCTGTTTTCATTTTTATCTCTTTAAAAAACCACCCTTTACAGTAATCTAGTTCTTCTTATGGTCTACTTTTTTAATATTTTTCTCCACTTTGTTTTTTTTTTTGTGCGAAAGCTCAAGAGAAAAAACCCATAATTTATAAACTTTAAAAAAATATTAAAGTTGTATGCACTTCGAAATGAATACAATAAAACTACAATGCAAAAGGAATGTGGCGAATGCGGTGGCATAATGTTTGTTTGTTTGCGGCTATGTAGTTTTCAGAAAAATGTGGCAAATACCCATAGTATTACCAAACAGAAAATTAAATCTACCTTTACGCATTTTAACTGACACATTTTAATAAGCAATGCTAGAAAACAAAAATTAAAAGCAATATCGTTACCTTCATTTAGTCTTAAAGGAGCCAAGTCCACATATCTGAAAATTCAATTTTTGATGCAGTCTAATGACTACTACAAATTACATACATATTTTATTTTATATGTTTTATTTCTTTTGCAATATTACGTAAAGGCTCATTTAAAAAATGTTAAAAAATTCTTCTAAGTCCATTAATATGAAAGTTTATAACAACATATAAACATTTGTTGTTAGTAATCTTTTAAATAAATAAAATAAGATTAATCGAGTATTTATTTGCAAATTATTAAACAACACAGAAAATATATTTGGCAAAAATGGTTCGATTAAATAAATAATTGGTGTACATTAGAGCGACTCACCAAAAAAAAGTGCTAGATGTACCCTCCTAAAAATGAACCTTGGACTTTTTTAAGATACCATTTTAAATATTTCGGCTCCAGCTTTGACCTCTCGTCAGCTGGACCATTTTGAAAAAGGGTCTATTTTTGCATGTTTTGTTAATTTGAGAATCTGTTTCCTTACCAACAATGAAATGCGCATAGGAATGGCTTATCCCATCAACAATAAATATCAGTGTTTTTATCAAAAATAAAAATTGGGAAATTAAGCACGAATAACAAAATCATTTAAAATTTAATTTTGTATTCCCACGAAAATTATTTTGGTTTGTATATAATTTTATATTTTATTACTGAATATTTTTAAGTCGAGAGGCGCGGATTAGGATTTTATTTTAGACGCATAGTTTCTTTGGAGAATTTTCTGTAGATTACGTTTTTGCTATACGATTTTTAAAAAAAAAATCGACGCGCCCTAATATATATTTATTAAAATTTATTTTTTTTTCTTGTACATTTTTAACTTTTGCTGTTTTTTTAGGATCTTTTAAGAACAGCATATGAATTTTTAAATCTTTTTTTATATTTGAGTCTTTGATTGCAATTTTATCTAAACAAGTAATGACGAAGTCGCAAATGGTCTGAATTAATCGAAAAAAACCTTTTGGATAATAAAAATCCTTCAGAAATCATATTTAAATGCAATGTAGTAGGTAGGTTGGTGGTAAATTGAAGGGCCATGAAACACAAACAAATGATTGACCCTGTTGATAAAATTGTCTTATGTCAAATTAAGAACATATTCCCTAATCTTCACGAATAAAAGCAGTTTGGTGGTCTAACTATCTACATACAGTCAGTATAATCCATTTTCTAGTCCAATCTCGCCAGTGCATCGGTTATTATCATTATCGCAGTGACCCGCCACCCGCTCTTCTACAATCATGTACTCGCTACTAAGATTCTTCTTGCTGTCCATATTTCTAGTGACTTTCGAGCCCCCATCAGTTTTACCCCTTATCAATTATATGGCCTTTAAAATTCATAGAATATCCGCCAAAAATACAATGCAGTCATAAGGAACCCAGGAAATGACCACTAATGACAATGCCATTTAAGATCCGCAAGCGACATATCGCGAAATTTCCTATAAGTCCGAGTTCTCTCAGTGTAAGAAGACTCCTGGCCTCCATTCGCATCACATTCTGTTCAATAGGCAGAAGATATAGAAAAACATGCAAGGTCGCTTGAGAAGTACTTCTCAGCTAACAAGTAAGAATGGGTCTTACGACCGATGTGTATAGCCATTCTACTACAGGCGGCCAGAGTCCTTAGTTCCTACCAAGCGAGGATCTGCAATCACGGTAAGCATTAAAACCCCTCCTAAAAACTTTATGCTGTGTAAATTACATAAAACACACATCCACATTAAAAGCAAAAACTATTTGTAGAGCATAGATCCATAATTTTGCATGTCAAAACCGAGTCAATAGTACATCCAAACTGCATTTACTGATTTAAAAAATATTGAGAAAGAGAGAATTTACCAAGTTTTTTCCCCTCTTCTGTAAAGTTTATTAAATTGGACTTAGCTCCTTTACGACTGAAGGTAACGATACTTTTTTTGTATGGCATAAAATAAAGCGGTAACGAAATAAGTTTTAGCCAGCAGGGAATTGTATTTCTTAACAAAGTTTCATCCGCATTTTTATTCTTTAAGCTGATTGCTTTTTAAAGAGAATGAAAAACACAAAATTATTATGAATTTATGCTAAATCTGTATGTATATAAGACTAAATGGTGGTTTCTTTTCTATAAAAATATTATTAAAATAAAATGTATTTCGCATTCGTGTCTTAAAAGTGATTTGCTCTTTAATTTACAGTTGTATTCAAAAAAAGTTTACCCTTATTATGGCATAAGGCATCGCACTTTCCGGTCCCATACAAATCGACAGTGTGTGATAGTGCCCAGTAAAAAAGGTGACTGCAGTTTATAATAACGATGATGATTGCTTTAAGGAGCAACAAACTTACGCGAAATTACAAAAATTCGAAAAAGTTTCGCGAATATATTTATTAAATCAAACAAGCCATTAATTGATTTAAAGTTCCAAAAAATATAAGAAATGGCAAAAATTAGGTACAAATTGCAAAATTAGAGTACATTTTTTTTTTATTTAATTCCTTAAGCTAATCCCGCGAAGCTCTACACCTGTTAACCATAGGTTTTTTAAGCAAAAACTATGTAAAATATTGAGGGAATAAGACTTTTCTAAAAAGCTTTATAAATTGAAAATCAACTCATAGAAGCACATTAAAAAAATTTGTTAATATTCCTTATAAATGTTAACATTAATAAACAATATAGCGAACGACCCTAAAATCCCTTTAAGATAAAAAAATCTCATATGGTTGTTAATATCTAGATAATATTCGGCACAAGTAACTCTTATATGAATTTCAACCTTTAACATAACTTGTTTTTAGGATCGCTCCCAAATACGATGAAATCACGAAAACTCGTGATTTCGGATTTTACCGATTATAATTTTAGGATTGTTTTTATTAACCCAGGAAAAACTTTTTGACTTTTAGTAATAGGTGGTAGTTAATTTATACGTTACATGGTAAGTAGTTGTCATTACAATTGTCGTTATTCTGAAAATTTTAATAAGTACTTACTTGTAATGACCGCAGCAATTACTAATTACTTCTATTATTTTCACTACTGAATATTTGCTTACTACTAATCAGCTCAATAGCTACTTATTAGTTGAGTTGTTTTCAGTACTGAATATTTACTAGCTGGTAACGTACTCAATAACTACTTGTTAGGTCTATTCACTAGTGATTTTGTGGCTTCTGGTAGGTAAATATATTGTAAGTACTTACAATTCAACTTGCTAGTAGTTAAATAGTAACTAGATATTTTTTGACTTCAAGCAAGTGTATTGTAAGTACTGAATTCGGTTGACACCTCGAACAAAAATAAGTAGTTATTCAGCTGGAAAATAAGTAGTGTTTACTTTTCTCCAACATTACTTGCTAACTTAGCAGGTAAGTAAAGTTTTTGCTGCGAAATGGAACTGTTATTAAAATTTTGTATATTTTATTTTCAAATAGGGAATTTTTGAATTTTTGGAGCATATTTTTAACAATTGTCAGGGCATATTTTCAAGTTTTTATTGCATATTTAATACGCATTTTTAGAGCATATTTCTGGTTTTCCTGGTAATTAGTTGCATGGATGAGAAAGAACACCTGTATGGCCAAAATGTCAAACTTTAACCCCCTCTAACTCAGAAACTTTTTGACCGATCTTGTTGAAAATTGCGTCTAAGCTACTTAAATTTCATCCTAATCGGAAGACATCGATTTCAAAATCGTGTCACTTGAACACGAAAAAATAACCATATACAAAACTACGTTATAAAAGACAAAAAAAACCCGTGTCTCACAGTTTTGCCCAAAGTCATGCACTTTTTTTATGGACCAAAAAAAATTTGGTCCTCGGTATCATTTTTGAAAACAAGTGATAATTTTTTAAGGCTCATATCTCGCTCATGCCACTAAGAACAAACATTTTGAACACATTAAATCAAAAAAACTGCATCTTCAAAATCAAAATCGCAAAAAACTTTAAAAAATCGATTTTTTACCTTTTTCCCCCTGTTGGGGTCAATAGGTAGAAAACCGTTAAAAATTTAAGGAAAGAACTAACTACAAAAATTTACCTATGACCTCAATAAACAACTTACTAGAGCATATGAACTTCCTAGAAATGATTCTTAATACCGTTTAGGTACCGCTTTAGTAGCCGCAAAAGTGACTAATTTTCCGAACATTTTTAATTTTATTTGTTTTTCCGAACGCTTTGCAAGATATGAGCCTGAGAAAATGATTACTTTTTTACAAAAATTACCCCATATATGGTTATTTTTCCTTGTCTTAAAAAATTACACACACTTTACTCTTTAACCAAAAAAAATAATTGTATTAATGAAAAAAGTTTATTAAATTGTGCCGCCCACCTAGTACTGCATAATTACATATGTAATAAAAGATCTTTTTTAAACTTCACCTATCCCTCTATTTACACGATACTTTTTTTGCACGATTTCACTTTTACACGATTTTTTTGGTTTTCGTTAACATTGAGGGATGTGGAAATTACCTCAATTTACACGATTTTTTATTTTGAATATTTTTCGCAGAAATTAGTTTTCTTTTTTTCATAAAATATATCCTGCAAAGTTATAAAAAATAGTTATTTTAATAAATACGTTTTAGGTTTGATTTTTAATAATATTTATATTTTAAATCGTTTTAAATAAATAATTCTAATTTCACTAAATGAAAAAAATTTTTTATCAATCTGGTACATTTAAAATAAATTGAAATTTGTGTATAATTTAGCAAGGTGGCTTCAATATCGCAACAATACACCAACAACAGGCAAAGCAAAAAACAACCATCTGTTTTTTGAGACCACCTTGTATACAAATGCACATTTTTATGATATTTTGTATATACAGTGAAAACTCTGTATAGTGGACACTCTCTTTAGCGGACAACACCTTTTAGTGGACAAAAACTCTCAAACGTAGCACTAAAAAATAATTTTAATGTGAATGAACCTCCCATAGGTGGACACTCCCTTATATGAACATGGACAAGCATTTTGTATATATTTTGGTTAAAAACCCTCCATTATGTGGACATCTTCATAAAATCCCTGAACATTTTTTAAACGTTTTTGTATAATTTTTTTTTATCTGCATCGCTTTTGCATATTTTCGGTTTGTTTTCAAATATTATTCATTTGGTAACTCTGAAGTAACTAAATTTGTATGCATGTTTTGTTGTCAAATTAACTAATTGGTTTTGTGTCAAAAATGGCTTCACAGCGAAAGTGTTAAAAGTTACTGAAATAGAAAACTGGGTAGATCACAAATGCTATGGAAGCTCTGAAATATCTTCATAATGTAAAACAATTCTCGTTTTCGGATTTTAAGGCATATAACTATTTAAAACAATTGGAAAGCTGTTCGCAATATTGTGCTATTGCGGAAAAAGAACGTACATATGTACATGTTAATGAAATTAGAATGATCTCTTTTTGTTTTTGTTAATTAATAAACTAAAAGAAAAATATTATGCACTTTTTATTAGACCTCCCCTTAGGTGGATACCTCTCAATAATGGACAAATTTTAGGCGACCGCAGCTGTCCACTATAGAGAGTTTTCACTGTATTTAGTATACATATATTGATACCATAGTTTTATCTTAAATAATTAAGACTATTTAAAAAACACTGAAAAAATTAAACTACATATATTTAATGATGAATCCTTATCTGTAATAAATGCATGCAAACAATTTACAATATAATATTGTGTAAAGCATGTTGTATTGGCTTACACTGCACTCATGCCGTCAACGCTCAAAGGTTGTTGGAAACATTTGTGGCCAGATGCAGGAGAAAATGTTATCCCATGTTGTCAATCCTTGGAGCATGAATATTCTGAGATAGTTAAGTTGGCACATACAGTAGGAGGAAAAGGTTTTGATGACTTATGTGCAGGTGATATTGAAGAATTGATGATAAATAAGGAATAAGATATTGAAGATTTAGTAAATATGGTGATCGAAACAAACGACAGCGATTCCGATGAAGGACTTACGGTAGCACTGACAACAAATGATGTAAGTGAAGGGCTTGAATTAGGCCGAAAAATGGGAAATCATTTTTTAAAAAATTACCCAAACATTGAATGAGCCCTCGCATTTCAGCGATATATTTCACAGGGCTTAGCCCAATATCGGGAGGTTTATAAGGACTTAAACAATAAATCAACACAAGTTTTAATTTTATTATTTTAATATTTACAAATATCCACGAACTGATGTTAACTCCAATTTATCAACTATTGAACCAGAAACACAAGAAATATTATCTAGTGACGAAAGTGATATGTCGCATACCAAAACTATTCAATTAGTGGTGGAAGACAGTGATGAAGAATTAATTGGAATTGATCACTGATACATATACTATAAATAAAAAAAATATATATTTCTAATTATCTCTTTTAATGAACTGACATATAATATTTTTTATAAGTTCCATTTATTCTGTTTTATTAAATGCTTTAAATGCAATGTATTGATATTTATTATTTTGTATATGCATACATACTTTAATTTACTTTTAAATAAATGAATTTTCTTAACAAAATTTAAATTAAATCGTATATGGGTCTTTTTTTTGATTTACACGATTTCTCACACAAATATTTTCCTTTTCGATTTACACGATTTTTTCAGGAACTCATCTATCGTGTAAATCGAGGGATAGGTGTACTCATTTCACGACAAAAATTGATTGACTATACAAAATAAAATATTTCAACAAAAACAAACAAAAACACACAAACTGTGAATTGTATATAATTAATTAGTTTTTGCGGTTAACGGTTTACTGGTTTCGACAGTTGCAAAATACGCATACAATTTGTTTATTTCCAATAAAAAGGTTATTAACAAACAAAAACTTCAACGAATGAAAATAAATTATAATTTTAACTATTGAGCTTGTATTGTATTATTTTTGTTTTTTAAGAGGAATTAGGTCAACCGTATAAAAGGTATATAATTAGGAAAAATAAATAACATTTCGCCAATAATTTAATAATAAATGTAAATTATAAACAAACGGAGATTATTAATATAAAAAAGTTAATTTAGCTTAAAGTAATAGAAAGGCTAATTCGCAAAAACTTTTGTTAAATTAAATAAATACACTGAAAAAATCCCATTGCTTAAAAAAACGGAATATAGTGCGAAGTACGAAGTCTATTATGTAAAAAGGTTTATTAATTTTAAAATTATGTATTCGTAGTTTATCATTTCACCAAAGGTTTAAGAATAACTAACTAATACATTTAAATTGTATTTAACTTTAAAAGAAAATTTAATTTTTAATATCAAAGTGGAAAGATTACACAGGTCAACAAAAAAAAATTTTTTTTTTAGTCTTTTATTTTGTGATTATTTTCTGATTATATAAATGGAAAAGTAAACAGGAACTCCATTAATAATAAATAAAGTTTGCTTTTGTACTTAATATAATGAAAACTAAATATACGGTGGTTTTGCACATTTTTTTAAAAGCCGTTGCATTTATGATGCAAGAGAGGGGTGAGAGGGACTGTGGGTGTGAAGTGACAGGTAGCAGAGTATCATGGCAGTATGCGAGTGCGCTTTCTAGAGGAATAACGTATTTTATGTGTCGCGAGGCGTAAAAATGTCATCGAAAATGTGTAAAAACGACGTGGACTCTTTTTGCTATGTTTGTGGTGAGTTTATTAAAGTAAGAGTCAAAAAATTTAGTCTATCGTCAAATAAGAAACTTGACCCGTACGAAGTCAGGATAAAATATGGGCGCCTCACTTCTCGTGTAATAACTGCAAAAACACTTTAGAAGGTAAGAAAATACACCTTATATTTAAAGCAAATTTGTATACCTATTTACATATTTTTAAAATATACATTAAATGCGTCATTTGTTAATGAATGATATTAATTTTTTTCCAGTCTGGTACCGAGGAGAAAAAAAAAAAGATGAAGTTTGGACAATATAATGAGAACATGATGGGTGACTACATATGGATGCTCATACGAGAAAGTTCTGACGATTACACTAGAAATACTAAAAGTATTTATTTTTGAAGATTCTTTTGTATAATTTTTTTGAATTTTTATGTTTATTTGTGCTGTTTTTTATAATAAAAATTAATTAAAATATATAATTCATAACTTGTTTTAATTTTAAATATGATTAACATTGAAAAGTAGACCTTTTCCATAAATGTTGAAATTTCGTTCTGGTATCTACAAAAGCAAAGTTTATTAGATAAAAATATTTTTTTTTTTCTTTAGTTTTGCATAAGTAATCAAAATCAGAGGTACAGACCTCAGACTCAAAAATCGTGTTCACCTGTGTTATTTTTATTTACGAAAAACTATACCAAGTAAGAATTTGTTAGATTTTATTTTATAGATTATTTTTATTTAAGGTAAAACATGACGACACTGATGAAGAACAATTTTTTTGTCAGGTGTTAAAAACAGGGCATTCCACTTTTTCATAACTTGTGTGTTGTACTCGAACAGTGTTGCCAAAAAATGGTTAAATTTACGGAAAAAAATGGCTAAAAAATTGATAAAAATTGGATCATCAATAGTCCTGTGTCATATATGTACATTTCTTTGGAATCACGTGTGTAAAACAATTTGTTTCTATTTTAACAATAATTTATTATATTAATTTATTTTCATATATGAAATATTTAGATAACATAAAATTCAAATAACAATATTGAAAACTAATTGTAAAGTAAAATATTTTAAAGTATTTATAATCATGACAATATTTACCCAACCTTTTAAGTCCAAATCTACAATAAAAAAGTAATAAGAAAGTATAGTCGGTCAAACCCGATATATATGATACCCTACACAACATTAGAATCGATGTACCAAATTTTATTAAATTATTTCCAAGATTGTGACCTGTACAAAATGCAATGTGTTTTATGTTACAAAACATTTAAAGAAAGAAGAGAGTATGTATTGAAGAGGCATTTTAATTCTTTTCATAATAAAATCAATGAATTTAAGGATAGGGAAAGGGAGATGCTAGTTAAAATGGCTAGTTGGGTAATTGTAACTTTTTTTACTCACTTTTACTCACAAATACAACTACAATTTTATTTTTGACATCAATGGTATAAATATTTTATTGTTATGGTAAAAAATGTTCCTACTTTTTCTACTTAAACATTTTACCATGGAAGTGAGAGCAACTTTACAGTTAATTCTGTGTTGAACCGTTACATGAATTTAATATTGCATTAGCATCGTCATCGTTTATAGCGATTTTCAACATTTGTTAAAGTTATGAATTATTGTTAAAAATATTTATTTTACAAGGAAAGCAGCAAAAAATTTGTATGGCTAAACAAGTTGAAAAATGGCTAATGGCTAAATTAATTTTTAATGGCTAAACAAGGTGAAAATGGCCAAATTAATTTTTAATGTCTAAACAAGGTGAAAATGGCTAAATCCTTTAATGGCTAAGTTGGCAACACTGCTATTCTCAAACAATAACAAATAGCATTGTTACAGGGTTGGTAAGACATTTTATGCGTGCGCACTTTCAGTTAAAGGAGCTCTAGTGAAAATAGCGATTTTAACCAATATTTTTTATTCGAACTATTAAACTGTTCCTCAAATCGAGGACTCGATAAACTGGTATACAACATTTAGACCGCTTAATGAATTGACTCTTATTTGCTTGTACAGTGCAACACATAAAATGGAAACTACTCCTCGTTTGGAACTCTTCCAAGTACTTATCGAAACTAACAAAACCCTATTTTGGGTTTGCTAAATATACTTTGGGTAAAACTTGATTTTTCTGAAGAACGTGCAATTTTTTCACATCTATATCTCGGTCTCGGAATGGTCTTATCTTGCCGTAAAGTTGCATCTAGGGCCTCAAAATTACTCAATGTCGAAAAACTTTTATTTTTATGTATTTTTTCCTGAATATGGAATATGTTGAGTACAGCTGGAAAATGCAAAAAAAAGCATTTTTCCGTTTGCCAAGAAAATTATTAATAAATTTTAATAAAAATTCCAAGTTGTAAAATTCCTTACTTCAGTAACAACAATTTAATGAAAATTAAATTTGATGAACTCAAGCCGAACTAAAAATATCAAAATTAATGAATTGTCATCCTTAATGATACTTCATTATTTTTATTTTCCTTAAATATTTATGCAATACAATGAGCATATAATTTTTAACAAAGCTCAGTTAATATTTTTCGTTATATAAAGTGTTTTTTAAACAAAATTTATCTCAAGTTAACCCATTCATTTGAATTATGTAACTGTGTAAGCATATGTATGAGTGTATTCTGTGGCTGAACGTGTATATTTTATTTACAAATGTACTCTTCTGGCACATTAGTGTCACTAAGTATACAATAAATCAACACGTTAAAAAAACAAGATCCATAAAGTATTTTTGCATGCGCCTTTGTTTTTAATGGCATTTTCCTTACTTTTCACTTATTCTTGAAAGAAGATATTTTAAGTGTGTTTACACTCATGATAAATAGGGCTCATGTTGAAATGGTATATGCCAAAATTTACCTTAGTAAGCAAATAATTTGTCTTTGTTTTTAAAACATATAGACATAAAATTGGAATTTGTTTTTTTTTTACAAAGAAAGACTTAATATAAGTTGTTTTTCCCTGAACTTTTTCTCTTTCTGGTGAAGCGGAAAATAATTTGAATTTCCCGGCATTCCAGGAATTTATGATTAAAAGAAAAAAATTACTAAACTATGCAATTTATAATTTTTTTTAAATTCACTATTTGAAAAGTGTTTGGTAATTTATACAAAAGTCGGAACACTCTAAAATTTGAAAAGGACAAATCGAGCCCTATTGTGATTATATCGTAAGCCATAAAAGCCAAAATTAACAGGAGAACGCTTTTATTTTGTTGTTTAAGTAGTGCAGCGCTATATTTGATTTCATGTTGTACATTTATTTATTTTTAAAATTATATTAGCACATTCGAGAGTTTGAAAGAGCATGCTGAGATTTTATTGATCATAGTACCTGTCGTTTACGATATGAAGTTTCAATGATTTCACTTACTATATAATCGCAAAAGGGGCTTGTAATAATGCACCGTATTAAGCCCACGTTGAAAAATCATTAGGATGCAATTTAATAAGCATTAAGTTCTAAAATAATTGTATTACAGTATTTAAAATTTGGTCTAATTTAGTTTTTTGTTTTAAACTAGAAATTACTCTACCGAAATTTATGATAAACAGTCTATAAATTACGGTAGCTCCATTATAAAATTTCCTCCTGAAAATCACTTAAATACGCCTAATCATATTTGTGAAACGGATCATGATATTTAATTTTAATAAGGCGACGAATAATAATACTATGAGGTCAGATTTTATAAATAGTTACTCATATTTTTTAAATACCACATAGAACCCACCCCTAAAATATTAGAACTCTCTGTTGAGGGTATTAAATATTCGGCATTGCCGATGTAGCACTCTTACTTGTTTGAATGCAATTTATTCTTATCTGAAATCATCAGAGATTTAAATTTTTTTTTTATAGTGTATATTAATATTCTTTCGGGTACTTAAAAATTTTCCTTGAAATTTGCCAGTGCAACGGCCTTAGTGATGTAAATCTTCATGCTTTTATGCAGCCCCCAAAAAAGATTTAACGAACTATAATAAGTACGTTGTGCTAGTCGCAAATTTTAACATCTGGTGAAGCTGATGCTAGTACACTGAATTTAATGGTGTTGGCCGTTTTTCAAAGTTACGATTAAAAATTTTAATAATAAAGTACCATAAAACGAGATTTTTTTAATATGTTCAATCCAACTCTTTTTAATTCTATTTTTGGTTATTTTATTTTCGCGGAAAACATTTTTTTCGCTATTTGTTTATGCTCAACCTATACTGTACTCTTAAGTACAGTTTCTCAAATGTGATACACAATTTGTCTTATTTCCTTTAACAAAGTTTTGTATTAACTTACGAAAAGTAAAGGTTTTTAACGCTCTGGGCGTGTAGACAATTTTTTTTTTCATATCAGACCTGAGTATTTGTATGGGATAAAACTTCAAATTTTCATAATATATAGTGACAAAAATATTTTTCTTCAGAGAAAATCAACCAATATTTCAAAACAACGGATGGAGCTATTCTCCAATAGTATTTAATATTAGGAAATTTAATAATACCTGCAGTAGTTGTCACACCGATAAACTTTTTCATTTCTGTATGTGTGATATTTGACCATCTTCTCATGCGAGGGTTACGACGAACTTGATGGGATACTATAAACTGCTTGTATCTAATACCATCAGCTCAAAGATCTCGTAGTAAAAAATTGCTCAAATATATTTAGTGGCAAAGGCACTCCATCTTCAATTACAAGATACTTATTAAGACGATGTTTGCCAATAAAAGGAATTTGATCTTCTTCAAAATCATTGCTCCATTGCTTAACAGACAATCTCGATGTAGGGGCGATCTGCGGCAATCTCTCCAACAAATTACTTATGTTATCACATTCACTATCGGATGAATCAGTCATATATTCGCAAATGTAGTTACATCACTACTTGAAGAGAAGTCAGTTCGGCTGAACTGTCATCATGTGTGCTAATTTCGTTTTCATAATATGAATTATCAGTATCTACCGTAAAATGATAATGGATCCATACTTTACTAATAAAGTGATACTGATAGAGAAAATATTATATGTTGTATAGCATGACGCTTTCGAAAAAGAGATTCCTGACATTTTACTCTACACGCGTATTTGTTTTAGTGCTAACACTATACTTTACTAACAGATTAATTCTGACAAGGAAAAGTAGTGCAAGCCAACGACAATTGAAAAACATGGGATTGCCTTTATTTAACTACACACGCGTATTTACTTCAGTGCTCAAACAATACCGAAAATCAAACAGATAGATAGTAAGGAATAAAAATGGCATGAATCGAATGCGATGCATAGAACGGTTCAATAATAAATAGTTGAAATATTGGGTCGCGTATCATATGTGATGAGCGTAATTTTTACTAGATTACCTATGTGGACGTTCGCTATAAAAAAATTTTTTGTTTGGGGACTGTCAAAGGGTTACAAATTTAAGGCTTTAGAAATAAATAAGACTTTTTATTTACCTACAATATTATTTTAAAGGCTATTTTGACTTCGATCGTACCGTAAAATGTCCCATTGAGCTTTTTAACATTACTCTGCATATGCATCTCACCACCTACAAGTATAAGTACAAGTTCTGATAAGTCTACTAGAACTGAAATTTGCAGCGAAAAAATTATGAGAAGATCCGAGAAGAAAAGCGTTTTTCCATCTTATCAGCGTTGCCAGAATGTTGATTTTTTGACCAAAATATGATTTTGTGAATTTTTTCTTATATGAAGATTTTTTATTTAGAATTAAAGATTTTTAACTTAAATAGTGTTTTCTTTTCTACCAAAAAAATTTGATTTCGGGTTAAATATATATTTATATGCCGGCAACGATTGCCTCAAAGTTTGCAAATTTCGCGTAGCGTTGTTGCTATTCGTAAATTTGGAAAAGTATGTAAAAAAGAAGAAAATTTGCAAACTTTTTTAATATTTCAAGCAAGCCATAAAATTGGCAAAAATTCCCTAAAACTACAAGGAATGGTAAAAATTCGGTAAAATTGCTTTTTTTATTTAAAATCGTCAAAGATCTAAAAAATCGCGATCAGACGAACTTGCGAAATCGTCTAACTCCGAAGAAGCTGAGAATATTTTGTGTATTAAACACAAATCTTATTAATATTTTCGTAAAAAAATGTTTTATTTTTTGGTTTATCATGAATTTAAATTTAATTCTTCGCTTTTGAAATCTTATTAATATTAATTTAAAATAATTATAATCTCTTACACTGTTATTTTGTATAATAAACAATTCCCAAAAAGCAATCAAAAATAAAATTTCAAGTGCTTAAAATTTAACTGGAAATAATCTTGAGTTTAAGCGTATTTTTAAATGCTATTTCTTCTAAAATTCACTTGTTTTCTATTCCCATTTTACTGGAGAATACTATTGAACCCTTGAAACCTGAAATTCGAACTTGAATACCAATTATATTGCACTTGATTTCCAGCAAAATTGCTTATTGGGTTTAGTCTACTTGAGTTTTAAATAAATTAAGTAAATAAGCATGATCGAGGTCTGAGTTATATGCGCAGTTTTCACAACACAAGTGATTGAACATGTAGAAAAATTTATATGGAAAACACTAAAAAACTGAGTGCTTTTCATATAAATTTTACTACACGTTCAGTCACTTGAGTTGCGAAAACAGCACAATAATCTATATAATCATCAGGAAACTCAATGAGTTTTGTTAATTTTGTTTTGTTATCGGTATCGTATCGGAAAAAATCCGTATCGTTACGTCCCTAGTAATAAAAACTAAATGGGTTTCTTAAAGCTATCTACCCACTTTAAGGCAGCTGTATTTTCATAATGTGTTTGGGACAACATCATCATCACTACCAAGCGCGCTAAGTGTAGGGTATCGAAAAACACACGCATAGATAAAGCATATGCACATGCATATTTGTTGTACGTATTACATGGATATTAAAATGTTTACTCTTACAAGATTTAAAATGAGCATTCAAGCAAAACTAATGTCGCCTAAAAAATATCTTTGTTTACATCATTCTACTCTTGTGTTAAGTGTGTGTTTGCGTGTGTGTGTATGTGTGTATGTGTGTATCTATGTCCTAATATCCAAGGATTGGTAAATTGTTGTTTATTTTATAATACTACATATAAAAAGAACATCATAACAAAACTCTTACCAACAACATTTGTTGTACTCCCACATTTAACATTATTATTATTATTTTTTTTATTTATTTTTAGTCCTTAATATTTGGAAGGTAAGTAAGTATGTCCTTGTTCAGCAGACTGTGAGAGTAATAAACATTTTAAAGATATTTATGGCAAAACATTTACTATATCTACAATAACATATCGTTTAAGTTGTATTTTTGTCTTCCACTTTTTTCTTAAATTTTTTTGTTGTCATAATTTATGGCTCAAACAGGTATATTAAATGTCCTGTAAAGAAATCACATAAAAAAGAGCAAACAGCAAAAATTTATACATATTTTTTAAAAAAGACAAACAACCTTTGGGTCGGTACTCGTACAATAAAATAAATAAAAACCCCAACAACAAAAAGTTTAATATTATTGTGATTGTCATCTATTTGTAAACGTATATGTATGTGACTTTGTCTGCTATATTGTTTGACTGTATATTTTCTTTGTATAAATTCCAAGGACAACATAAGTTAATCAATTTGCAAAGATAAAAAATATTTTAAAAAAAGCTGACAATTTTTATTACTATGACATTAATAAAATTTTCAATTATTATTTTTTTATTTTTGAAAAAGATGTTTAACATTTTAGAATTATAGGTTGCTAAAGATTGCGTAGTTTGAAATACGAATATGCGAGCACCACATACAACGATTTAGGCAGTTATTTTATAAATATCTTAAATTTTTGTTGAGAAATATTTATTGTATACAAAAGCTTAATTTTTTTAAAAACATAATTGGGTTGTTCAACGCAATGCTAATTATCAGGTTATATATAAAGGATGCCAAAATTTTAAGGGCCGGTGTTGAATTTGAATAAAACACAAATTAGTTAGGAAATTACTGTCATTTCTTTTTATTATGATAATATTGGTATAATTCAATTATGTATGGAATAAAATATCAGACAAATGGCCGCCGCAACCTCGGCGGCACACCTCCCTCCGATGGTCCAAATTTTCGATGACGGTAAGGCATAATTGAGGTCCTATGCAGTTAATGCCCCGAATTATCTCATCCTTTAGCTCTTAAATTGCTGCTGGCTTATCGACGTATAACTTTTCCTTCAAATGACCCCAACTGTGTCAAATCACATGATCTTGGCGGTCAATCGACATCGCCACCAAATGAGATAACATGGCCATTGAACTTGTCGCGCAAAAGAGCAATTGTTTCGTTAGCTGTGTGGCCGCATATCGTCCACATCCGATTCGGGCCATAAAAATTTCGTTATCATCTAACGATAACGAACACCATTCACAGTAACTGCCTGACCAGCCTGAAAAAAGATGCCGCCAGCCCATAAACCGCACCAAACAGTCATTTTTTTGGGTGCATTGGTTTTTCGACAATCACTCTTGGATTATCATTCGCCCAAATGCGAAAATTCTGCTTATTGCCGAATTTATTTGTTTGTCTTAAATTTTGCTTTTGAAACGATAAACGTTTTGAACAAATTTTTTCAAACGGAAAATTCGACACTTGGACAAGCCTCTACCATTTAAATATTAAAAGAGAATCAAAATAAGTTTGATAAAAATAAATAAAATAAAATATATAAAGATTTTTATATTAGCTAAAGCAAATTTCTGGATCTTAAATTTGAAATTAAAAAGAATATCTATGCAAACATTATTAGTTTTATTAAAGAAAGAACTTTCTCAGCTATGCGTAGAATAAAAGCCTGGATACGCAGTGCAATTTTTCAGGAACGATTTCCAAATTTAACTTTTAGGTTTTGAAAATGAAATAATCAATAACATATTAAAAAAAAAAATAATAGAAATATAACCCTTTCAATAATAAAAGGATTTTAATAGAATTATTATTTATACATTTTAAACTCGAAAGCACTAATTTTCTAAATATTTGTGTTTTTGCTACATTCATTGCAGACTGAATTGTGATATAATTTTTAATTTTGTTTTAATAAGAAATTATTTTGTTTAAATAAAAAATTATTTTGTATTTATTTTTTATTTTTAAGAGGCCCAGAATAACAGTCTAGCTACGCTTATGTTAACAAATATTTAATTAACGGCCAATTTCACTTAATTCAGTTAAAACTAACTATGTGAAAACAATAAAGCAAGTTGTTTTTGTTTTTTCTTAACCAACTTATAACTACAATTAATATTGGAAGAATTTCAACCAATTGCAGTGGGGAATGTAAGAAAATATAAACTCACTGTTTATTGTTGGTGTTTTTAATTAAACTTTAATATTGTTACAAGTAGATCTGTTGCTTATAATTCTTTATTTGTATAACATCTTTAGTTTTTCTTTAATCTTTGGATGAAGTTTCCTGATGATCTGGCCTAACTAAGCAACCAGTTAAATGCGCATAGGAATAGCTTATGCCTTCAACAATAAATGTTAGTGTTTTTATTAAGAATAAATATTGGAAATTAAGCACGACAAACAACTGAAAATTTTATAATCCAAAAAAATTACTTTGATAACTAACTCATTGTTAAAAATATTTGTAGAGTATTAACAAATTTTATTAACAAAATATTTTTTATTCTATTAACAAATTCAGCTGTTGGTGCCTTTTCAATTAAAAAGTTATTTGTTTAAACGAATACGGCATTCAATATAACAATTGATTTATCGTAAATTTTTTCAAAGTATTTTGATGATCACAGTTAAAATATGCCTAAAATTAATCAATAACATTTTGCTCTTTTGCCGTATTTGGAAAGCAACCTGTTATGGCTGTACATTTAAAAGTTCATTAGATCCACAAAGCGGTATATATATAGAACATGTTAAATCATGATATATTTGCGTTAATAAATTTATCGCAGTTACTACACTGTGAAAAAAAATTCCCTAAAAGATATTATAGTTATCCTTGACCATATAGAAACACATTTCCTTTTATTTATCTACATACATACACACATATGCATATGCATGTTTGAAAAAGAAGTAATATTTTTCAATCAGTTTCCAATTCATGAATAATTATTCTGTAAGTATAGTTTTGTATAACTTTAATCTCAAAAACATTTTTAAATTGTGTTTTCATTGTGATTTTATTATACAAAAATCTACACACGTACATAACATAATTTCCAAATAGTTTAAAAATTAATTAATAATTTCATAACCTCAAAATTGTCTTAAATGTCATCATTAAAATTTTTTTAAAATGCAAACACACACACATACATAAGTTTATGAATATGATTTTCGTAAGGGCACATTTTTATGATACTTATGGTTAGTCAACTGAAGATGCAACAAAACTTGATTTAATTGACAAATATTTGTAGAACAATGTTTATCAATTAAAATGTAGAACATATACATACGTATATGTGCATATTCACATACATACATATATAAATATTCAGATATGTATGTGTGTTAGTGTATATAAAAATTCATTCAATAAGCTAACAATATTTTGCTCACTCCCCCAACAGCAGCAGCTGTAGAACCTCTAACCATTTCGTTCTTTTGTAAATTGTTTTATATGGAAGAATATGTAAGTATAATCTCACAAATTATGAAGCTTTGTGTAACATTGTTTGGTTGCATCGTTATTCTGTACTTTATTTCTCCATTTATTTCATTTTTATTTTCTTTTTTTCGTAATTTTTTTTGCCAAGAAGTGCAGCAGTGAACACATGTAGTTACTCTACTTGACATTTTAATGGGTTAAAAAATATTTAAGGGCAGAAATTGTTCAGATTGTCATAAGTGTATATATATGCACATATATGTGTGTGTTTGTATATGGTATATACTAACATAAAAATGAACGTATGTATATATGTATACAATGTGGGTACATCACATTCAATATACACAGAAAACAAAAGTTATTAAGTAATTAAAGAAAATTGTTTAAGACTTTTCTAGTATTTTTAACAATTTTCTGCATTAACATCGAGCCCTTACCTCAAAATGGCTTAAGCGACACTATTTTCAATTTTCGTGTTTTTTAATGAATTTATTGGCAATACTTGCATCATCTCCTAAAATGTCATGGTCAAATAAGGTACCGTTACGATTTTATAGCAATAACAATTATAGCTTAAGCGCCAATCTTCATATAAAATTTGTATCAAATATAAAAAAAACCCTTCTCCTGTAAAATTGTATTTTTGTCACTTAAAGATATGTTCATATTTTGTGTATTTGTCATGTGGATTGTCACTTGTTTATTTATTTATTATTTCTCAGCGTACAGTACACATCACATTTTAGATTTAGATCGAGTTCTACTTTCAAGTGACAAAGAATCTGACATCAGCTGTTTTTTATTAAAAAAATCGCAAAAATAAATAAATTTTAATAAAAAGAAATTATAATATATTTATTATTGAAAATGAATTTTGTTTGAATTTTTTTGAAAGGTTATGTCAAATGTACGTTACATACATGTAAATTATAAACCTTATGTTAAACTCAATTTTTGACTTACAAATGAAATCACATGGGTGTAGAAAAGTGACATTCCGTATGACAAAAACACAATGTGAACATAGCTTAAGTTTTTTTTGCGGTAAGGGCTGAGCATGTTTGTTATTTGTGATATTAATATTTTGTTTTATTTGTAAAAAAAAAAATTGCAAAAAAAAGTTTGGTCAGAAAGAGTTAAAAATACAAAAAAAAATTCTATATTTTTGGTTTAAGATCTTAAAAAAGGATATGACGGTTATGGAGAAATTGAATCAATCTACAGAGTAAGTAATATTATTATTAACTGATTCGTAATGGCATTTTTACGGGGTTTTTTAACGTTCTAGTTTTTCAAATATTTCTGATAATGACTAAAGATATCGTTGTCTGCTTATCTCA
Source organism: Pollenia labialis (assembly GCA_949318255.1). Classification (NCBI taxonomy): domain Eukaryota; kingdom Metazoa; phylum Arthropoda; class Insecta; order Diptera; family Polleniidae; genus Pollenia; species Pollenia labialis. Next base: position 104,368,024 of record OX439140.1, read on the forward strand.
GAACCTATCTCAGTGCTCCCAGTTTTAAGTACATATTTTGCTGAAATATATATGTAATATTATGATGTAATTTTAAATTTAACTAGTGAACAATTAAAACAACTCTTATATGCAATTTCTTTTTTAAATTAGTTAGGAACAAAATATTTTGTTACTATTACAAATACTTAATAAAAATGTATACTAAATTGTTAACTAATATTATATTCAATATAACAAACTCGTTGTTAAACATTTTTTTGGGTTTTTACAATTTCAATTAACGAAATTAATTTTTGTATATACAAATTCGGTTCTTGGTGACTTTTTAATAAAAAAAATTAATTGTTTTATTCGTGAATGATAAGACAATTAATTTCTCGTAATTTTTTTCTGTGTACGACTAACATAATTTCATACGTATATACACTATACATATGTTCATATGTAGTATGAAAAGGATATTAAGCATAAGTGTTTGCTACGACATAAAATGAGTCTGGTTTTTTTTTGTTTCCTGTTTCGTTGTAAAAATGTTTACTAAATGCTTAAAAGTCTTACTTAATTGGATTGTTTGCGGCATTTTATCATATCTTGAGCACCGAAAAGGTTTAAAAGTGTAAGTAGTTAATAATTTAACCTTGCATTATTCTACTGAATTGGACAATTTTACGAATTAAGATGGATTTGATGATGGAAAGTTAGTAACATATATGTAATAATGTAATACATTATTTAGGGAGTAAAATTATAAATTTTTTATATATAATAGAGCACATATTTAAAATAAATGTTTGTGTTTTTTATAACGATACATTTCTTACGTTTTAAAAGAGTTGGAGTAATTATATTTGGTAAAGTGTGGTATTTTTGTTGATTATTTTAAATTACAATGTTACCAAGTATATAATTTGACCCGTGGTTTTAACGATTCAGAAGGGGATAGCAATTACTTAACCGTGTAAATTAAATACTTCTTTGAATTTTTTTAAAATCTTACACGGCTATGTGTTTATTGAACTTTTCTTTAGCTTGTACATAATACTTATATATAAATAGGTATAACCTTTAGATTATAACTATTTACTTCTAATTTGGATTAGAATGGGGAATTAAGCACGACTGACAAAATCTCTAATAATGTTTGTGTAGCAAATCATTAAAAAAATAACGTATTTCTTTTTGTGATCCCCGTGAACAAAACAAAAATACTGGACTTATCCAACTCAACAGAACGTTGAGAACATTTCATTGCATTCTGTTTTTTTTTTCCAAAAAAAAATACAAGCTTTGCTGTATGCAGTTCTGCACATTAATGTTCGGTCGTTTAAGTTATATAAGCACCAGTGATGGAAAATTGAAAAATTGAGATGGTACTGACTACCAAGCAAAAGAGTACTTTATTCAAAATGTTGGTACTTTTTATAAAACCAATTTTTTATTGAAAATTAAATCTAATTCGTTTTATATAAAAATTCCTTGGGAGCTTTTTCCCTTTTCCCATTTTTACAATTGAATTAACATAGGAAAAATGGAAAAAGGGAAAAAACTCCCAAGGAATTTTTTTCACGATAGGGGTGATTAATTTTTGTTTTCGTTCTTAATTTCCGAACAAAAAGGTTCTAGTGGCATTGAAAACATGTTTCTTAACTATTGGTGAGTAAAAATAGTAAACACATGTGCACTATGATATACTGTTACCGAAACCATGTAGATAAAACGCATTATAATGGCATTAATGCTTAAAGAATACCAAAATTTTTGCAGCAAAACCCATGAACGAAAAAAAAAACAATAAATTCTATGTGTATCATGTATGTTATTGGCACGTAGAAAATGTTAAAAAAAATAGCAACGCAGGATTTCTTAGCAAGGAAGCATCACACGAAAGAGTACTTAAACTGATGTAGGGGTACTGTGGAATTTATGAAAAGAAAAAGTGGTGAAAATAGTACTAAAGTAGGGAATTTTGCATCACTGATAAGCACCCTTGTGGCTGGTAAAAAAAACCAAAAATGTTTTTCAAAAGCAAAATACATATACGAAAAAAACCAGCAAGAAAATTGTACACAACCATAATTATAATACACACACAAGTTCAAAGCGAGTTCCTACAATAACTGATAACTACCCACGGGAAAATTCGGTAGACCTTCTTACTTCATGCCTTTTTAAGCCCTGCTTAAAAATTCTTATCTTACTGGTAAAGAATGCTTCATAGAATGCCTCTGCTCTTTTGTGTAAAAAAGAAAATACACATTCCATACTCACTTCTATGAGAATGAAGTAGATAAGGAGTAAAATTTTTTTCATTTTGTGCACAAGCAAGCGAGAGCGGAAGGCCTATTCCTCAATGACAATATGTGTATGTGTACAGAGGCCTTCTAACATCCGTACTCCTTATTTTTCCCGCTCAAAATGATCAAAATGATATGCTGTTACTTATTTGACATTTATATTTAAATGTTTGTGTGTTTACTACAGTGTTGTATTGTTTTGACACAACGTTAAAGTATTTTACAGTGTTGTATGCATATTCAAAATAAGACCACTTTGTATGAATTCTCCTTGCACAAGCTATTCGTGCTGTGGTCGTTGCTATAATTTTTTTGTTTGCTGATTTCTTTTTCGATGTAAAAAAACACTATTGAACATAAAAGTATAATGTTGTCTACAGTATCACTACAACTGTTCTGTTTTATCTGTTCATTAATTTCTTGAAAATATTTACGAACTTCATTAAGGGTGTGTTCGTATACACAAAAACTAAGCAAATAGATTTCGTTTCTAGATGTATCAGCCTACGTTAAATGATGTTCTGTTTATTTTCGAACCCTCGATTTTTTCCTGTAAAAATTTTTAAGTGTAGTTACGTTCGTTTTCATTTTATTATCCTCAATTTAATTTTAAATTTCATCTTTATGGTATCGAAATGCGAATAAGAGTACAGATTTTTTACATGATTTTCTCAAAAACTTGTCGTAAAACTTAAGTTTATTTTTATAATGGACCTGATAATGGACCTGTCTATACGGTCCTTAAAAATATGCCTTGTTCTTTGTAATTTATAAATAAGATTTATAACGACACACAAGCGACCAGATGGTAGATTGAAATTAAGTGTTCTCCCATCGTCAAATGTTTATTATATCAGAACATAAGCATAAAAAACTTTTTTTCTTAATTTTTCTACCAGGTACTTGAAAAATAAAAGATGTTTTTTCCCGCCGAAATTTGCACATTATACAAAACCAATTATGGGAATTTTTTACTACAAGAATAACTATAATACTACTTTAAGTGTTTGTTGTTTCTTTTTTCCATTTAGAAATATTCGAGGTTATTTAAAATCTATGCTTATTGCCAAGTTTTACAAAAATGTGTAAGTACCTCTGTATAAAGATTAAATGGGTTTCTACTAATTCCATAAGCAATAAACTACTTAACTTTTGACCTTTAAAACATCATAAATATTTAACTAAATTCCATAAAAAAAACTGTAATTATCGCGTTTGCCAATTTCAGTTATAGGCATCTGCTGTGCAAAAAAAAAACCAAATAAAATATTTACACATGTTCAATATGGTAGTATGACCATCTGAAGTGGTTATACTTCTAAACTGTTTACCTGTGTTTTCAATATAAATAGAATTGACAATGATAAAAGAGCACTTCATACGCTTGACATATAGCAGCCAGTGACAATGTCAGCCCAGTGCTCGTATAATATACGTTTAACAATTATTTTGTATTTTACATTATTTTCACTAACGGAAAGATATGCATATGCGACGGAAATAATGTGTGGCAAGGTTTTAGCAAATGTCCTGGCATCAATTTGCGTAAATGGTTTTAATCTTCGGATTAAAAGATGTTGTAAGTTAATTTGATTTTTAAATACTAAAATAGGTTATGTTGCAAACGAGAGTATCAACTTAGAAGCTAATGCTATAAACAAAACTCTTTTTTAAATATTCCACAATTTATTTGATAAAAATTTTATATTATTTTATTTTCTCTTAGTGTCACAACAAAATCAAACTCCAAACAATTCACTTTCCGATGAAAGTTGGTACAATCGCATCAAAGAAGTATTAAAAAAATCTGAAAATGAAAACCATCTAGAGATTTTTGAAACCGACCACTCAACTAACATAGAACGTAAAATTTTAATACGCAAGCGCAAGCAAGTTTTTAATGTCAGTCCCAGAGGTGTGGCTGATGAATGCTGTAAAAATGGTTGTGCCTATGCCGATATTGTGGCGTATTGCAATTGAGATGACTTATGGATACCTTTTTTTTATAATTTTAATAACTCTTTTCTAGTTCTTCTTCTTCTTTTTCATAATAAAAGCATTTAATAATAAAAGCAAAGCAAAAAATGTGATTAATTTGAATTAATACATCTTAGTTTTAAAATATCGAATTACATTATCAGAAATGATGTGCAATGGTACCCTATTCCACAGTATTCACAAATAAATTTTTGAGAGTGTTCCCTATATTCTTTGGAGGTATTCATCAATATGAGATTTTTTTTTTGCCATAAATCCTAATTAAGAAGTAGGTTTATATAGAACTGATGTTCAGGTCTGAACCTACGACAAAATTGACAGGACATATGAGGCTATCAGCGCAGAAGTGATGTAACCTACAATTTAATTTGGTTACGGTTTTGGTATAAGTTATGTTCTTTGCATTGTTCTTTACAGTGCAATAGTCGAGTAAAACAACTGTTTGTATCCAAAACAGATGCCGCTTGAAACATAGTTTTTGCACGGGCCATTACAACCAAGTACTATAGTGCAAGAGTAGTGTTAACTCTTCATTATCTCATAGAAAGTAGTCTGGGGTTACACCACTTCTGCGCTGATAGCCTCATATTGGCTATCGTCAACGTTTCTATCATCAAACTGTTTGTCAATACATTCGATATTTCAAACGTAGTTATACAATGAAAAGCTACTTTCAGGAAGGGTATTTGTTTTCAAGCTATGGCGATTAAATCTTGTAAGATAATTTAGGTTGCAATGGAATGTTTCCAATCTGAATTTAATCTAAATAGCAAAAAATTTAAATAGGCATAAGTAATCTATTCGAGAAAGAAGCTGGTATAGAGCTTTGTGAAATTAATTCAAGTCGGATTCTCACCATTTTTAAAAGCAACTGTCCTTATAAAAATTTAAGCGTTTAAATTTTTATACCATTCGAATGTGTATTCTAAGTCAAATTACAGACGAAATTTCTGATAGTGCATAGAAAATGTTCCTGGAAAATATTGAAGGAAAAAGACTATTAAAGAATAAAAGCTTTTAATAATTTTAATTTGACTTAGAATATACATTCGAATAATATGAAAATGTATATAATAAATGTTACTCACCATGAGGAATAAATTCCCAGATTCTATTTAAACGTATGTTTAAAATTTCATCATATTAACTTCAAAATTGCTACCTGTACTTTGCGCTCAATTTTACATGGGCAGACAACCAGCCAGCTAGTCAGCCGTACAGACAGACAAGAGATATGGTAAATTCTGGCCCTACCAGTACAAAATGTTGTAATGAAGAAGTAATGAAGAAGTTAAACTATGGTCAAATGCGGACCGATATAAGAAAAATTCGTAAAACGATAAACTCTTTTTGAGCCAAATCTGAACACAAACGTGGTAGGGATATTTTTTAAAAGTATCGATATTTATTATTTCAAAAAGATCGATATATCGAACGTATTTTGTTGAAACTATTGTCGTATTCACAAAACCCCGTTTATCGTCGTATTGGTTTTTTATACAACATACAATAGATACAACGATACAAGGGGTTTTGTGAATACCGCATATGTATTACCAAATTAAAAAAATTAATATGCCATTGTACATACATATTTACGAACAAACGTATTATATGTTATTACATTGTTACTTTTTATTGTTTCATTTTATTTAAAAAAATTCAATTATAAAAAAAACAAAAGGGAAGAATACAAAAAACCATATGAAATCCAAAAAAACAGTAAATTACGAAAAAATTAAATGGAAGTAAATAAGTAATGGAAGTACCAACTAACCTTAAAATTTAAATTGCACCCCAAAAGTACCAAATTTAACTAGAAATGTTTTTAATTGTTTTAGTCAAATCAGTAATCATTATATATGGACATCAGGAGTACTCTCTGTTTTTTGAAGTGCCAATCATTTTAAATCTTCATATTAGCTTAAAAAAACATATGATGCATGCAATGACTTTATAAAATATCGAATTCAATAGTCGTATTTCAATATCGAAATATTGATATATCGGTATTTTAAATATCGGCGATATATATCGATTATTGTTTTTAAATATCGATATTTTAATATATTGATATTTTTTGCCCATTCCTAAAACATGGTAAGATAATTGAAGAACAAAAAGAATATTCTAAAAAAATATTTGTATTGGGACCATGTGCAATTATGGACCCACTCTCTGTAGGTTTCGTCCTTATGAAAATGAAGTCTAGGCACTAAATTTCATCTTCTAAATTGCGACAAAAACGGACCTCAATGTGTCCTACACTTGGTTGTATATTCACTTAATAATTAATCCATATTATTTACTCCCCCTTTAGTTGATTATCCTCATAAATATTATATAAATGAGGTGTAAGTTTGTTCGTTTGTTCCGCAATCGCGCCCCAACGGCTAAACCGATTTTGATAAAATTTTGTACCAAGAACAATTGTGATTTTCAATTTGAAGTGTCGATTTTTAATTTGAAATTTTTATATTTAGTAAGGCTTGAGTTCATCAAATTTAATTTTAATTTTCAAGATAGATAATTTATAGCGAAATTGAATTTCGGACCTGAATGGGACAAAATGGTAAAAAAAAGAAAAAAAATGGAACCGAATTTTTTGAAAACCTTCTTAATCCAAATTTTTTCGTATGATTTTTTTAGTTACGTGGACATGCCACAAAATAGGACATTTTAAAATCGATTGTTAAGGGGGTAATGGTGTGTGAAAAGAGGAATTTTAGGCACATTTTAATCAACCACATTAGTCTGCAAAACGTTTAAAGTTTATTTAGTTTTTGGCTGAAACTATTACAAAGGGTGTTTTACGTGTTTTTCAAATAATTTTTAGATCCTACGTTCAAAATTTTTATTAGGTTTGATTTTTTTTTTATTTAAATGTTAACTTAAATGGGAACCACTAGTGGTGAATGAGTGTATACTTAGTTTGCCATTCCGAGTAAAACTTCTCTATTATTCATCTCAGACCCAGTCACAGTTTTATAGTCTGTAAAATTTTTTGAATATCGGTCTATAATTTACCAAAGGCTCCATATAAAACCTACACTCGGAAAACAGTTAAATACGCTTTAGCCATAACAAATGATGATATAATAATAAAATTTGGTGCATTACAGTTTTATAAGACGAAACATGACATTGTATAATTTCATGAAGATGGATCCACAATTTAACATATGTCACATACAAAGCATAGTTTCAAAAAAGAGTTAAGTACACCTAAAACCGTAACAAATAATACTAAAGTAATCAAATTTTATGACCTACTACCAGAAAACAGCTAAATTCCTAATAAATAATGACACAGTAATAAAACTTGGTATGTCACAGTTTTGTACTAACGCCTAAAACTGTAGCAGTTATAGATATTGCAGTAAAATTTGGTCCAATTTGGCTTCATATGGCCAGAAAAACCACTTTAAAACTACAAAACGCTTTAACAAATTTCACTTCTATATCAAAATTTTTTTGTGTTTTGGTTTTTTAATATCAGAACTTACTGTATAGAGATTTGTGATGATTGGTCCAAATTAACCCATGGGTCCAATATTAATTTCTCTTTCGAAAATAATTATAGTTTGGCTCAAATTTGTTCAAATTAAATTTTATGACTTGAAATAAAAGCATAAATGCCTGATTGTCGGTGAATAATGTAACATATGTAGGTCTAAAGTGCAAAGAATTTTAGTACTGACGTCCGCGTTAACAAAGAATAATTTGTAATTTAAATACCTAAACAGTTCGCACGCCTGGAATATTCAAACCGTCGGTGGAAGGTTTCAAAAACTCGGCACAGCTGAATATAGCACTCTTACTTGTTTTAAACCCTAGAAGGCTAACGTCTTTTAATTATACGTTAAAACTAACACCAAGTTAATTTTACGTACTATGAAATTTTACCTAAAGCACTGTATTTTGTTATATTTTTTCTAGAAGGCTAACCCACGTTAATTTTACGTGTAGTTTTTTATTATTGTTGCTACACAAGCATCCAGTGATCTACGGTACCAAATTCAACAAGTGCTTTTTTCTATAGTTTTTGAGCAAACGCAAAGAGATGAACAATGCATTTCTAGTCGTGAAAGTGCTTTTAGAGCCAGAATTGACGTGTACAAATTTTACTTTTAAAACTAACACTACGTAATATTTACGTATAGGCTTTTAATGTTGTCGCTCTAAAAGTACTTGCACGACTAGAAATTCATTGTTCATCTCTTTGCATTTGCTCAAAAACTAATGAAAAAAGCACTTGTTGAATTTGGTACCGTTAGATCACTGGATGCTTGTGTAGCAACAATAATAAAAAAAACTACACGTAAAATTTACGTGGGTTAGCCTTCTAGGGTTAACTAGCTTTGAAAATTTAAAACCTATGATCTATTACATAAAAGCAACAAGCAAATAATGTGCATTTAGGAGCTTTTGGTACTTTTTGTCAAAAAGTTTTTATTCAAAATAATTTTGCGCGAACTTGAAACATAAAACTGTATAAAAAATGAATTTTATTATCTGTTGTAACAAACACTTTCATAACAAATTTTAAAATCGAATTGTTTTTGAACTTTAAATATCACTTAAAACATATCGTTAGTATAATACAAAATACATATTTTACGTTAACAAAAAATGTCATTATGTAGTTTAAAGTTGTTGTAATTTTGTGGTTTGCAAAAACGCTAAGTCCACAAAACTACGAAAAATATTAAAAGCGCGTGCTAACTCCACGAATATTAATGTTCAATTGAATTTGGTTTTTATGTTCTATTTTTTTTCTAAAGTGGAGTTCTAAAAGAACAAATAATATAAAAAAGGTTAATATTTAGATATTAGTTTTTATTTAAAAAAAAATAATCATAATTAGCAATATGCCAAAATCCACTTTTTGCGAAAAAGAACTTTTTTATTGTTGAAAATGGTTCTTTAGGGTATCAGAAGCAACTTTTGTTATTTACAAAATTACCGTTATTTTTAGGTTCTTGAAGAAAATCAAAATTTTGACCGTTAAATTTCCAGAATTCGACCAAATAATGTTCGGCAACTTTGTACAAAACCATATGGCGAGTACTTTTGCAGAACATATGAACTCAAAATATTTGCAAATACAGAGTGTTGATTGTAGGAAAATGTGCTAAGTCCACAATAAAACGAATAAGTTAACAAAGCAAAAATGCTAAGTCCAAAAAGTGTAAATTTCCCTTCCAAAATTTTGTGGAAATGGATTTTTGATCAAGGTCATTTAAAGAGAGCTATTTTGTTAAAATAATTGCGTTGAAAAAGTTTACAAATTTTAAAAACTAAAAAAGATACATTGTTTTTTGTGTCTCCTGTAAAATTTGAAAAAAGGGACTTAACACATTTGCGAATTAGACTAACGATATACGGCCGTATTCGTAACAAAAAGCTTGCCACATTTTGTACACTACGTAAAACGAGCAGCTAGTTAAACTTAGCAGCTTGTTAGCACAGCGTTCATTCATAACAAACTTTTCTCCACCTGCTAACTTTTAATAAATCAACTCTGAATGATGTCACATTATATTACTCAACAATGGAACACCTTTTGCAATAATCACCGCTGGTTTTGTCATTTTATTTTTGCTTTTCCCTTAACTTATCAAAATGTTTAAAAGTTTTTAACTGCGAGGCGCACTATGTCGACAAGAACATTTCTTTCACATATTTAAGAATTTTATTGTTGGGGGATAAGCTAGTTTCTATATGAATTTCTTAGGTTGCTTAGGCCAGATCATCAGGAAACAATATCCCAAGATTTTGACAACAAAACTGCAGAGTGAATGAAAATTGCAAACACTCAAACAAGACGGACGTATTTGCAAAGATATCAACGCTTAAACCAAAAACCAATAGCACACATTCCCCACTACAATTTGTTGGAACTCTTCCAACATTAATTGTAGTTGTAAGTAGGTTAAGAAAAAACCAAATAATAACAAACTGCTCAATATTTTTTTTCTTTTTTTTGCAATAAAATCAAAATATAGCAGGTTGCCAGTTTAGTTATTTTAAGACCTCCACTTGCATATTTAATATCAAAGTAATTTTTGGGGAAACACTATTTTTAATTAATAAGATTTTGTTTCTTTTTGTCAAAATTTTTTTATTTAAAGTAAAAACAATCAAGGGACTTAACATATAATAATGGATTTACTTTAATCAAAAGCACATAAATAAAAAAAAATACAGGTATGCGATGAAAATCGATCGATTTCAAAACGAACGTTTTTAGGAAGTGTGATGAATTTCGAGGAATTTTAAAATCCATTTCTGAATTAAAGGAATAAGTTTTTTCAGAATACATTTCAGTTAACGTATACAATATAAAATTTAAAAGAATAAAGACTGAATATATAAGGAATATGTATTTAAAATCAATTTTAAAAGATACTGAAAACGATATTTTCGGTTTCATATCGCTTCGTTTTTAAAAACGATTTCCATCACACACCTTATAATTTGAATGGCCAAAAATGGACGTTTCAGAAATACCTGGGTACATTTTTGTAAAAACGGTTATCATTTTAATTATTTGGCAAAAACTTTTAAAAATAATGCAGTTCAATTCGAATCCAAACCTATAATGAACTTTTAAGCATTCCGGGGTGAAACAGAAAACAACCTTATCGGAATTAGATTTGAAACCGACAAAATATTAGTTGGTGTTATGAAATACAATGTTATCGGCTTCTTTGTTTGAACTGAAATAACTGTCGGTTTAAGACCCCACAAAAATCAATGTTATCAGTTAAAAAGTAAATAAATTTGATAAACAAGTATTTATTTTCATTACTTTGGCATAGGAATGGGCGCAAAATATCGATATATTTATACATATATCGATATTGAAATACGACTATCAAATTCGATAATTTTTAAAGTCAGTCTTCATTAAAAACTCAAAATGTTAGGCGTTTTTAAAACAATATGTTATTTTAAGAATTAAAACAATATGTTTTTTTAAGAATTGGCATCATTGGATGCGTCATAGGTTTTTTTAAACTAATATGAAGATTTAAAATGATTGGCGTTTATAAGAAGCAGTGCCGGATACAAGAAGCAGATTGACAGAACAACACATAACACAGAGAGTCCTCCTGATGTCCACATCTGATGACTACTGGTTTGACTAAAACAATCAAAATTTTTATTTAAAGTTGGTAATTTTGGGGGGGAAATTCAAATTTTAAGGTTAGTTGGTACTTCCATGACTTATTTACTTCCATTTACTTTTTTCGTAATTTACTTTTTTTTTGGATTTCATATTGTTTTTTGTATTCTTCCCTTTTGTTTTTGTTATAATTGAAATTTTGGTTTTTATTTCATTTTTTGTTTTGATTGAATTTTTTGTTTTTATTAATATTTTGAAATAAAATGACACAATCGTCGGAGTTGAGGTTTTTGTGCCGGATTCGGAGTCGTAGTGCCCACAAAAACACGCGACTCCAACTCCAAAGTTTTTCGGCATAAAAAATTTAAAAAAAAATTTCCAAAATAAAAATTATCTTCTTAAAACACATTTAAAATTTAAATAAATGGTTTATGAATATTGCTCTTATGTGCTGTTTCCAAATGACGGGCGATGGACTGAGTGCTCTTCATATAAATTTTACTACATAATCAATCGCCTGACATTTGGAAACAGCACATTAATGTTTGTGTACGGTAATTTCGTCTCAAAAACTCTAATTAAAAAAATAAAGGTATTCAAAATTTTCTAATTTGGTAATAGTTTCAGCATAATACGTTCGATATATTGATATATCGATATTTTTGAAATAATAAATATCGATACTCTTAATAAATATCGATTCGATATTTATCAATATATTTTTTCAATTTGCCCAACCCTACCTCGACAGTTCAAGCGGGCTGCTGCAATCTCAGTTTTTCTGCGCGTTTTTTCTCCAACAACAGAATTGGTTATTTTATTTAAATATTTTTATAGTTAAAACAACATTTTTTATGTTTTCAATAAATCGAGCCCTAACCGCGAAAATAACGTAAGCGCCAAAAATCAAATTTTACAGGAGAGGGGTTTTTTTATTTAATGCATATAAATTTTGTATGAAATTTGTCCCTTACAATAAAATTGTTATTGCTATAAAATCGTAATGGTACCTTCTGTGACCATGACGTTTTAGGAGATGGTGCAAGTGTTGCCAATAAAGTCATTTAGTAAAAAAAACGAAAATTTAAAATGATGTCGCTTACGTTATTTTCGCGGTTAGGGCTCGAAATGTTCTTTATATTTTCACGTGGAAAGAACTATTTACTATGGTGTGAACCAAGAATACTTGGCAGCATTGTCGCCCAAGCCAAACATTTCTTATTATACACATAGTATGTGTTTCTTGATTTAAGCAAAAAGTTTTGACTCAAAACGAACTAAACATTTACTAAAAATACAGCTAAAAAAATTCTTTAAATTCTATAGTTACTTAAATTAAGTTTCCGTTGCTTATGGCCAATGTCACCAATTCTATTTAAATATCAATTCATATTCAAATATAGTTTTTAATCAAAAAGTAATTTCAATTTTTGGGAATACAAAATTTAAATTTCAAAAGATTTTGTTATTCGTGCTAAATTCCCAGTTTTTATTATTGATAAAAACACTTGAAATTTATTGTTGATGGGATAAGCTATTCCTATGCGCATTTCACTGGTTGCTTAGGCCAGATCATCAGGAAACTTCATCCATAAAGATTTTAGAAAAACTAAAGATATTAAACCAAGTAAAAATGTTAAACGTATAAGACTTATAGCAACAGTTCCACTTGTAATAATATCAAAGCTTAATATAATTTTATTTTTATTTGACATGAAAAAACGAATTTAAAACATTAATTGATGTTCAAATAAATTGGTGAAATCGGCCATTAATAATTTACAAAATACGAAGAAAAGCCTTAATATTTTACATAAAAATGTGTAGCATTAATTAGATTAAGAAAATTTAATTAAAAAAATAAAAACCAATTTTAGTTTGCAAAATCAACTTGGATTCTGTGACAGGTCAGATTGTGTGCTTATTATTAACAACAATGTGTTCGAAAGTATCACAATTATGGTTGCTTTGTTCTCTGCAAAATTGAATGGATTCCTTTTTTACTTAAAATTCTCGTATTAATCTTATTTTAATTTAAATACATTTAAAACTTTACGTAGTATAAAGAATTCATTTCATTACTTACTACACCTATAAAGGGCTTAGTATAATAACATCATATGCCACAAAAAAAAATTATTTTGAGATAATCGACTTTAAAAAATTTATTATAATCGATGAATTACTTTCAGTTAGTTATCATTTTAATCTGAAACTTATTGGAAAATAGCCAAACAGCCTGGCCCCCGACCGCTATAGTGCGCTTGCATTTTCAACGGTAAACTGCTGATTTGCGGACCACTAAGAATTTTCAGCACGACAAGTCGATCGACAATGCAAACGACCGATAACGATACAATTTTCATACAAATTTTCTGCCCGCATAATTTTCTTCAGGGTCACACTAGCTTTTGGGATGGCGAATAAGAAATCTGTTGAAACATTGCAAAGAACAATTTAAGACCTTCGAGATAATTAAGAGTTGTTTGGTGGTGCTTTGATTTTATTGTCTGGCGATTTTAGGCCCTTTAAAGTCTTCATGCTTATGGAGATTTGTAAAAACATTGAAACTCACTACTAAAGTTCGCGTTCAGTTGCAGAATGATCCATCTGCTGATAAGTTTTCTACGCAATTGCTGAAAATTGGAAATGGTACAATGTCTGTTAATGACACTGGATTGAAACATTGCCAAATGATTTTTTGCCATTTCGTACAGTCAAAAGAGGAATTGGTTGAACCTGTTTTTCCCAACATAGCACAAAATTATACATGCCATACACGCAGAACAATTTTAGTGGCAAAGAACAAAGATTTTAGTGAATTAAATATGGCTGAATTTGAATTTATCAGGATTGCCTTCGTATAATCTCCAATGGAAAGTTGGAGCCATTATTATTATGCTTCGCAATATGAATCAACCCCGTTTGTGTAATGCCACAAGACTTGCTATTAAAAGGATGATGGCTTATGGAATTGAAGCTACTATTTTAACTGGAAAATTCCAAGGCGAAGATGTATTCATTCCATGTAGCCCAATGATTCCGTCTGATATGCCATTTGAATTCCTACGACTTCAGTTTCCTGTTCGGCTTGCGTTTGCGGATACAGGTAATCCTCCTACAAGTCGGCTTCCTACAAAACGATTTCGATCTTACACGAAAAAATATTTGCGGAAATCTCCTCATCTACAACACGTTTTCATTCTAACACGATAAAATGGAATTGCAACTTTATCATGATTGAGTTAAAATTGTAACTAAAATTGTACCAAAATAGTACAAAAGTACTAATTTTTGCATCCCTGTTATGATTTAGTTAGATTAGAATAAAAATGTAACTCTTATTTATTTTTGTCTATGTATTTTTATGTATGAATGTACATATTTCTAATAAAAACAATGAATTTAAAGAAAATATTAAATTAAAAAAAAATTTAAATATTACACTGTCTCCTAGCCTCATATTACACATTTTCCTACAACACGGCGTTTTCTAGGAACCTATCTACCGTGTTGTAGGAGGTTTACCTGTACTATAAATTAGGCTTAAGGCCAATCATTAGGAATTTGGGGAGTGAATTTAGAGTATCCAGTTCCCTGATTTCACTGATTTAAATGAATTCTAATTGATTTCTTATTTTCTTTTTTGCACTACAAAGTGTGCAGGGGGTTCGCTAGTTTTGCATAAAATTATATTCTATATTTTTTGTTTACTCCATAGTAGAATAAGTATCAGGTAGGTGCATTAAGGAGAGTTGTCATTATTTATCCATGTAATGTCTAAATAATTTATTTAATTTTTGACGCTTGTTTTAATTTTTTTTTATATTTTTTTGTGTTTGGCGTTATATGGGTTTTGAAATTGTGCACAAAATTTTTAATGACTATACCAAAATGTATTAACAAAGTGACTTCAGTACTACAACAATGAAACAATAGAAAAAACAACAGGCATTTTGTTGCTAGAGTTGAGACGGCAAATGTCAAAATACCTTTATAAAAAATGTAAATAAACAAAAAAAATGAGGACAGACGTCACACACGAACAAAATCACTGTAAACAGCTGCGCTTGTGAGGCCACTTTATTAGTACATTCTGGACTATACCTTGTGCTTATTCTACCATAATTTACTTCTTTGTTTTTATTCTGCTTTGTGTGTAGCCAGAGTTCCATTTTTATAGCTTAATTTATATGTTTTGTCGATTTTTATTTCCAATAAGCGTTTTTTTGTTGACCTCTCGGCCGACAAGTCGACAGTTAGTGGGCCGCTTAAGAGAACGATAATGAGTGACTAAATGTGGAACAAAATCGTGGGCCTGACAGTAATTCTTGGCAAGGGATGTTGAAAGGGGTTCGTTTTGGAGAAAAAATATGCATATGCCTATTATTCAAGTTTTTCCCCAAATTAATATGCTTTGAATAAATTTGCATATTACGCAGGTTCGCATCCGTTTTGTAACAAAAGATTTGCTTTTGAAGAAATAAAAAGATATCGGTCCTTTTCTTTCATGCATGAACATTTTCTTATATCGAAATTTTTAGCAAGGAGTAAAAGAAATTTTTTTAAAATAAACGGTTACTGAAAAATTGTACATGTTTTGATAGTGAATTTTTTTAAATCTGTTCTGTTTTGTATGCTTTACATGAAAGTTAATATTCTTTGACGAAGACGTAAATAAAAAAGTTCAAAATGTTAAGAATAAGAAATTTATTGAAATCCAAACAAAATTTTCTCGCATTGCCAATGGTCTATAATATGAGTGCATACACAAAAGAATTTTTCTTAATTTTTGTACCAGGTACCAAAAAATAAAAGGTGTATACCACCAAAATTCTCAGATTAAACAAAGTCAATTGAAGGTATGTTTTACTACAAAATAAGAAAAATTACTTAAAATAAACATTTACCTGAGGCGACAGTTGTCTCTTTTTTCCATCTAGAAATATTAGAGGTCAGTTAAAATCGATGCTTATTGCCAAGATTTTACTTAGTTGAGTAACAAAATGTGTAAGTACCTAAATACAAAGATTATGTGGGTTTTCCACTAATTCCTTTAGCTATAAACTAGTTAACGTTTGTCAGTTTCAATATTATAAATATGTATGTAAATTCAATAAAAACAAAAACAACAGGAATTACCTGGTTTTTTCAATTCCAGTGGTTGAGATTGTGCAAAAACCCCAAGATAAAAATTTATCTTAAAAACAGATGTTCAATATTGTAGAATTAATGTCTGAGGTGCTCAAATTTCTTACTTGCGTTGAAAATATAAATATTCAGAATTGTCATCGATGGAACGGCACTTCATACGTTTGACTTATTAAAGCCAGTGACAATGTTAGCCCAGTGCCCGTATAATTTACGCTTAACAATAGTTTTTTATTTAGCATTATTTTCGCTTACGGAAAAATATGCCTACGCTACGGAGGAAATAATGTGTGGTCAAATTTTAACAGACGTCTTGGCATCACTTTGCGTAAATGGCTTTAACTTGCGGTTCAAAAGATGTTGTAAGTTAATTTGATTTTTAAACTGAAGTTTTAAGTTTATATAAATCCTTACTCTCGTAGTTTTTTATCGTCCTTTATTTAATTTTATAATTTGTTTCGATAATAATTGAATCTTATAAAATTTTATCTCTCTACAGTGGCACAAGAAAACCAAACTCCCAAAACTTCACCACACAATGAAAGTTGGTACAATCGCATCAAAGAAATATTGAAAAAAACTGAACTCAATGCAGGCAACCAAGAGATTTTTGCAATCGATCACTCAACTAATAATGAACATAAGATTTTAATACGCAAACGCAAGCAAGTGTTTAATGTCAGTCCCAGAGGCGTGGCTGATGAATGTTGTAAAAATGGTTGTGTCTATGCCGATATCATTGCCTATTGCAATTAAGATGACTTATGGATTTTATATATCTTTATAGTTTTAACCATTTTTTTTTTCATTTCTTCATTTTGTAGTATGATTTTAATAATAAAAGCAAAGCAAAAACAATTTTTGAATTTGACTTAATACTCCTGCACAGAAAAAAAATTTAATTGGTCATAATTTAAAATTAGTTGATGAAAATAATATTTGATTTACCACAAAAAGATGCGGCGAATGAGCTTCATTTACCGCAACAGCAAATTTGTAGTTGGCCAAAACGAATAGCAAAATAATTTGATCCAAATGCGATTTTCAATAAATTAAATGGGATTGCATTTGAAAAGGCATGTCAATAGCAGTTTGGCAAAAACAAATGTTCTTTATTTTTATTTAGTCTTATGATAAAAATTATTTAAGACAAATTTTTTTATAAAAAAAAAATTCCAAGTAGTAGAGGAGGCAATAACAAATATACTTGTGTCGGAGTTTTAAAAGATCACATTGAAATTTTTTTAAAGGGGGGGGGGGGAGACATAAGTTTCTGTTGTATTTTTTGTTTGGACTTAAAAAATGGGAATAATTAAACATTTTATATATCTTTTTTTATGTTTAACTATACAAAACACATTTAAAATAAAAGTTTTGTTGCTATAAGCCATATATTGTCGTTACTACATTAAATTAAACATCAAAATGATCTCACTGACTGACGCATGTTAGCAAGATTAGGGTTAACCCTCTAACTCCACTTCATTACGATAATTTTTGGCTGTATTCGAACAGATCGTAAAAACACTACCAGTGAAGTTTTACTAAAGGTCCAACTGATCCTTTTTTCCGTACGAATAAAATGTTTTTTTTTTAATTTTTTTTTTTTAAATTTATTTTTGTGTTTTTAAATGCATTTTGTTAATTTTTAACAGAAGCTTATGCATATTATAGTTGGGCCTTTCTGAACACACCAAAGCCCACCAATACTTAACATAAACCGCCAAACTTAAGAGTCAACTAGAGTCAACTAGGCTTTAAGCTAACGTAATTATATTATACATAATTACTTTTAATTATTTAAGCTTGAGGTCTTGTTATTTATAAAAAATTATATGTATTTGTTTCAATATTTCGCTAACCTTTGGTTAGCATCGTCAGATAATTAAATTTACAAATTTTAATAGCAACAAAAAACAAACAACGATAACAAAATTATGATTTTTTTTTTTTTAAATAATAACAATAATAATATAATTTTTTATAAATAAAAAGACCTCAAGCTTAAATAATTAAAAGTAATTATAAAATAAAGGTCAAATAAGAATATATATATATATTATACATATATAGAAACATTTTACAACTGAATAGATTTTTTAATTTTTAATACAAGCCAGAAATTTTTTTCAAATACCAAAAGAAATCCCACAAGGCTTTCGAAAATCCCCAAAATATTTTAATTAGTATCTATTTTTAGGTTTTTTTTTATGCAATAATATCCCTACCAATATTGGGTTAAAGGATTCCCATACCACAACTCATAAAATGTTTGATTCTAGCTTTGCGATTGGCCAAAATGTAGCCTAAAGTGGAAATTTGTAAGACAATATGTCTATTTCGGGAGCGACCGGAGCCCGCAGTCCATAATTGAAATTTTGTAATATTTTTTTAAACAGCAATCTTAAACGTTATTTCGAAAAAAAGTATTGTTTTGTTTTTCTAAATAAAAAAGAATGAAATACTACTATTTTAACAAAACATGGCAAGAGGCGAATTTAAATTTTAAATAACTTTTTAATTGCAAAAATACTAAAAAAATATTTCATAGAAGTGTCATGATGAATTTGAGTCATTTTTAAGCAAAATACTAGACATATATTTTATATTATTGTAATAGCCGTCCCGCCTAATGTGTCTATAGACCCCAAATCCAAACATTAAATTAGAATAAAAGTCCTTAATTACCATCTAAAATTTTATTCCAATAAAGCATACCCTTTACAAAATCCAAAATTTTTTTCCATTTTTTTCAAAAGTAGGAGAGTTGTTAGATTTTTGGCATATACCAGAAATTAATTTTTTACACAGACTCCGAAAATATGCATGTGTTTACTTTATTGGGTCGAAGATAAATATTTGCTGGTCCTGGGCATGGAATATTAATCATAATATGCTCTCATTCGCAACAAAATTAAATTTCATCGTAATTGTAATAAAGTTTAAAATTTCTTTGAATTGCTATAAAAATAAGCGTGTATCTTATTTCTCAAAATTTTCTTTGATACGAAATACTTTTTTATACAGCTAAACTGTTAATATATGTGTCCTCAAAAACGTGCACACATACATTTACAAAAATTTACATACACAGAGTCAGGGTATCACGAATTTTACATTCGAAGAACAGTAGTTTCAATTACTTAAAAAAATTAAATTAAATAAAAATATAAAATTGTCTTAAAACTAACTTTTGTTATTATAGTTGGTACAAAATCTGAAACCCCATTTGCCATCCCTGCTACGTATGTATTTGCAGCGTGTCCAATACAAAAAGGTCTTTGGAAATTATGCTATTGTCAGATGAATAAAATCCGCACATATGACAATAAAAAATATGCTTCCAACGTCTGACAATGATCTGCCAATGGCAACGAAGAGTGTTCACCCAATTCTCAGATATCTAACAATATTATTGTTTACAATGGACTGACATTGCTTTTCTGAAAATTTTTGTTGTCAAACAAAAATGCAAGTTCACATGGTTGCAAGATATGTTTACAACATTAACTGACAATATTCCCAGTAAAAACTTCGCTTACTTTTTCAAAATGAGTTGCTCCTTCTTCCATTATTAAGTAGCTTTCTTCTATACCCTAGAGGGAAGCGAACTGACACTGAAGTAGTCCCGTGATAGGTCTTTGGTGGTAGGGACCGGTTCCAGTTCTAACACTTTATATGAATAGGACCTATCACTTTTACATGGGGTTGTCATTGGAGGGGGTCAATTGACACCATTTGACCAGTCACAGATCTAATCTCAATGAACGTACTTAGTGTCAGTTACTACAATGTAGTATTATTTCAATACAATGTAGTAGTTTTTCAATAAAACAAGTGCTAGAATTATATTCAGGAACCAAATTTTAAAAAGTACCAACAAATGTGTCACAGCACCGCTAAAGACTGTACTGTAATTCATAACTTTTTCTACCTTTTTGTTCTTCATAGACCAGTTAAGGGATTGGTTCTCCTTTCACTGGTCATGAGTCCTTTCTTTTTGTACTTGTTCTATTTTCACAAATCCCAGGACCAGTCTGGTGGACCAATTGACACAAATTTCCCGCAGGGTAACTACTTCTATAGTTACTTATATAACAACTTCTTTCTGGATGTATGTAGGTAAGCAAATAATGGCTTATATTTGAATGCGTTAATTTTAGGACATCCCTTGTAAAATTCAACGGTGCTTTCAGTAGAATTGTAAGTAGTGCTTTTAGTTTTTTCTGATTACACATTATTTTGTAGGCGAAGTTTTTACTGGGTCGTGAGATCTCACCACCGTCTGTACGAAGCTTAAGCCACTTCTGTGCAATTATTCGTTTAAGTTAGAGGAAATTCTGCTTTTTAATATATTAAACATATTTTTAAATATACAAACATATTTGTGCACTTCACAAGCTCGTGTTGTTGTCGTATTCTTTGTATATTCGTATAATTATACAATATTATATTTTCGTTGTTGGTAATTTTCATATAAAAGTGTTGTCTCATTATACGATTGATTTTTATGTGTGTTTGAAAAAGGTTGTATTCATACCAGGCATGGTGAAGTGAATAACATGGGGACTAAATAGTAGATAAGAAGAACTTGACTTTTCAGACGACATCTGTCTTTTATCGACTACAATGACATTCAGGCTAAGCAAAACGCGGTTCAGGCTGAAGCAGCTGAATCTGGTTTAAAAATAAAAATTACCAAAACCAACGTAATGAGAATAAATGCCTCCAACAACAGACCAATTTACAAACTATCAAGAACTCGAAGACGTCGCAATATTTTGCTATTTCGATGGTTTACTGACTAGAAAAGGAGGCTCTGATGACGACGTCCAAAACAGATTTAAATATGGCAAACAAGCATTCGGTCAGCTTAATCCATAATGGCGATCGGCGCATATCCCAAAGAGAACCAATTTGAACATATTCACCTCCTATGTAAAATACTCTTCTGTATGGCTGCGAATTCTGGAATGCAGTTGCCAAAGACCTTAACTCGTTCCCAAAATCCTAGAAATACTTTGGCCAGTTACTGTATCTAACATTAGATAATGGGACTTAACTGGTAGGGAAATATTAAAATGAAAATGGAGATGGATGGGACATATTTTGCGCCAACCCAATCACGATATGACAAAAAACGTTATAGAATGGATCCCATAAGGTAGCCGAAGAAGTGGTAGACCATTCCACAACTGGCGTCGCCAAATCGAACTTGAAGCTGTCACACGAAACATAAGCTGGAACGAAATGAAAACCGTAGCATCGGACAAATCACAATGGAAGCAATTTTGTATGGCCTATATATATAAAATACCCTGCGGGTCAACAGGTTAGCGCCTCCCATATGAACTTATTATATTTGCTCTTGTTGTTGTTGTTAACGATATATTAATACTTTTTGATATTCCATTCTACTCGTCACTCTATTCACTAAATCTGGAAAAGAAGGCATGTGTCGGAAATTTACCGTTCAATTGTTTTTTCTATGTTATTTCATTATCGATGAAAAAACTATCATAGTTGATGTGTCAGCAGGTAAGCGACTGTAATTTTTTTTAGGTCTTCTTAAAAGTAAGAAAGCGTTTTGACACCATCATATATGATACCTTTTTACTAAGATGAAAGCGAGCCAGTGAATATATTGAAGTGAAGGAATGAATACCTTATTATATATTCTTACAGATGTGTTACTTCAGATGGTCCCAAATTTAAAAAGGAATCCAATCTTATTTTCGTTTATTAAGAAGCTATTTAAGTATCAGTTACGCAGTTAGAGAAAGTATTAAGTTGATATTTGCTAATAATCTTCCCTAAAGGTGTTTAGCCTGTATATATAATAAAAGATTCGGCATAGTCGAATATAATAGCCAAATATGGCATTTTAACTCTCAATTTTTCTTATTATAACACAGGGTAGCCCAAAATTACCGAATGAGTTTGAGTCTTTTATTACTCTATATTTAAGATAAAATAACTAATACAAAAAAATAATTTTCGTGGGAATACAAAATTTAATTTATATGATTTTGTTATTCATGCTTAATTCCCAGTTATTATTATTTGATAAAAACACTGATATTTATTGTTGATAGGATAAGCTATTCACTGGTTGCTTAGAAGGATGAAGTTTCCTGATGATCTGGCCTAAGCAACCAGTGAAATGCGCATAGGAATAGCTTATCCCATCAACAATAAACATCAGTGTTTTTATCGAATAATAAAAATTGGGAATTAAGCACCAATAACAAAATCATATAAAATAATAATTAATTTTTTTTAGTTTTGAATTATTTTTTAAATAAAGTATATTATTGAGGACTTTTTTGAATAAGCTTTAAAAATGTATATCCTGTTAATGATGTACAGTTTCTGCTTTGCACATACGTGCTCTTTTTAAAATTTCTTCTATTCATTTTCGAAAAATTTCAAGTGTAATTATTTTTGTCCGATTGCAAGTTCTTTCTCATTAATACCCCAAATCTTTTTTGCAATATGCTGAAAAACAAAAAAAATAATAATAAAAAATAGTTATAAGGAATTTACCCCCCTTCGGTAATTTTGGGCAACCCAGTTATTATATTTAAACAATTAAACAATCTCTCTATAATGAAATAATAATAATAAAATAATTATAATGAAAGAAAATTTTATTCAAATAAAGACAATAGAGGCAGTCGAAGTCAATGAAACGCTAGCCAAAGAATTTAAGCCCAATTCAGTCCTATCGTTTAATACGAATAGCAATATTTATCAGTCACTTAGTTAACGACTATGCAGAAAAGCCTACTAAAAATAGCGCTGCAATATCTGGAGGTAAAGCGCCAGAAGACGAAATAGAAAAGCTTAACCTGAAGTGGTATATAAAAACTGCACTGCTGGAAATAGTACCCCTTCTAAGATGCGAACTTATAGATTTTTTAAAGGACAAAGAAAACTTATACTTTAAAGTAAACAAGATCTCATTAGTATTTAGCATCAACAGAATTTGTATATTTTTATTACTTTTATTTTTCAATTTGATTTTATATGTTCATAATTCTGTCACAAAAGTTTTATAGGTGCGAATCATAGCACCAACGAGAATTCTAAAAGATTGACTTATACATAATAAGTTTTAAAGAAACCGAAATTATCTGCCTGTTTAACGAATTCGAACGTCAACGTTCAAATCAAAAATTATATATAAAACAAAAAACAAAATTCTAAAATCAACGTGCTTTTATTTTTTTACTTTACATTATGATAAAACAAGATAGCTAAAGGCCCACAGTGCTTACGTAAAATTTGCCGAAACATTGATGTGCCTTAATTAAGCAATATTTACATTATGTAAAACTCTTACCACTAACACCCAGCCAAGAAACTCATATTAACCTACTACATTTAATTAAAATTTAGTATAAATAATTGCTGAAAGCTCGTACTTAATCATCAGTAATTTGTCATCTGTTCACAAGTTAATAATACTTTTATTTCTTCACCATGAAATTAGTAGCATTTTTCCTAGTCTGTCTCTTTGCAAATGGGATCAATGGATTTTCAGATCGAACTTGTGGAGCAAAACTGGCTCAACTCATGTGGATCGTATGTGAAAATGGATTTAATAAAATGGCATTGAATAAAAGAGCAGGTAATGAAGTTGTCGAATATATAAAAATTAATGTATATTCATAAATATAAATTTATAACTTTTTACTTTTAAGATCTTCCAGCCTTTAATAGTGATTTCCCATATTCTTTTGAATCAAATTCCTTATCTAACATTTTCCAAATTGATGATGGAAGTTTTCGAGCAAAAAATCGCCTCATTAGAATGCCTGGTATTGTTGAAGAATGTTGTAAAAAATCTTGTACCTTTAAACAACTTTCTGCATATTGTACACGTTAAATTAATTTTAAAAAAATGGGGAGAAGTATAACGGCTAAGTCTTGAAAATGAAAAATGAGTCCTGAAAATTAAAAAATATTTCTAAGGTGCTAAATTTAATTATTAAATAAAGTTTCTTGCTATGTTTGTAACACATTTAAGATTATTTTAGAATAACACTGTTCATACATAAGAATATATTACAACTTGTAAATAAATTAAGTAAAAACCAAAATTATCATTTTTATTTTTTTGTTTAGTTTGGTGGGTTTAAATAGTTGAGGAATGTTAAAATGTCTCAAATACTACCTACACGCGGAAAAAAACATGGTTGAAATATGGTTATAAAAACTTATTATGGTCCCCGCAATGAGCACAAGCAAACTTTTGTTGTTTTTAAAATTACTATTTTATTCATGATAAATAAGATTTGGTTTCTATTTATCATTAAAGTGTTTACCTCCATTGAAACTTCAAATATGGTTGTACTTAATAGTAAAATGTTTAAATAAAATAAAACTACAACCATATTACAGTCATCGGCAGCCATATTATGGTTAATTTCATCCATCTATAGCAATAACTATATAATAGTTATCACCAAACATTTTATGATTAATAATAACAATAACCTGTTTGAAATTATAATATTTTAAACCATTGTACGTCTAATTTTAAATTTAAAAAAATATGTTTAAAGCAACAAAATTATGGTTGTTTTGATCTCTTTTATAATTGAAACAATTACATACAAACTTGCTTGGTTTGCTCAAAATTCTCATTCATTGTATTTTTATTATTATTTTTAACCATATTATGGTCATATTGAACCATTATATGGTAACCTGCAAAATAAACATTATTAAAACCCAATCATAGTATGTTGCTCTTAGAATATGGTTACCTCCAACTAGGGAGTTTGATTGTTCGATGCTTTGCAAAAACCGGTATTCGAATATTCCGAATAGTTGCTATTTAAAAAAATCCGGTTTTATATAAAGTTAATTTGAAAAAAACAATTCTCAAAAGTAAGGAGCCAATAAAATGCATTGATATGACTTACAATTTTTAAAAAACTTTGGTTTTAAAAAAAATTACAGCAATTTAATAAATTTATTATTTGAAATATTCTCCTAATTTTTTTTTGTTGATGGTTAAGCATATATGTATGTATATATATATATGAAGCATTAGACTTTAACCATATCTTTAAAAAGTTACAAACAAAATTTCTTAGCCAGGTTAATATAATTTAAATAATTTTGTTTCATCATTATGGAAACGAGTAGTAACATAAACATGTTTTTCATCAACGACAGTTTAAAACCTTCCATTTTATTGTTGGATTTCTTTAATTTGGTCTTTTAGTTTTTGGTGTTTTAATTAATAAAACAATAACAGGATCACATTTGATTGGTATGCTAAGGAATCATCATCAGGAAGACTAATGAACTTCAATGCTACACAGCCTATACACCAAATTATTAATACGGCAAAAAATTTTATTTTCAGAGTTTTAAATATTAGTGACCAACAATTTCATGCCAAAAATATTAAAAATATAAAACTTTTATTAATTAACAAAAGTTTTCCAATTAAACTCATTTATTCATTAATTGAACAAACACAGCTAAAATTAAAAAATAATATCACTACACAAAATACTGATAAAAGGGAAAATATTTTTTTCAGTGTACGATTTATTCCTGGTTTAACGGACAACAAAAATATAAAAACAACAATAGAATCACAAAACATATGTTTTGCTTATACTCCTAACTCCACACTCAGTACAATTTTTTCAAATGTAAAAGCACCGATAGAAAAACAACAACAATGCAATGTTGTGTATGAACTTGAACAAGGCGAATTCAACTACAGGTGGTGTCGCAACTACAACAATCCAAAAACAACAGAAACAACAAAGGGGGTTTTTCATTGCATTGTTAGTGTTTACGGCTCAAAATGTCAACCATTCTTAGCAAAACACTAACAAATCAAAACAAATAGGCTTGAACTGTCAAAATCAGAAGGCTTTACGACACCACCTGTAGTTAATTCGCCTTGAACTTGATTGTATGGGAAATGACGAACAGAAATGCAATCAAATATATATAGGTACGACAAAACGATCATTACAAACAAGAATGATTGAACATAAAAACGACATAACAAAACTTAGAGAATCCACAGGGTTGGCAACACATATTCTGTCATCTGGACATAAAATCAACTTTGATGACGTTAAAATTTTAGACATAGAGGGTGGAGAAAGAAAAAGGTACACAATAGAAAGCTTACGTATACAACAACAAATAGAAAGAACAATGAACAAAAATGAGGATACTGACAATATAAATACAAGCTATAGAATTGCAATATAACTTCGAACTGTGATATTAATTTTTAAGCTGTGGTTTTAATTAATTTTTGTGTTAAACGTTCTTTGTTTTTTGTAAAATTAATTTATATTTAGTTTAATGTGAAAATTACTGTTAAATTTTTAAGTTTAAAGAAAAAATATTTGGTGTATTTATGTTTTATCATTGTATTATAATTTTTTAATTAAATAGACGTAAACCTGATGAAGTCAAGAAATAATTGACGAAACGTTGGAAAAAATGTATAGAAAAGTTTTTTATTTACATTAAATAATATAGGCCTAATTGGCTGGCTTGATGCAATTCAAACATAAAATATTTATTAAAATTTGGCCAAATAACACATTAGTATAAAAAACTATCGTTGATTCCGCCAGAATGGTGTAGTTCTTATCATAAAGATATGATAGAACTACTAAGGGCAATTATTACGACTTGCCGATAGTTAAATGCAGCATTTTGTACCACGTATAAAAAGTTTTTCACTATCACAACTTTGTTTTAAACTAAAGTGAGCAATATGTTTAAGGCAAATTTATAACATGTTATTCGTCCGACAAAAAAAATGGTCCTTAGATTTTTAAGTCCCCTAATGGGCATTCCGTCCTCGGCTTCATTTTTGGCAGCGTATTTTAGTAATATAATATTGTATTTTCTCTTAAGAACTACTTGGAATGGAGTCAAGTTTTATTTGGCGCACGTTTATATCAAGCTTGTGGACTGTTCTGCATAAGAAGTTTAAGTTTGTCCAATTTTAGAATTAGAAAAATAATTAAATTACGGGTACATTTGCAGCAAAAGTAAGGAAAAGGTAAATAAATTACACATTATTAAAATAACCGGTTAAACCCGGTCGAATAATAAAAACGCTTCGAGCGACATTTTTTCTAATTTTTGTTGTAAAAAGTTTGTTTTGTTATGGATATATTTCCCCGGATGTTTGTACCAATCTTGTTGGTTCAATATAGAGGCGTTTTTAAAAGGCCATTAAACGGAACAGAGTTCTCTACCAAGTATAAATATATTATTAAGATTTGGTTACGAAATTCAACAAAAACGAAGGTTTTTTTTACCAAAAAAAAACATACTTTTTTTGCAGGCATATTTTTTAAATATACAAATTATTTCTATGTCTTAAATAGAAAATACAAATATCTTCAAGATTTTGTTTCTATCTTATTTTTTACGTTACGTTTAAAAAATGTTTAACGAAATATGAAGTTTTAAAGTGGCCCTATTATTTCTTTCAACACCGTATACAATATGATTATAAATTAAAACCTTAACCCTTCTGTAAAAAGCTGCAGTGTGGTGTTTTGCCGTGCTGCCATCTACATGCTAGTCTTTTTCGTGTTGTTTTAATGCTACCATCTACATATGAGTAGTGTAGTATTCTTTTTTGCTCGATTGTTTAAGTGCTTTCATCTTGTGGTGCGATTGCACCATTTGATAGAATGATAGATTTTGTTGTTTTTGTGTAAAAGTGGAACTTAAAAATTTGCAAATATTCACTTTTTAATGCGTTCATTTTGGGACATCCCTTGTAAAATTCATTGGTTCTTTCAGTAGTGCAATTAAGTTTTTCTGACTACTTAACACATTATTTTGTAGGCGAAGTTTTTACCGGTATGTATATACATTAGGGGTTGAATAGTGTTATATGGAAATCCTTAGCAGCAAGAAAAAAACGAATGAGCCAAACAATAAGGGGTGTGGGATGGGGGTAAATGGCTCCTCATCGGGGTCAAAGCTAGGGGAAAATGATACAAAAGCTCCTTAAGGAGCACAGATAGGGAGTTAGTATGTTAATCAAAAATGTTGGGGGGGGGGGAAATATTAATGGGAGTCAGTCTTACATTTTACCCCTCTAGGAGCGTCTCAGGGACAGTTGTGAAGCTTTTTTTTGCTTTTGTATACTTTTCCAACCTCCATAATTTTTTGGCTCATGAATTTTTTTTACAAACTTAACAAAATTGGGGGTCTTAGCGTATCGAAATCAAAAAGTCGTGCACAATTCCACCCCTAATTTACATTAGACCGTCTCACCTTACATGGGCAAATAAAAAAGTTAAGGTTGTACACCCCCACCCCCCTAAAAATTATTATTGACATTTGTTATTATGATTCCCAAAATATTTTGGCTCTCCCGTAATCTAAACCGCTTAAAAAAATTGTCCAAAAATTACAATTTCATGAATAAAAACTTCTGTAAATTTATTTTTCCAATGAATGGACACATATAATAGATATTTGGGTATTCTTTGATTCTAATATTTTAAAAATCGCACAACAGACTCGAGATAGCACGATGTTTATGTCAAATCACCGCATTCGATACTACCGTATCGAATATTTTTGCATACGATAGACACTGACGTATCGAATGAAAACTCGAGAAATTTAATGTCATTTACTCGATATCGAATGATTTTATTTTAAATTCAATAAATTTCATTCGGTATCGAGAGTCATGATACCAAAATAAATAATTTCGTTCAATTTTGCTCGATATCGTGTTCGGTGATTAGACCCCAATTTGTTGATGCTTTTCAATTCGATTTTAATGACAATTTAAATAACTTAACAATTTTTTTGTCCGATTTTGATTTCCAATACGTCGCTTGCAAGGTGTTGACCACCGCTTGAGATTTTATACATCATTAAAAAAACCAGTTTGAAACCACAAAAAGCATATCGTCGGCTTTATATGCTAATCTGCTAAATAAGACAGTGCAGTTAAGGGTTAACTTTTAACTGAAAGCGCAAACTATCTCGAGTATCTGGTTAGATTTTTAAAATGTTTTGATGCAGAATCAAAGATTTTATTTTCCATTGGACCAAAAAATTAACCGAACTTCACGGGAAATTATCGTTAGAGCCAATATATTTTGGGAATCTTCATAAAACATGTCAAAGTTAGTTTAAGGGGGTAAATCAACAAGTTTTTTTGAGTCGGTCTAGTGAACATACCTTAGACAAATCTCTAAAATTCAATAACATTACGATTTTAGGCGTATAGGTTTTTACATTGGACGCATGGTAAATTGTAGAGAGAATAACAAAGAATGTGATGGAGTGATTTCTAGTTATAAAAAAGCTAAAAGTCAAAAAAGTTAGCACCGACCATTACAAAAGTCTTTTAGTGTAATTTCTAGTCCTACGAGGCTAAATTGTACAAGATTTAATCACAAAATTTATATTTGTCCTGGTTTATACGTGCTTAAGGGTTTTTATGAGTGGGCTTTTGACTTTTTTTTTGACATTTATCAAAAAAGTTATCTTGATTTGAAAAGAATTCTTGACAAGTCTATGGGTGTTTTCTTTTCTACAAAAAAAGTGATAGTTTTTTAAAAAATTTAGTTTGGTGTTCGTTTCTCACAATTTGTCACAAATGTTTTGCTCGCTTAGCATGTTTTATTCTAAAGCATTCACCCTTACATTGACATGACATTGCACGTTTCGCCCGAATAAATTGACAGTGTTGGTAGTGCCCTGTAAAAGAAGCGACTTCGGCTTATATATGGGGGTTTTTTTTAACGGCGAAGATTTCCTCAAAGAGCAACAAAGCTACGCAAAAATTGCAAATATTCGGAAAAGTTTGCAAAAATTTTAATTTAAATGCTTTTGTTATTCGTGCTTAATTCCCAATTTTTATTATTTGATAAAAACACTGAAATTCATTGTTGATGGAATAAGCTATTCCTATGCGCATTACATCAACAATGAATTTCAGTGTTTTTATCAAATAATAAAAATTGGGAATTAAGCACCGTAGTTCGTATTATATTTGTTGTTTCAGAACTCCATTGAAACAAAACAGTGGCAGGCGGGCATCGCAAAATTAAATCCGCTAATCATAAGGACCAAGCATATATAAACATACGTAAGATCAATATTCCTGAAATTACGAACGAAACAAACTTATAGTCAAAGACGAGTGAGAAATATATAACCAGCAATGCCGATTTCAACCACCGGGAATTATATCTTTTAGCTCGTGGGATTTTTATAGGATTTGTGATAAGTAGGGTTTCGATTTCCATGCAAATGCAAGTTGTTTTTTCGTAGAACGATGACGACTAATTATCTTTACGAATCATTTGGTGAAAATTAAAATTTTTATTTTAAATTTAAATTTTTTGCATATTTTGATATTTTTGAGTAATTTGTTTTTTAAATTTCTATAAAATAAAAAAACTTCTTCAAAAAAATATCCAAATACACAAAAAAAAATCTTTAAAAACAAATTTTAAAATCAATAAATAAACTCTCCTGCTTCTTTGCTTTATTAAAAATTTCCATACACAAAGTTTGGGCATCACAAATTTTATACTCACCGTACAGAAGTTTCAATTAATGATTAATAAAATTCTCTTAAAATATATAAATTAATATAATTTTTTTTTTACATACTAGTGGTATAATATTTTATTTAAAAATGCTGGCAAAACAAAATAAGTTTCAAAAATCTTCGAAAGTGCATTGCTGTACTAATTATGTTTAACAACCTTTTCAATCTTTTTAAATTAAATAATAAAACAAGAAAAAGTCGGGCTTAAAAATATTGTCCTCATTTTTTTATTTTATAAACATAGACTAGCGCAATTAAAAGATTTATTTTACATTTTATGGCTAAAGGTCCACAGTACCTACGTAAAATTTGCCGAATCATTGATGTGACTTAATTAATACAATATTTGCATTATGCAAAACTCTTAACACCCAGACCCAGGCAAGAAACTCATACTAATTAACTGGGTTTAATTAAAATTTAGTATAAATAATTGCTGAAAGCTCGTAATTTATCATCAGTAATTTGTCATCTGTTCACAAGTTAATAATACTTTTATTTCTTCACCATGAAATTAGTAGCATTTTTCCTAGTCTGTCTCTTTGCAAATGGGATCAATGGATTTTCAGATCGAACTTGTGGAGCAAAACTGGCTCAACTCATGTGGATCGTATGTGAAAATGGATTTAATAAAATGGCATTGAATAAAAGAGCAGGTAATGAAGTTGTCGAATATATAAAAATTAATGTATATTCATAAATATAAATTTATAACTTTTTACTTTTAAGATCTTCCAGCCTTTAATAGTGATTTCCCATTTTCTTTTGAATCAAATTCCTTATCTAACATTTTCCAAATTGATGATGGAAGTTTTCGAGCAAAAAATCGCCTCATTAGAATGCCTGGTATTGTTGAAGAATGTTGTAAAAAATCTTGTACCTTTAAACAACTTTCTGCATATTGTACACGTTAAATTAATACAAAATTGAAAAAAAATATCTCGGCTGCTAAATCCTTAGATTTGAAAATGAAAATATTTCTAACATCATTAACTAAGCTCATTAATAAATTTAATTACATAATTTACAACACATTTAAGATTTTTTGAGAAACAGAAGCTCATCTTTGTATACATTTTTATTAAAACTTGTTA
The DNA here is from genome assembly GCA_949318255.1 of Pollenia labialis. Classification (NCBI taxonomy): domain Eukaryota; kingdom Metazoa; phylum Arthropoda; class Insecta; order Diptera; family Polleniidae; genus Pollenia; species Pollenia labialis. The sequence goes on from OX439140.1 coordinate 104,400,277, forward strand.
ACAAATAGATAACATTAAAACCAATTCAACAATATTTCTATTTTTAAATGTTAAATTGCTTAGAAATAAAAATTCAACTACATTTAAAAAATTAAAAATATATAATTTCGATTCATTAAAAATACCATTTGTTTAAAGATTGAATTTTGACCAAAGACTAGTGTTTTTCATACGGGATTTTCCGCGATCCCGGAATCCTCTTTTGTTTGGTTTAAATCACTTAACCATCTGCTCTTAAAAAAAGTCTATAAAATATACCAAATAAATATTTTTCAATTTAACAAAAATCTACAGTTTCTGCCAAATGCCAAAAGGATGTCAACTCATATCTGATATGTAAGGCAATGTTTAATGCTCTGAAATTGCGAAAGAAGAAGTGTTAAAATGTACAGAATTTCTTAATTTATTAAAAGAGCCAGATCTTTTTTGTAAAAACACAAAAAAAAATTGTTCCCACTTGCTTCAAAAAATATGTAAAGCAGCTGAATAAAAGATTTTTTCAGGTGAGATTCTGTAAGAGATGATGACAAAAGTTATTAATAAAGAAAACGCTTATTCGATTCGAAAAAAATAATATTTTTTTTAAAAGGAATTATAAGTTTTGAAGGAAGTGCTAAGAAAAATAAAAGATTCTAGAGATTACATGATGTTCCTTTGACTATAAAGGCAAATTTCCGTACAAAGACAACATGTTTTCTCATTGAAATTTTCTTGATAAAAATTAGAAATAGGCTTTCAAATGATGCTGTAAATGCTTTTTCTGAACTAGAATCCTATTTAAAAACAAATATTTTGTAATAACTTGTTAAAATAATTTAACTGTTTTGGTTTTATTTTAATGCTGTTGGGCTTGAATTAATTCCGTGACAATAAGTTTAAAACTTAAAGGTGGTTTTTGGAAATTACCTCTGAATTAAATATAATCATCAGTTTTGTGCGGTTATAGTTTTGTAAGTTTTATTCCTAAACACTCCTAATGTCACAGATCGGAAGTTTTTATTACTCCAAATATTATTGGACATCGAAAAAAGATAACAAAAAAGTCATTTTGCTATAACTTCCTCAAAAACCCTACAATATAATAAAAATTTTGCACATGGGTACTTTTGAACATGAAGATCTTAAGGTGCCATTAAGAACTTTTTCCTTTTTGCCACAGAAATAAAAAAGTTAAATGCATTAATAAACTTATTTTATTGATCTCAGGAAATATTATTATCTTTAAATAAATAAAATTAAATAATATTTTGTATCGAATTGTCTTCTGTAAAGAATATGTGTAATTTATTTTGTCACAAAATTTCAGCAAAGTTGTGACCAAATGAATCTGACTGAATGGTCAAAAGTATGTTATGAAAACGAAGTATTAGAAAAACAATTTGACATTCCATACGACTTCATCGTTTTTTTTTTTTTACTTAATGATATAAACAGACAGGGATGTTAGATGTGACGATTTTACGTCATTTTGACGATTTTTTTCGATGAATTTATCAAAATGACGATTGACGATTTTTGATGTAGAGTCACTTATATTTTGACGATTTAATCCCGTCAACAAATTTACTTTAAATTTTAATCTGGCATCAATTTTATAACACTTTAATCTGGCAAGCAGGTTTGGTAGATGTGATGATTTTTCGTAATTTTGGCTATTTTTTTGAAAAAATGCAGTAAAATGACGATTAACGATTTTTTGACTAAAAGTAATAGTGTTATTTTGGAAATTAAACAAAAAAATTCCTCCCCCATCACAAACCAGGTGGATTTCATTAAAAGCATTAGTAATTCAAGTTCTACAATTAAAGAAATGCCATCGATACTGCAAAAAATATACACTAGAGCCCTAATTTGCGTCTGTTCTATTTGGTCCGCTTTTTAAAAATTGGTTTAATCCGCTTTGCGTTTTTATTTTATTTATTATTTATTAATAGATATTCAAATTGTATATACATATTTACATATTCATTAATTTACAAAATTATGGTATCTATATTTGGCATAACATGAATGTTGTGAGCCAGATTGGCATAATACTAGATATTATTTTAATTTAAGATTATTAATTTCTTTAAATTTCATTTACAATAAGGTTTATACAAATTTATACATTCATTCTAAAATATTTTTGTACATAAAAGGAAGCCTAGAAATTGAATTCATTCATGATTAATTTACGATATTTTGAAGATGATTCTATGTATTTGTATAAGGAGAGAAAGTTTGATCCATTTAAGATATTTAGCACCTCAATAACACTAAGTTGATATTTTCCGAACAATGTTAACCTTAGTTCTTTATAGATTGGACAAACACCAATAAAGTGGTTCGTATTTTCAGATTCCTCTAAGTTGCAGATAGAGCACTTGTCTGTTGGGATATTACTAAAGGATCTGGCATTTAATTCAAGTAACCCACCTCTGGCTCTAATTATTATGCTGGTAATGCGGGATGAAAAGTTTGACGCCAGCAGAGGTGTAACATTATGGTTCAGTTGGCGGTAAAGGTCATGGTGTTGGGAATTTGTTGCGTTTAATACATTTTCTTCACGTTCTTTTATTTCTAGTAATTTTACTATTGTTTTCCAATGTTTGCAAAGTGGTAAATTGTTATTTTGCGTTTTTATGATTTCGATTTGCGTCGCTACATACGAATGCATTTTTCGATGAAGTCATAATCACATATGAAGAATTTTTCTATTTGTGTGTAAAAAGGCAAATCCCATTTAATTCTGTTAGGTAAGTTATTCTTAGTAAAATTGCGTGTTAGGAAGTAAGAAGTTACTTTTTAATAAGAAGTTGTGTAGTAAAATGAGTGCAATGAGAAGAAAATATGTTAGTTTGGAACTAATATTGGACGTAATAAAACGTTTCAAGTCGGGTAAAAAGACTGTTGATATAGACAGAATCCTTGGTTTTTACCACCTTTAACAATAAAAACTATTTGCAATAGAGATAGCGCTAAAAGTTAATCATTTAGAAATAGCTCGAGTTAAAAGCAAATGAGATTTTATTTATAATTTAATATTTTTCTGAATATGGATAAATCAAATAAAAAATATTTTTGTTATGCATTTATGCAAATATATTTTTTCTTATGTTTTCTTTTTAAATGATAAATATATTCAGCTCACTTACTGAAATAAATAGAATAAAACTTAACCATATCACTTTCTTCATCATAAATAGAATTTCTAGCTAAAAATTTATATTTTCGAACCAATCTATGCAATAAATTTATATATTTGACGTTTTGTTGACGATTTTGTTAAATTTTCGTCACGATTTTGACGAATTTTGTTAAAACTTTTGACGATTTTTGAGGAAAAAAGACTAACAACCCTGTAAACAGAACTGTGAGATACGAAGTACTTCGCATAGTACGACGATTCGGCGCCAAGAATTCGTTGCGTAAATTCATAAAATGAGACACATAATGCTAGGAACACAACTGGGACGAACGACGAATTTCGCCCTACACGGCGAATTTTTTAATAACAATAAGCTAAAATCGTCGTATGAAACACAATAACGACGAATAACTTACATCTTTACTAATTGAGAAAGTTGTTTGTTGAGAGAGAGAAATAGTGTGACCATATAAAAAGAATTTACTTAAAAACACAAACATTAACAAAACCAGAATTAATTTTAAATGCGATAAAATAATAAAAAACAATTATTTAAGTAAAAAAGTAAATTTATATACTTAAATACTTGAAAACTAAAATCAAACATGGTCACCTGGTACTGATTTGTTCGTCGTTCGCCGGCGTATGAAATAGAAATAAATCTATTGCAAAGTCGCCGCGTATGCCGAATTTCGACCGACGCCGTGATTGTTTGTATTTTCATATACACAACCAAGGCGAATTCAAACAGGTAAACTCATCTCGTCAGCCGTTCATCAGCTGTTTCCACGGCGAATTAAAAAATATGGTCTTACGTCAAAATATGATTTTGTTTTGAGAAGAAGTTGAATGAAAAGTGTTAAAAATATTATTTTTATAATAAAAATATTTCAAAACTGCGAATGATTGAAGTGAATTTATTAATTTCTTTTAAAGAAAAGTGATAATTTTAATTTTCAATAAAAAAATTTTGACAACCAACCAGAAAATTGTATAAACAAAATACATGGGGCTTTTTGTAGTTGTAGAGATGAGTTTACCTGTTTGAATTCGCCTTGTACACAACTATGTTTTATTTTTGGCGACGAATATTCGCGGGCAAAAATTCGACTTTCGTCCCAGTTGTATTCCTAGCATTAGGTGCGTGAATTCCAGATATTAATATCACCTACAATTTTTTTTAATTTATAAAAATAACTACCTTAGACGCTTTATATAAGCATTTATTATTCATAACTTCTTTAATTATTTTACTGCATTTTTTTAATCTTTTTTAGAGCAAAAAATTTTATTCAAATTTCTAATTTTGAGCTTTAAATATAACTGACGGAACATTTTTACTTTAAATATTACAAGTCAATTATAAAAGTGTTAGTATCCTGCAGCGTATACAAAATTCGACGAAGTCGAATGTAACAATCTTACTTGTTTTTATATTTTCTTATGCAAGTTGTTTTTTGTAAAAGTTTAAATATGCGTTCCTCATAATTGTGTGCTACTTAAATAAACACTTTTTGACAGGGTGTGATGTGTTGTAACCTATTTTAAGAATTTGACAAACAGTGGGTAAAAATACTTAGACATGCATGCTAATGATTCGAAATATTATAAAAAAGTAATTGTTAACATGAAATTAATGCATTTTAATTTTGTTTTATTGAAATTTCTTTTGAAGCGTAGCTCATGTCCCATAGTCTTCCTTTACCAAAATTTAAGCTCAACCTACCACGAACAACGTATCTACTTAATAAAGGCCGTGTTTTCAGTGGTGCTCGAGAAATCACTAATAATCCGATAACTCGCCATCGTGTGGAGTGGGCGGTCAAAAGCTTTCATCCCTTGAAATCTCCAGGCCCGGATAGCATTATCCCAGGGGATCTCAAAACAAAAAAAAAACCTGGGAATATTAATACAAGTCTTTAGAATTTTGACGGAAATGTTTCCCTGAAATAATTATTGCTAAAAAAGATAATTTAAAAACAATAACAACGTATAATGTCAGGGTTGTATTATAGTGTGAAATTGCCTTTACTAGTATTTCATATTATTTCACTCCACTACTTCACAAGCGATTCTAACAAAAAAAGCCCCAGTGCAAATTTGAACATGTATCTTTTTTTTTTTTGTTGATTTGTTTAGTTTTGCGTTCTAACCAAGTGAGCTACGAAAGTACTTTATAAATTAGTGTGATGTCTTAAGGTCAAAATAAACCACACAAATTGCTTGACGAACACAAGCTTTGCTTTCGATTTGTGTTTGCCAATAAACAGCACAAATATATTTCTGATAAACATTAATATTTAATTTTTTTTTTCAATGAATGCAGACGCCGATAGTGCCGCGGCAATTTTGCCGGCGATTTCTTTGAAACAAAGGAGAAATATAAAAGAAATAAATTTGTGGTAAAGAGTGGTTTAAATAACGAGCTGTTTTGGGGCAACCAATGCTGTTTATAAATTAAAATTTACGACTGATAATGCTTTTATTGCTTCTTCTACATATTTCTACAAACATTCTTCTTATGTTTGTGCAAACAGCAAACACTCCAATTAACAACACAAAACAATTGTACAAACGTAAAATTTTGACATGTTTGCCAAGCCATTTGTGTGGTTTATGTTGCCCTTAAAGGTGCTAGTAGCAATAATACGAATAGTTTTTCATTAAATGTAAGTGTTGTTTTCGCTGGGCACTAAACAGATATCTCTTTCCTTATGAGTAATTTAAAATTTAAGCGAAATTACAATTCTCCAAAAAAGTAAATTTTATGACTATGAAAATTTTATTTTATATCACTCACTGACGAACTACAAGCCCCACTGTATTTGCAACTACATATTTATGTGTAAAAGCAATAATTTAATTCATACACCCCTTAAAATTTTTAAAACATAATAAATTAGGTTATATGTAAATATAAATAATAACAAACTGTGTATTTTTTTAAATATTCAGTATAAATAATTGCGGAGAATCCTTTTTTAGCATCAGTAACTTGCCATTATTTCAGCAGTTTACATCAGACATTTCCGCACCTGTTACTTCAGCAATGAAACTTCTTGGATTGGTTTTAGCCTGTTTGTTGGCAAACACATGCAGCGGCTTTACAGATATTATGTGTGGGGCAAAGTTGAGTCAAATTATGTGGATTGTATGCGAAAATGGTTTTAATACTATGATAGCAAAAAGATCAGGTACGAATTAAAAAATTTCAAGTATTTTAAAATTTATTTAAAAAATATGTTGCATTTAGAATTACCAGCCATTGAGGGTGATGTTCCTTATCCTTATGCTTCATCCGACCTCTCAAATATTTTCCAACTCGAACAAGGTAATTTGTTATCAAAAACTCGACGTATCCGAATGGCGGGAATTGCAGATGAATGTTGCAAGAAATCTTGCAAATACAGTGAACTTTATGAATATTGTAGAAATTAAATAAACCAAAACCATATGTTAAAATTCTTCTTTTTTATGTAAAAAACACCTGTATTTATTGTTACACTAAGTATTATGAAATTGTTGCTAATTATTTTAATAAAATCCTATAAAAAGTACTAGTTATATGCCCATTGGCTTTGACTTGATAATATAATTTAAATTGTATGATTTTTCGTCGAATACTTTAAATGAAACAAAAAAAAAAAACCTATAACAGCGCTATATTCGGCTATAACGAATCTTATATACCCTTCGCCATAGTGCGATAGTAACAAAAAGTTAAATAAATACTGTTCTTTCGCCCAAATTTTGTTGGATGTTGTATATTTATAACTGAGATGATTGTACCTAATTTAGAATCTTTGACTCTTGCCGCTCTCCAGATATACAGAAATCTTTTATATCATTGTATGGGAAGTGATAACCAGGATGCTTGTAAATAATTTAGAAACTTTGCCTCCTGCCGTTCTCCAGATAAACTTACATAAATATAAAATACAACAACAACAAGGAATTTTTCGGTAAAATGAGAGGCAGTCATGGTGTTTTGCTCATATCTCACTATTTGTTGAATTTCAATAGCAAACAATTCCAGACTATATGGGACATAAATATATAACTACCAATTCCTAAGCCTATCTGGGGTCTTCGGAAACCCATTTCAACGGACACAAGAACAAGCGGAAACCGTTAAATCAACAGACAGATTGTGTTTTGACGTTTAGTCAATAATTATCGAAAAAGGAATATATTTTATTAATGTTACATACGTCTATGCCGATTCTGTTCTAGCTTTGACGATTGTAAAATCTAGAATCTCAAACAGTTATTTTTTATGGTCAAATTATCCTTTGATCCATTAAAAAATATTAAAAATATTTTAGGTATTTTAATTATCTCTCCCTTTAATTTAGTTATTCTATAAAAAATGCATTTCAGCGAAAAAATATTAAAACAACTCTTTTTGGATTCTAGAAAGATTATTTTATTTCCATTCAATTTAAAATAAATTCATATTTTTTACGATTTTACTGGTTTTTAAAAACCATAATTATGCCACATCCAATTATTATTTGTTTACAGACTTAAGGGTTGCATAGTGTTCTTTACCCCCCATTTCCACATGCAAGTGCAAGTTAAAAAATAAACTCAATACAGTCACACTTATTTACTAACACCATTACATCTTTAGTACTTGCAACTCAACTTGCAAGAGAATTTGATTGCAAGTAAATTTTTGACACTTGCAGTAAGTGCCGGTTCACACACGTCAAGTTTGAATCGTCAAGTCTTGAGATTTTTGGAGAGAGGTGAGCATAAATGGCTTTCTCTTTTCCTTTTCACCTAAAAGCTCAAGAATACCATACCTTTTGCCCAATACTGGAAGATTCAAATTTGACGTGTGTGAACCGGCACTAAGAAAAAGGATAATGATAATGTAGATGAGTTGTGAATCAATTTACTAGTACTTAGTAAAATAAAAATTATGTTTACAGCTGATTTTCTGTGCTTTTATAAAAAATAAAAAACAAAACAATAAACATTCTATACATTATCACTTTAAAGGTTAGACTTTATAATAATATTAGTTTTTTATAAAAAAAAAAAAATATATATTAACCAGGGTCTAAAAAACTGCAGTCGAACGAAAATTTGTTACAACTTTTTGCTTTTTGAAATGGTTTGACACAAATGTAAACAGATTTTATGAAGCAAAAGTAAAAGGAACAGTTTTACATATGAAAAAGTGGAAAAAATTGCAGTTTTTCAACTTAACTGCAGTTTTTTAAAGGCTGATATAAGCAAATAATATGGTAACCTTAAATATTGACTACTTGGCAACACTTAGTTAACAATTGAAAAATTAAAGTTTTTCTAGCAGTTTACTTCGTGTCGACATTTTAAAAACGAACTTGTGTTTTTTTAACATTTCTCCTAATATTCGTTAGTAATACGTTTACACCACTTGCAACTAATTACTTGCTTGTGGCAACGTAGGGTTAAGTCATTTAAATGTTTTTGCTTTATTTTGTAAATTTAATTGTGCAAGCAAGTAACCATCAAGAAACCAGTTAAAGTTTTATATTCGGCAGTGTGAAATCTTTGATACCATTTCATGCATTCTATTCAAAAAGACTCATGATTTTATTTCTAGCCACCTAAAACTTAATTGGATCTAATTTCAATATATTACAGTCAAATCCCGATAATTCGTACCCCGATAAATCGTAATTCCCGATAAATCGAAATAGACTGTCGGTACCTTGAACAAATCTCGTCAATTCGTAAAATTTCCATACATTTTGGTCCCCTCGCTAAATCGTTTTTTTTTTCAAATAAAATCTTCTTTACCTCTTATATGTTTGCTAACTACCACTTAAAATTCGTAATAAAAACAACAGAAACATGGAAAGAATTGTTTTTGGTTTACCGCTCTTTTTTGCGTGGGTTTTTGCTTGTGAGTGTGTTTATTTTCTTAAGAACAGTATGTTTCATGAATAATTTTTATAGGTATATTTTATTTTTGACAATTGTATTTAATGTTTTTTATCGTTTTAGTAAATAAATTTACAAACCCCGTGAGAACTAAGAACGTTTCATATAAATAATAATATCAGTTTTTAAATTTTATGACCAAATAATTTAACCATAATTTTTTTTTACGCAAATCATATTTTCATTTTTAACGAGTAAATATTTATTTTTGTGCCAAAAGTAAATTGGAAGATTTATTTCTCAATTCATTGCCAATAATATTTGCTTTTAAACTTGATTAAATTAAAGATTTAGAAACTATGTAAAAGAACATTGTATATATACATACATTAGTGCGTCCCAAAAAAATGGTTTTTTTGGATTTTTATTTGTGGTCAAAAATTCAAAATTCAAAAGCTTATGGGGTGAAGTATTTTTGAGATTTTTTTAAGATTTTTCGGAAGAGGTTTAGAGCTCGCTCAAGTCGAACTTTTGCCAAAAATCGGGTTTGCCGGTCTTTTCTTAAGTTGTCTTTATTGCTTTGTGAACACCCACAATTTTCTTCACTTTTAAGAAATTAATTTAAAAGAAAAACGTCCATGTTTTATTTTTATGTGCAAGAATTTTTCTTTCATTTTCATAAAAATTTTAAAAGTTATAAAGCTTTATTTACAAAATTTATTGAATAAATACGAAAAATTGTAATGTAGGGTGCTTAAATGAGCAAATTCATTGCTAAATCTTGCAGTGCTGGCACATAAAAATAAAGCATGGACATCTTTCTTTTAAATTATTTTCTTGAGTACCAGAAAAAGTTTTTTTTTTTTTTGGACACACTAATATACATTTATGTAGACATATGTATGTATGATTCTGTAATAGTAAACATGTTTTTGCAACTTGCTTTAAAATTCCTTTCAAATTCTACCTTAATAAATTTTATTTACATTTTTGTTTTATAAATATTATCTTTTATTACTTTAAAGACTCTTAGAACTAAATTGAAAATTGCAAAACTTTTTATGAAATTATAATAAAGGCTTTTTCAACAAGAACTTTGTTTTTTAATTGTGACAACACCAACAACAAGATAGTTTTGACATTTATGCCCCTATTGCGGTTCTCCACACAACTCAGTTTGGTCGTATGAGAGTCAACCCTACTTATGCACAACCAGACTCATTTTAGGCATTGTGATACCCAACTGTTTTAGTTGAGTTTGCTATAAATTCGCCAACTTAAAATATCGATTTGCCAACTTTAAATATAACGTTTGACAAGTGAAATTTTTTTAAAATTAAATAATTATTTAAACTAAAAGTATTTTTAATTGTTGTGTTGAAAAAAAAGTATTTATAATGGATATTAGTGTCGATTTATTTAAGGATGATGAAAATGATAACTCTTGTACAGATGTGTTACGCATAAGAAGAAAAATTCGTAATGATTCCAACCCTCTTGAACTACCTAATGCCAAGTAAGAACTTTTAAAAAGTTACGTAACAAAATAATAATTTTAAATTTGTATATTTAAAATTATTTCCGACTAAATAAGGAAGAGTTTTGTTATTTTCTGGATAAAATTAAAGCTCAAAACACCTGTTCGCGTAGTGGCTTTTCCTCCTTTATTTAAGTTATGGGCTGCTCTTAGATTTTTCGCTGACGGGAGCTACCAGAAGTGAAGTGGTAAGTGCCGGGTCACACACGTCAAGTAAGACCAATCACGTCTTGAGTATTTAGGAGAGAGGGGAAAAGAAATGGCATTATATTTTCCCTTTTCTCATTTTAATATCGAAGTAGCTCAATCTACAATGTCACATGCAATTTCTGGGTTTTTTTCCATTAGATTAACAAGCCTCTCAAACTGTGCTTTAGTTGTAATTTTATTGCTTTTAAAAATGAAAGTCAACTGAAACTGAAAACAACTCAACTGCTAATAAACAGTTATGTATTTATAACGTTACTGTCGACCAAACGGCAATACCACGAAAAAAACAGATGCACAACTGACAAGCCAACTGCCTGTCGAGTTGAGAATGGCAATGCGAATTTACCAAAGACAACCAAACTATTGCAAAAGTGGAGTACCGCAATAGGGTCATTAGTTTTTTGACGTAATCGTAGTATTTAGGTGCATTGGCAATTGAATTAAATTTCGCATTAAAATAATTCAAATCCACTATGAAAATGGTAATTCTGTTAAAGTTACATTTCGTAAAATTTACTCAGTTGAGCTTCTGAAAAACCTAGAGCGATTATTGAGAAGCCTTTGCATGTTCAACATGCCACTGTATAGTGTGCTTTCATTGAGGACTTGACAAATTTCGTTGTGAATGCTCCCCTCAGCCAGTAACCGTTAAGTTAATGTCAAAACATTCAGTTAAGACAACATTTTCATTACGTCGAAGAGCCAAAAAATGAAATCATTAGTCTATGCCAACAAGGCTAGCTTTTTAGAGGAGCTCAAAACGAGAGATAGCAATGGAAGATTTCATGTAACGAATCGAGCCCGTGCACCAAGAGCCATGGTAGAAGGCTTGCCAGCCAGACATGATTTTTTTTTTATTAAGAAGAATTGTATGGCGATTTTTTTCTTAAAATATATTAACCCTCTAACACTAATTTTAAGGGGTAATTTTTTTAAATTCCACCTAAAAGTATACTAAAACGGCGCTTTACACTTTTACATGCATTGCAAGATTTTTGGTCTTAGAAGACCTTTAGTAAAATTTGATGCAGAAAATAATCGTAGTGCATTTTATATATACTTTTGTGGGGGAGTTAGAAAAAGGATAAAAATTACCCCTTAAAATGAGTGTTAGAGGGTTCTAAGCAAAGAATCGGCATACAATTCCACTGAAAACGAAATAATATTTTAGCTCAGAAGTACATTTAGTATATTTCTTTTTTTGACTTATACCAAACGCCTTTTCAAAAAATTCATAAGCTTTAGAGCCGATATTTCGGGAGCCCGAGCTAACTTTTCAAAATAGTCTAGATTCATGTCACGTTGCAAGTATTGCGGCTGGCGGCGATGACCCGTATTTTGTTGCACTGTGTTATCCTTACAGGCTGAGTAAGAAAAAAGTATTTTTTTACCTTTTCAGTTTTTGTTGTTTTTAAAAGTTTGTTAATTTAAAAAAACAAAAAAAAGAGAAAAATCATTTTTGTTATTTTTTTTAAATGTTCATCGATTCGACGAAGAGTTAGCTTAATGTACTAAAATCAAGAGTGACCTACCAGGGTTAAAGTATTTAACATAAAGGAAAGGTTTTCATTTTAATTAGAGCTAAAAAAATCAAAAACAAGACAGTCCCTCTACAACCGTTTAAAAGTCCTTAATATACAAAAGTGCTATGTTCGGCTGTGCCGAACGCTTGATACCCTCAACAGAGAGTAAGAATATTCAAAAAGTGGGATTTATATGAAATCCATAAGTATTGCATCAATCTTAAAATAAATCTAGCCTCAACGTATTAAAATTCGTTGTAGGTTTAGATTATTTCCAAAAATATGTTTCGACCGTTCGTCTGGTTTTTAGTGTTACGTTTATAGTCTTACTAAATTATGCACAGAAAAATTTTACTTCAAAAGTTTAAGTCGTTGCGGGTTTAGGCGTACTAGAGTGTTTTTCAATCTTCACAAAATATTGCAATGCAATTTCTAGCCATTTGAAACTATAAGAGACTTAATTAGTCGTTGCGATTTTAGACGTACTAAAATATTTTATTAAAGTGGGCTTTATGTGAGGCAAAATTATGGACCGATTTTTACGAAATCAAGCACACTTGTCCTAATTAAGGTTAGGTTTTTTTTTAAATCATTTTGTTATTCGTGCTTAATTCCAAATTTTGATTCTTGATAACAACACTGAAATTTATTGTTGATAGGATAAGCTATTCCTATATGCATTTCACTGGCTGCTTAGGCCAGATCATCCGGAAACTTCATCCAAAGATTTTATAAAAACTAAAGATATTAAACCAAATAAAACTGTCAATTCATTTACTTCTTTAATATTTTTACAAAAATACAACCAAAAATGAATCCTTCGAAATGGCAACACAACCCCTTAACAAAGTGTGAACACAACTTTAAACAAGAAATCCTCAAATACAAATATAGTGTAGGTGGGCTCATAAATATGCAATAACTTATTATTGCGTATGACGCATATGCTAATTTAAATCATCTATCTACTATATGCACATATCATGGTTTTCTAAACAAAGATTTTTTAAAATCTACTATAAATAATGAACCTGGCTAACAGAAATTATCATTCAAATTTGTTTGCAGAATTAGGACGACATAACAACTTTTCAAAGTAGTTTTAAAAATTCTAAATATAAATTATTTACAAGTTTAAACAAAAAAACTAAACATGTATTCATTTAAAAGTATTTCCTGTGTGCTTGTGTTACTTTTGGTCACAAGTGATTTAAGTGCGGCTAATATACGCTTATGTGGGCAATCATTGGCCCAATTTCTGGATGTTATATGCGTTGATGGGTTCAATTCAAAAAATCTTCGTGCAAAAAAAGCTGGTAGATTTTATTTATAATGCTTAAGTTAAGCATTTATTAAAAATTTTATTTTTTATCTATTGAACAGATCCTTTAATTGATATTAATGACGATGGTCTCCAGAATGACATTCGACCTTCGGCATTTTCTTCATTATTTATGGATAAATTATATGCTAATCATGATAGTTTATTGACCAAAAATCGCCGACGTCGCCATGATGGCGTTGCTGATGAATGTTGTCGCAAGTCCTGCAAAATGTCTGAGCTGTTATCATACTGTCAATAATTTGCTCATAATTTATATTAAACATTTTAAATTTATGGCTAAAACGTTTGCATAAACAATAATGGCATACCGATACATACACTCTTATACATATCGCTCATTTGCTGCAAGACCGGCATAAATCAAAAAATACAATTTTGGAGTTAGTGATGCAGAATTGTTCGCTATGTTTTTCTTTATATTGTGTATAAAATTCATCTTTTTATCTTTTATACTTTCCCCATTTGAAGAGAATATATCGTTACTTTTTCTAAGTGATTAGAGTAAATCAAAATCTTTTAACGCGTTTATCTCGAAATGGATTTTTTTGACTTATGCCGGTCTTGCAGCAAATGAGCGATATACACAATATATTTATCTAAATAAGACAAATTTAAATGCCCAACTAAATTTATTTTAATTTTTTGTTTTAATATTTTTTAAGTGAGTTGAATAAAAAATAAAATTTAAATACACATAATTGTTTTTATTAGACACATACAGTCGACCCTCGATAATTTGAACAGTGAGCATAAATGGTTAACATTACGCTGAAACAAAAATGCCATAAAATAAAACAAATAACTCACTTAACTGAGTCTGTAAAATTTTTGGCGAGTAAAAGATGTCAGGTAAGGAAATTACTCGAAAATTTTAACACTAAAAAACATTAAAAATGCAGAATGCAAAGAATAATAATAATAATATATTGTTCTTGGCACATTTTTTCATTGTTAATTATTTTGTTTTTAACATTTTCATACAATATAAGAATGTTTCCAAAGCTCGTTTGCAAACAACAAACATTAAAGTCGCACTTTACATTATTTTAGTAAATTTTGGTCGTTGTCAACGATATGTTTGACTGGCGGTATCAACGTCTGCAATGGCTTCGATAGCAATGTTATGACTTTAATAACGTAACGACGCAAATTGGTTGAAGTTCATACTCGTACTCATAGGCCTTTTTTGGTTGAATCAAGAAAAACATGGAAAAATCAAAATTAGCCGCCCACTTTTACGCCCACCTCAAATAAAACGTGAAAATTAAATTTTGACCTACGTCATCGTTTTTTTAAACAGTCAGAATCATTTGCGTGAAATTTGAAAAAAATATCCGCCCACTTTAACGCACTCTTCCCATACAACTTGTATTGAAAAAGTGGCATAACTCCCTTGATTTTTAATGCATTTACCCAATTTTTACAAAACATAAATATTATAATTGTAGAATGGGCTACTAAAAATATATGTCTTATCCGCCCACTTTAACGCCCACCTCCCATAGAAAAAACAAATAGAAAAAACATGAAGACGTAATTTTTAACACAGTCTTTTAATATTTTTTTAACATCATTATCGTACTTTGAAGCTTTGAGCGAAATCTATTTATAAATGGGTCTGAATACAATAAAAGATTATGCATTACGTCTTAATTAGTGGCTACACGTCCAATTCTTCGCGAATGATGTAATCTATAGGCGCTATAGTCCTTATTCCTCGCTTCCTGAGCTTGCACGGTCAGCATACCTGATACAAATAATCAATTAATATGTAAAAAGTATAAGTATAACAATTAACATACTAGTATGTATATTACATTATGTAATAATTTTAAATAGTAAAGAATTATGGCAACAACAACAAGCATGAACGAAAATTCATGACAACTTGTCATTAAATTGAACTATAATTTAATACTCGTTTAACATGTTTAACAAAACTATTTTTAAAGAAAATTTTGAATACATACCCCCGTATTTATAAACAATTATTTAATTTAACAAACGTTTATTAAAGCAACCTCTCATACAACATTTGTTTTGTAAACCTTTATTAAATTTAGGAATTTTTTATAAATACGGGCGATAATGTTTAATTTAACCATATTATTGTCTCCGACAACCATATTATGTTAAGTTAGTCTTCCGTCAAGAAGCCACAACCATATTATGGTTGCCTCTAAAGATGTGATGTTTATATATGAAAATAATTTGTTTTTAAATTTGCAATGGTATTTTCCTTTTTTCCTAGAGCAACTGCTAGGTTTGGCAAACAACCATACTATTTATTATAAGTGCTAAACATATTTTAGTTATTATTAACTATAACACCTTCAGACACAACGATAATATGATTTCTTGATGGTGTACTAATTTAACCATAATATGATTGTTTTTGACAATAACATGTTTCAATTAAACATAAAATGTTTATAATTCTCTTTAAAAATGGTTTTGTTGGAGATGATCATATTTTAACATGTTTTTTTTTTCTCTTCGTGTATTAAATTATGGGTTCTCTACAATGTTTTTAATACTTCCATGTTTAGAAAAAACGTATCAGCTTGGGCCGAAAAGTCGACCGCTATCGTTCGTTTGAATTTTCAACGACAGACATCTGAGTTGCCCCCACTTACAATTCTCAGCATGCAAGCGATCGATAACGTAAAAGTTTTCATTCAAATTTACGGCCCTCTTAGAAATATGTATTAATGAATGAAGAAAATTGTTTTGTAAAATGTTTTACCCGTTTACTCCATAAAAGGGTTGAATTTAAAAAAGGTGCCAGATATCTGTCAACTTATTTTTCTAAAGAACAACGTAAGTATTACATTTTTTTCGTATTTCTTTTAGTTTTGGAGATATGAGGTTAACGAATTTATCTTTTTTACCCCCTAACTAATCAAAATTCCAAAAATACCGCCTTAGTGAATTAATATAGGGAGAGACCAACCTCCGGTCCAAATTTCATGTTTTAAGCTTCAGGCGTTAAAATTGTGCGATGATTAATCTGTCTGTCAGTCAGTAGCGTTATATTTCATGTCAAGTGACCCAACTTTTGAAACCGATGTCTTCCAATTGCGATGAAATTCCCAATCTTGCGTTGATGGAATATTTGTGTCAGAGACAAGGTTTGATGAAAATATTCCTGATGGAATAATTGAATCGTCTGGTTTCAAGATGTATCGTTGTAATAGGCGTACGCATGGTGGAGGGGCTGCCATCTTTATTAGAAAATGTATTACGTGTAAATTTCTACTTGAATCTCTCCCTGACAAAAAATCGAATACACATTTGTTGAAGTTGTATCTATTGCGAAGAAACTACTTTTTGCATGTATTTAGAATTTTGGAGAACTACTTCATAATCTCGAAAAACCAACGGTAAATTATGAAATGATTGTTCTGTGTGGAGATTTCAACTTCAATGCGTTATGCAAGTCCCAACTACTTTCCATAATGGAATCAATTTAGTTTAACCAAATGTACTAACACCAACGCATTTCACTTCTACAAATACATCGCTGCTGGATATGTTTTCAATCAACGAAAAAAAAAGTCCTGTTACATGATCTGCGATTGGCGCACAATGTTTTTCAAAACATGCCCTGATATTTTTATGTTTTGATTTTAGAACCAAATATACAAGGAAAGAGAATACTTAAATTAAAGCTAAAATAAACCGACGAATTCATCTATATAAATGCTGAAAACGCTTCAAAATTTATGACCTGCATGATTAATTTTTTAATGCCAGAAGGGAAGTAAATAAACTTATTATATTCTGACTTTAATAACTTATTTTCAACTGCTGTGAACTCAAAGAAAAATTTGAAAATTATTCGTGATATTGGCATTCGAAATTAAAATATAACGGACTCTTCGGAATTAAATGTTGAACCACTCAACGAGCTATTTACTAAAATTCCAAACTTAAAAATTTGTCCAAACTAGTAGTAATTATTAGGTTCGGGTAAAAAATGCATGGTCCAAAAAAAGGCAAGAGGACAAGAGGAAGGGGACGCTAATCGATATTAAAGTGGGGGCAAAAAGGAAACCCATTGCCAAAAAAAACTCCATTACTGCCACAGAGTCTCCTAGAGGGGTAAAAATAAACACCATACAAAAATATATTTGTCACTCACATTAATATCTGCTAGAGGTTTAGTTATGTCACATACAAATTTATTTCGACAAAATATTATATTTTTTTTTTTTTGTTTTGGCTGTCAACTTCGCGAATAATATCTCATATGATTGCCACCTTACGCCAAATTTCAACGATATGTTTATAAATTACATTATGTAAAGGCGATTGCCCAGTACACGCAGAGAAAAAATATGGTTGGGCATGGTTTTGGCAATTACTCTATGTTTATAGCAACAATATATTGTTGTCGTACACAAAAAATTGTTATTTTTATTAATATCAGCAATATTAAAGTTACTGTAAACATTTAAATGTTTATCGCAATTATAAATTTGAGTATTGTTGGCAGAAAAATAATAATTTTTCTACCAACTAAATAATGATAACTTTGCAAACATATTATATTTCTCACAATCATTTCATGATATTAAGTAGCTTATGCTTAAGATGCAATCGCAATAAATTTACTCTTATAATATTTTGTTATCGTCAATTGTTAAATAATTTTGCATTAGTTGTGTCGTTTGTTTTAAATACGCCTATCGAATTATTTGTAAGTGAGTGGTTAAACAATTAAAAAAAATATCCATTAAAAATACAAGTTTAAAGAAATTAAAATAATAAAGAAATTGTATTTAAATTAAAAATTATGTGCCACAAAAAAGGCGATGCAAAAAAATTTGTATTTTTTTTTGTGGTGCTGTATCATAATATGATTACTTCTTAACTTATTATGATTACTATGACAATAATGTGATAACTTCTTAACGTTTTATGATTGACAGTATAAGAATATTATTAAGGAAAAAATTTTATGATGTAATATTTCGAATGTATTTAGTTATAATATTATTCAATAATAATCGTGACTACCATAATGAATCTTATCAAAATATGTTCCTCTTAGAATATGTTTAACACAACACCATTGTTATTCTTTGCGTGTACTTCGGAATTGCAATAAAAATTAACAAATCAAAGGTTTAAAACCTAAACATATGTAAAACCGTGCTGTAAATTTTACACCTGGGCAGCTTGTTATTCTCTACTCGATATAGAATTCGAGTTAAAAATAATACAATAAGTTTTTATACCACCATTAACCCTCATGTGTTGTTATATTTTAAGGGCTTTGTAAAATTACAAAAAAGTTATGTATTTTTTTTTACTTATTTTATAAACTTACCTATTCTGGCTTGTGTATTCTCCATAATTAAAGTTAGTATTAAAAATCCAATACGCAGGAGATTAGTACATCTGGTTAAACAGTTGAGCAGAGCCATATTAATTAATTGGGAATTATGGTAAGTTCAAGGTTTCACTTTTCTTTTAACAGAAATGGAATATTACAATTTTGTTTGCATTGTATGCGTTTACAAAGACGACTTAAACTACTCTACCTTACAGGGATAGTAGGTGTGTTTCTGTGTGTATGTAAGTTAATGTGTAAAATGTGTTACTTTAAAGTTTTCAATTCAGATTTAAATTGTTTGAGTTTTTTTTTTGTTGTTGATTTTTTTATTTTTTATTTTTTTTGTTTTTCTAACTTTTATCGTTTGAGTTTTACGTGTTATGCATTTGTATTATTTTGATATTGTTTTTTTGTAACGCTTAAACTGTTGTTATATATCGCAACAACTATTTCTACCTTAGAAACATACAGATATAGAAAATACATACGTCTACACATGAACTTGCATTAGTGTGTTTGTTTTTTTTTATTTTATTTCCTTTTTTTATTTATTTAACATATACTATCACAACTTTTTAACACCATAGAGGAAAATATCTTTGTATATTTTTTATCTACACAAGTTTATCACAAACACACGCGAATTTTGTTCTCAATTTTTATACTTTTTTGCGATCATTTTCTTTTTTCTTTGGAAATACTTAACATTTTTTCTTGCTGTTGTTGTATTTGCTGTTATTTACTTAAAAAATTTTTGTTTCTTTTGTACTATGACGAGTAGTCGTTATGAACATACAGGTAGCAGTCTGTGTAGTAAAGGTGGTGTATGGTAGTGCGTGTTAGTTTCTAAGTATCTGTGATTTCGTTGATTTAAGGTGTTTTAGCTCTAGTAGTATTAGTGTTTGATATATAAACGACATTAAAATAAATTTCTTATTTGTATTTTATGTCGCCAGAAGTAACAACAAACGACATTGTTTTTGCAGTTGCTGCTGTTAAGGATAAGTCCTTAGAAAAAAATCTCACTTTACGGCTTATTCCTGCATTATATAACAATAGAGTAAATGTTGACAACAAATGTAACGTAACGATTTAAGTTTGGTGGGGGGTGGATGGATGAAACACAAGCATACGTCGCCGAAAAAAAATTTGTAATTCTACTTTAACTTATTGCCAAATGTGTTTTATGGTATAGTGTATTTATTTATTTTTATTTTCGGGGTGAAATCTGGTTTTTGTACAATTTTCTGTGTATTTTTTTATATTCTACAGATTTCTTTGTTTTTTTTTTTTTGTCTTATGTTTCTTTGATCTAGAAATAAACAATATACCAAGAAGTTTATATCTACAATATAACGTATATAATTTTTTGCACAAATGTTTTAAAGAATCACATGTGAAGCAAAAATTTTAACTTTTTCTTCGTTTTTATATTTTGTTGAAAGAAAACTTTAGCTGGAGGTTTTGTTTTGTAATATTTCTTCTATTTGTTGTGTATTTATTTTTTTTAGATTTTTTTCACTTATTTCTACCTTCAGGTAGTTTTCTTTTATAAACAAATAATTTTTTCAACGTTAAGCACAATTTTTACTTTCTGCACTTTGTTTATTTTCAGTATGGTTGTAATTTTTCCATTGTTCTGCTTGTGTTGACTTGAGATCAATGTCAAGAATTATTTTTACCAAATTTATTAGTTGATTTTTTTTTCTAAATAACACATTTTTTAATTAAATTTTCTGTAAAAGAGAAAAAAAGGGAAACGATTAATAAATGCTTGCTAATGGATGTAAAAAAAACAATTTTTATGTATTAACCAAATAACTGCGAGAAAAATTAATTTGTAAGTTTTATTTGAATAAATAGTACAAAACAAACATGATTTTTTTTTATATCCAGCATGAATTATTGCATAAATCCAAATTTTATTTTTAAATCGGGCTTAAGTTCATCATATTTAATTTTTATTTAATTATTTTAATGAATGAAGGAATTTTACAACATAAAGTAACTAAAATTTTATTGACATCTTTTTTATTCTTAACTGAACCCCGGGTCGATTTTACTAAGCTGTTTAGTGGAAAACCACAATTTGCATCATCAGAGTTCTTTGCATGTTTCACCCTGCTTTCATTCAGTCTATAGCCAAACATCCATCTTTAAACCAAAGGTATAGTTAGTGGCACAGATTACTAGTATTCTGTGGTTGGTGGATCGAAATACGCTTTATAAATTATTTATTTAAAATTTGATATGTTTCTTCCTCACTTCTTTATTTCGTACCGTTGTCAAGACTTTTTCTTGAAAACCGAAGTATATTTGCTTTTTTAACAGAACTTGAATGACAAATGTAATAGGCCGTCTATACCAGAGATAAATATATATTCTGATGTAGATAGCAATTTTTAGTGCATATGTATTGCCGGCAATTCATGTTGCAATAATTATTAGTCAATTTTCATTGACAATTATTGCTAACATAAAACGTAAAATTTGATTGTCAATTGAAAAAAAGAAAAAAATAGAAGCAAATTGTGTGGGAACGAAATAAAGTTTGTGAAATGGTAGCAAAATATAATTGTAATAAAATAACTAAATTGAAGAATTAAAAAAACACTAAAATAAAATTGCAAAAGTTATTTTTAATTATAAATTTTTTTCTTATTCGATCTTTATTATTTAAATTTATATTAATTGTTGAGTTCTTTTGTATATAAAAATATAAATTTTATTTGAACAAAAATAAAAATAAATTTAATAAAAATTAATATTTTCATATAAAAAAAAAACATCAAACTTAAACAAATTAATATACATTTAAACAAAAAAAGTTGAATAAGAAAGAATTTGGCGTTAATAATTAACGGCACCTTCTTCCTTGATATTTAATTTTTTTAAATTATGAATTAATATAAATATGTTTTCGCACGCCTTTAACAAAAGACGATCAATAAAAAATATTGCTCTGTTATTCTGCCGACGCTATTACCAACTTGCTGAGATATTTACCTTTAGTGTAGACCTTGGGTAAGCATATAGAGATCTTGCCATACCTTAATATAACATACAAAGGATTCTTAGTTCGACATAGGTTTCAGTCAAGAAAAATAATCTGTACCAATATTATAAAGCTGAAAGTTTGTATGTTTTTAACACATTGAGTGCCACGTCGTACGGAAACCTACGACGATGCACCGCACGAAGAGACAGTGATTATTTTTTAGATTTTACTTAGACCCTGTCGTTCATTTATAGATGACATAAAGTGAAATTTGCTGTGATTTTTAAATAAAGAACTCTTTACATTTTTGCAAATGCATTCAGGATGATTTTTTGACGTTTTATAAATTGAAAAATGTATATGTTACAAATAAATTGCGCGGCCTCCTGGGATAGTTTTCCTAAAAACCGCTTGGCACTCAATTTGTAAAAAGGAACTTTTTCAAAAATAGGCCTCCTAACGGCCATAGGCCGATTAATTATCGTTTAAGAAGAGCTCTATTAAAGCAGAAGTTTCCATACTCAAAAGAAAAACCAAGCCTTTTTCACGTTAGTAAGCTGATCAGTCTCAATTCCGGATTCAGTCTATCTGTTCGCTCGACCGTTACCTGACCAAATGCGAAAGTAACTTTTGCGTTTACCACGCTTTTTCGGCTTAAATAGTTGAACCAATTTAGATGAAATTGGAGATATAGATTTTTTAGTTTATTTATAAACCTAGGAATATGAAGGAACAGATTGGCAATTTCTGCATATCCGAAACTATATTACCGAATTTAATGAAATTAAAAACATTTGCCGATCATACAATAAAACACATGGTCTTTTTATTTTTTTCAAAACTTGGAGCAATATGAGTCAGAAAAGCAATTTCTGCCTCCCTGAATCTAAACAGAGAAAGAAAAACACTCGGGTAATTAAGTTTTTTATATTTACTTTTACTACGATATCAAGTACGAATAACACTTAAACGTGTCCTTAATGTGAATACTTTTGAAAATCTATCCCGGAACTTAAACCCAGAAAAAAAAGATTAAATTTTTCGTTGGTTGGGCCACTCTGAGAGTAAAATTTAAAAGAGAGCGTTATAATGTCATATAAGTTATCAAAGTTTGTTGTAGACACTACAACAACACCACACAAGTAGTTAAAAAACGATTTGCTTCTTGTGTGTAGAAGCAACTACAACATATTATTTTGAATTTTAAGAAGTAAAATTGAAAGCAAGAGTTCTCATTTAGTTTGTATGTAATAACCATATCGGGAATGATGATGGTGTTTTTTAATGGAATAAATAAATAATAATAAATAAATAAAAATAATAAAATGTTCCTTATATATCCACTTTTGGCTTATTCAAGTACTTTTAGTACTTGAAACAAGCGCATTTTGCGATTAATTCAATCTTAGTTTTAATCAATTTTATTTTCGCATTATTTTATATACGAATTCGGTATTGAACATGGATAAGTTAAGTATTTCGGTATTAAAAATCCGTATTTTCTGTACTTGATTTAATAAAAATAAAACTATGTTTGTTAAAGGTTTTTTCGGTAGTGGTATATTATATAAATGGTAGCTATCAACAAATATGGACAGATTTTTAAAAATTGCATATGTGGGAATAAGATATAATTGGATAATATATAATCTAAATACCATCATAAGATAGTTTCACAACAACTATTCCGGAAACAATTTTGTTTAGGGGTCATGTGAATTATGGACTGATTCTTAAAATTTTTAGCAGGCTTCGTCCTAATAACAATTAAAACGTATATACCAAGGCAAATTATCTTTCAAATTGCGACCTACACTTTGCGCACAAGGTTATATGGACAAACACCAGCCAGCCGGACGGATGGACATCGTTAGATCTCTTAAGGCTAACATTTTTATGTGTTTCAGACATAAACACAAACGCACTTCCCGGCAAAATTCCGTTCACAATTTTGTAGATAACTTGATGAAATTTGGTGGCGACAATGACTTGTACGACAGCTTCTATGTCATGACAAAATGCTGTGCCGGTGGGTCAAAAAAACAAAAAAAGTCCCATATAAACCCTCTTCCTAAAATCAATTTCATAAAGATGAAGATAAATATATAAATAATATTCGGTACAAAGAACTTTCATATGAATCTAAGCCCCGTAACATAATTTTGTTTTGACATGTCCATGATTAAGGCTATTATATGGTCGGGCTGGAATGTAAATGGGGTGGAAGTGCCACTTCAGGGTATGCAGATACTGAAGGCCAGCTTCACTCAATTCCTACTCTCACCTCCAGCGTGGTGTATCCTGGAAATTCGAGCAACTTAATTGAAGATGTGGCATCAAACCCGCATGGGACATTAGGTCGGGGCTGAAGAAAAAGGGAGTTTTAAGTGGCAATTTTGTCCACGGGTATTCTTTTAGGAATGGTTGCGTAGAAATTAATTTTGTATCAACGGTAGCCTCCAATGCCCAAGTCAGTTAGGGTTACGTGGTAAAGTCAGGGTAAATGCAAATGACAAAGCCAGAGCTTTAACTGATGCAGCGAGGACAAATGATGCAGGTTTGCAACCCATTCGAGATAGATACATAAAATTAGCTGAAGAAACGATTGGGTACAGACAGCAGAGGCGAAAAGAATTGGTCTCTAATGCTACCTGGTAACTCGTTAACGTTAATTCTGCCAGGACTAGGTTCCACAAAGCGCATCTTAAGACTTTTTACTCCTCAGTCGATAGGATGGTGAAGATTAGCGCCAGGAAAGACAAGAGAGCGAGGAGTGACAGAATTGCCGTACAGGCACAGGCAGCGGCAGCAAAGATAGCAAAGATCTGTTAAACTCTTCGCGTAGGCTAACCATTGTGTAATTCGCAAAATCTAAACCTCTTTAGGACAATAAAGGGGAATTAATAGCATTAAAAGGGTGCAAGCACTGGAGGGAAATAACTTTGCTCAACGTGGTCAACAAAATATTAGCCCATATTATTAACAATAGGCTGTGAAAAACGCTCGAACCTGACTTAAGGCAAGAACAAGCAGGATCTGCATCGACTACGTGAACACCTTACGCATAATAGTTGAGCAGTCAGTGGAGTGGGGCACTCCTTTATACATGAGGTTAATTGACTTTGAAAAGGCATTCTATACATTCATCTGAAGCGATCTAGGGTGCTCTAGAATGTAAAGGATTGCCGACAAAAGTGAACAATATGCTCAAAGAGCTGTACAGTGGAGCTAATTGCCGGATCTCTCACGAGAGCCAATTAACTGCCAATATCCGGACTGGTGTCCGTCAGGGCTGTATTTTCTCGCCTTTACTGTTTAACCTAACGCTTGACATAATAATGAACCGGGTGACAAACAACAATACCAGTATTGCATGGGGCCTCCAAGGTACACTTGGAGACCTAGATAATGCAGATGATATATGTATTCTGGCACACAAACATTCCCATATCGCGATAAAACTTCAGCACTTGAGCGAGTGTGCAGCTTAATCAGGCCTTAGAATTAATACTGTGAAAACCAAGCTAATGTGCATTAATACCGACTACACTCAACCTATATTTTTAGACGGGAAAACGGTCAAAATTGTCGAATCTTTGTGTTACCTGTAAAGTATCATTTCCAAGAATGGTGGAGCAAGTGATGATATAACATCCCGTATCACAAAGGGTTAATGCATCGTTTGGAATACTGAATAAATTCTGGAGATCAGCATTCATCTCTAAGCGCACCAAACGCCACATTTTGGAAAGCAACAGACCAACTACCAAAAAATAACGCAATTTGACGACTTAACCGAAGAAAGGGAAGACCTGAAAATACATGGAGAAGACTGGTTGAATTTGAGGGACTATCAGCAGGGCGTACATGGCGTGCAAAGAAGGCTATGGCATTGGACTAGGGTGTTTATTCAATTAAATCCTGTTCGATTAAACGAACAATTTTGGACGATTAATTGTTCGAATAATTTAAAATTTCTAATTTCGATTTAAGAATTATTCGAAGAATTTATACCGATTAATCGAATGATAATAATATAAAGTATTTCTGTTAAATGTATAATTTTTGAAAAGTTTCATGTCGAAAAAACAAACTAAATGTGATAATAAGTGAGTAATTTCGATTTCTAGAACACGCCCGTATTTTTTAACAAAATAGTTCATGTATTTCTCTCTTTGGAATGATTTTGGTTTTAAAATATTTAAAATCTAATAAAGCTAAATGTAACTGGTGTCCAAAATGTATTAAGGTAAATGCTCTTCAACCGATTAACATGAATAAATATTTTAAACAAGATACATCGATCGATTCTCCAGACGAAATTATTTAAAGAACCATAGCAGAGGGTGGAATGTCCGTGAAACGTTTTAAAAAATTGACTCTTTTAAATCTAAATGCCCGAAAGTGAATTTGTAGCTACAATGATATGTTTTATTTAAAAAATAATTTAGAGTGCTATATTCGGCTGTGCCGAATCTTTGATACCCTCCACCGACAGTTCGAATATTTCAGGGGTGATATCTACTATATGATGTCTATTTATTATTAGTTTTTCTTTATAAAACTAGAAGTCGGCATTAAAATTGGTTGCAGTTTAGACCTGTATTAAATTATTGACCGACAATCAGAAAATTTTATGTTATTTATAGCAATTTTAACTAGCTTGAGCCGAACTTTAATGATTTTCAGGAGGGGAATTTATATTGGAGCCATGGTAAGTTATGAACACAAATTCTGCAGAGTAAATTTCAGAAGGCTGCTAAATATGGAATCAGAGGTTAATTATGGACCGTATATCAAAAAATTGCATGAAATTTTTTCTGATCATATGAAACTAAGTTGAAAGAAATGTTACCACGATAAATATATCTGCTACGGGTTTAGGCGTGTTTAATTAATTTACCAGAGTGGGCCTTATATGTGGCCTATACTAAATTGTGGACCGATCATCACGAAATATATTAGTGTGATGTCTAGTCCTACAAAACTGTGAAGTATTAAATTGTATTCTGATAGCATTATTAATTAGGGTTTTAGGCGCACTAAATTGTTTTCCGGGAGTAGGGTTTTTATGGGGCCTAGGGTTAATCATGAACTGCTTTTTATCGAAATTGCACAGTGTCATTTCTAGTCCTATAAAACTGCGACGTATCAATTTATATAACAATACCATTATTTATTACGGTCTTAGGCGTATTAAACTGTTTCCGAAAGCAGGGTTTATATGGGGTCTAGGGTAAATCAATGACCGATCTTCACGAAATTTAACAGCGTGATTTCCAGTCGAATAAAACGAATTAATGTTAGTTTTTGAAACAAAATTATTAATTTTTTAAGGTGGTGATTCTGGGGGTTTGATTTTGCTGGGCTTGAATCCCAAACTGCTTAGGATAACTTCAAGCAATTTTACACCAAGTTTGTTTATTTCTTTTGAGTTTTTCGAAAGTGAGCGTATTTTCAACAGACGGACAGACATACATGGCTAAGTCGACTTAGAATTACTCAAGGAGCCAGAATATATAAACTTTATGGGGTCTGAGATGAAAAATAAAAAAGTTTAACACGGAATGACAAACTAAGTATACCTTCTGCACAGCTAATTGTGGTGGAGGGTATAATAATGTTTATTTACACAAGTACTAATTTTTTCCAAAATTATCAAAAAAAAATTCGTAATTTATAAAATTTCTGAATTTAGAATTATTCGATTTATTTTAAAATTATATTTGTTTAATCGAATAAGTTCAAAATGCCAAATATCAATTAATCTTTTAATCGAAAAAAATTAAATCCCGATTAATTGAACACCCTACATTGGACAAACCAAATTTTAACTTGTTTGTTGAGGCCCTATGTTCCACCTAGGAACTACGGGAATTTAAAAATAATAATTATAAAATAGTAATATGGTCGGGCTGTTTTAGTTTTTTTTTTTTTTGAGCGTTTTTTATTCGCTGACATTTGCCACAGCAAAAACATTCACATAACCAATAATATGTACATACATACATATTTCCCTATATTATTTCAAAATAATTTTTCGTTGTCGTTGCTGTCGTTTTCATACATATAAATTTGTTGGTCAGGTTTGCTTTTGTTGTTAATAAATATTTATTTTTACATTTTTATTTGTATTGTACTTAAGCAAAACGTTTTCCTTCAAGCAATTGATAGAGTAATTTTTGATTATCTACGAAATTTGAACTTCTTCGTCACACTTGGTAGTTAAACAGTAGATTTTGCGAAATTATGCAACAACAAAATACGTTAGAATCGAATAATGAGTTCCAAAATTATACTTTTTTATCACTTTAAAGAGCTGTTCAGATATTTGTAACAGTTATACAATTACAACAATAACAAAAATGAACATAATCAAAGTTTTTCTTGGGATTAAAAAATTAATTAACAAGGTTTCTTTCAAATGTGCTAAATTCCATTTCATACTATTTAGAAACTGAAATTTATTGTTGAAGGGATAAGCTATTCCTATGCGCATTTCACTGGTTGCTTAGGCCAGATCGTAAGAAAACTTCATCCAAAGATTTTAAAAAAGATATTATACAAATAAAACTGTTAAGCGAGTAAGAATTATAAGCCTGAGTTTTACTTGTAACAATATCAAAGCTTTAACAAAAATAACAACAATAAACATTTAGTTTATATTTTCTTACAGTCCCGACTAAGATTGGGTAAAGAAAAACAAAAACAAAAATAAAAACAAATTACTTTATTTTGCAAGTTCAGTTCATGGCTTAAGTAATATTGACTTTTCCGCAATTGTTAAAAAGTGAATACCAAGTTCAAAAGCAATTTGCCAAGTTCTGACAGTTTTTACTTTAATTGCAATGGGATCGATGGTGTTGAGTGCGAAAAAAGAATAAATGTTAAATATTAAAAAATTAAATAGTAATATTGTGCTCAAGCTTATGACCCCGATGAATCCAAAAGTTACCGAGCGTTCTAGTACATAAAAGCACTAAATAAGGGCACAAATCAGCCAAGACTCATTTTGCGGGTAGATTAACAATTTATCATACATTAATTTTTTTTTAAGCCAATACAAGTGAACTTAAGACTTGATATTGGTGATTTTTTTGAACTGTTTCTTTATTCAATGACTATAATTATTTTTGTTAAAAAGTTTCTGTTTTTATTGTTCTACACAGAAAAAATGTATGGTAGTTTTTTATCAATTAAAAAAATTATTTAAAAAGTATTTAAACTTAATTATTGTAATAATTGAATCAATTATTTTTTTAATGAAAGAAAATTAAAGGTATAATTTTGATTTAATTAACATTTTAGTTGTTTTGAAATAAATTTTTAATTAACTTGTGAAATTGTTGTTGGAAACTGTCAAAATCAATCAACACATTGTTTGAAACGGCAAAATTTTTTGATCATGTTTTTAATTAATATTAAAAATATTGTTTATTGAAAAAAAAATTATATTAAATTTTTACAATTTTTAGTAATCAATATCATCATTTTGGTAATAGGAGCAAAATCAACAAATGGGTTGCTTGATATTATGAATTTGGTATAAAATTGGTGATTAGAGAAAATTTTAAATTTTTTCTGTGTAGTGAAAATCAATGTTATCAGTGAAAAACATTTATAAAATAATTTTTGCAAAGCATTAATAAAACATGCTAGTTATAATCTGATGAAACTTTTATACTGTTAGTGTTTGAGAAAAATTTGCAACTTTCAGTAATTCCTTTAAAAAAAATTTGTCCACATTAGGTTTTTAGCTTAAAAGCATTCATGGCCAATTTCACCAATTTATTTAAAAATTGATTTATGTTAAAAATTGAGTTTTCATGTCAAATTAAACAAACCTATATGAAAAAATATATTTAAATATGAATTTATTTTTAAATAGATTTGGTGAAATTGGCCATAACAGTTGTTTTGACTAAATGTACTGTAGATTTTTCATAATTTCTAAAACTTTTAGCTCAGTTATTTTTTATTTTACTCAGACTCGCCAAACAAAAACAAACGAAGATAAACAGTAAAATGGCCGACTTCTTATAATAAAGAACAATAAGAAAAAATTTAACTTCAAAAGAGTACTTTTTAGAGCCTAAAGCGATACTACTAAGTGATACTACTATTTAACTACTAAAGCGCTCTAATTCGTCATAAAATATAGACATTAAGTATATTCTTACGGTAAATATTACCATAGTGGGGCACTTCTTCCCGAACGATGTCACTACATCAATAAGAATTGAATAGCAAAAGCGATAGATATTTTCTGAATGGGGACACTATTTTGATTATTTTTCGATCGAAATTGTTTGCAGGGTTCTTCCTTTTCATTTGCATTGTTGATGCTGTTATTGTTGTTAGTTTTATTGTAGTTTTTTTTTTATTTTATTGTCGCTGTAATTGATTTAACAGTTAAACTTTTCACTTTATTGTGTTTGGTGTTGCAGTTGAGTCATTGTTGTTTTTGTTACTTTCCATTTCTGTTTATTTAAAAATAATGTCATTTATTGTAATTTCAAGAATTTCTCAGCTGTTGTTTTTTAGTTCTTATAGGTATTTTTCTTCTTTTTATTATTATTTTGTTTATAATTCAGGATTCTTTTAAACTGCTTTATTCTTGTTAACTTTGCTTGGAAGTTTCTCTGCACTTTTTTTATTCGCAAGTATTTTTGTTGATTTGTTTTTGTTTTAATTTTCCAGGGATTTGAAGGCAATTTTTTATTTCAGGAGAAAATCAAAAGCATAAAAAAATCTGCAAAGATACAAAAATAAGGAAATAACGTCAATAAAAAAATGAAAGTTTTTATGAGAATTGGTTTCTTATAATAAGTTTTTTTTTCAAATTTAATACGAAAAGTTATGGTTGACACTAAAACGCCTTTTACATTATTTCCATTTCCATTTTCATTTGGGCTTTGGGATTTAAGGTGGTCGTATTTCGATACTTGTTTATTTAGTAAAACTTAAAATTAAATACCATATTGTTGGTTCCATGTAGAAAGGCCCTTTGTTACATAATTTAAATTTTCAAGAAGTAGGTAAAAACATAACATGTAGAAACTGTACGTATCAAAATGTTCAACCGTTGCCAATTTCATTTTGTAATTAATTACGTGTAATAGCTAAAAATGCATTCCCAATTTCAAATTGCATACCGGCAATGACTTTAAACAACTTTTTATTTTATTGAAACAGTTTATTATCTCCAATATTTTGGTTAAATTTTAAACGCTTATTTTTCCGCCCAAATTAATAACATAAACAAGTTAGAAAGTAAAATCGGTCAAGCGCGACTATTTAGACAATTTTTCCAGAGTGTAGCCATGGGCAGTCACGGACAAAAAAAATTAAGCTATGCGGTTGTTTTTGCTGAATATTATCTACACAGATAGGAAAAAAAGGTTGAACTGTTCGTTGGTAGTGCCACACTGAGAGTAAAATTACCAAGTTATTGTTTAAATTTTATTTAACTTATCAAAGTTTGTTGCAGACACTTCAACAACACCACACAAGCAGTTAAAAAACAACAGAACAGACAAAAACTCATTATTTTTATTTTTAAAATTTTATAGCTCTTGCTGCTCACTTAGTTTTTATTTTCAGAAATATAAGTATCTACATTAAGTTTTTAAAATAAAAACCATATCGGGAATCCTTTTAATTTCAATTTTGGTTTATTTCAAGTACGAATTAATAAGTTTTACTTAAATCAATCTCATTTTCGGATTACTTCAAGTTCAAACTCGGGATAGAATATGGATAAGTTTAATATTTCGCGATTAAAAATCTGTACTTCAATCAATCTTTCTGAACTTCATTCAAGAAAATTCGTACTCACCGTACTATTAATACCACTTCGGATTTATATGAGTTCTAATGGATCGATTTTTTCTTTAACTGAAGATACACTGAGCGTCATCATGTTAGCGCCTCCCCTATGAGCTTATTATATTTTCTCTTGTTGTTGTTGTTTCCTATTAATATATTAATAGTTTTTGGTGTTCCATTCTACTCGTCACTATATGCATTGAATCTGGTAAAGAAAGCATGTGCCAAAAATGTACCATTACATTGTTTTTCTATTTTATTATGGCATGTTTGGAAGTAGTATTTGAATAAGAACTAAGGTCCAGTGAAAAAATTTGGTTGGGGGACTTACATATGTATATTTATATTTATTTACATAGTTTGTGGGCACAAAGTCTTTATTCCGAAAATAAGTTTGTATGGGGCCCATGTGAATTTATTGACCGTTTCCTATCATTTTCAAGTCTGCAATAGCATGAATTACAAAGAACTTGTTTGGCTTATTAAGTCATTAAGTTATTGCGATATTTCAATTAATAATAAACAAAATATTTTTAAGAAATACAATCTGAGATTTTTTGGTTGTGAGTAATATTTATTATAAAAATTATAAAAATAATTTTCGTTGCAATACAAAATTTAATTTAAATAATTTTGTTATTCGTGCTTAACTCCCAATTTTTATTTTTGACAAAAACACTGAAATTTATTGTTGATGGGATAAGCTATTCCTATGCGCATTTCACTGGTTGCTTAGGCCAGATATTCAGGAAACTTCATCCATAAAGATTTTAGAAAAACTAAAGATATTAATCCAAATAAAACTGTTAAGCGAATAAGAATTATAAGCAACAGTTCTACTTGTAAAAATATCAAAGTTTAAACAAAATTATTAACAATAAACAGTGAGTTTATCCCTTCTTACATTCCCCACTACAATTGATTGGAATTAATTGTAGTTGTAAGTACGTTAAGAAAAAACAAAAACAACTCGCTTTATTGTTTTCGCAAACAAAATATAAAGCGAGCGAATGTGTATTCTAAGTCAAATTACAATTTTAAAAGCTTTTATACTTTAATAGTCTTATTCCTTCAATATTTTTCAGGAATATTTTCTATGCACTATCAGAATTTTCGTTTGTATATTTCTTTAGTTTTAATACTACTCCCTTGTAATCCAAAGCTGTGTTATATAGTCATACCCTAGGACATAGTAATGTTAAATAGGCCATGTGTTTTCTATACGCTTGGGTTACTTTTGGACTAGTCCTAGTCGCTTGTGGGCTACATTTTACACGCGCGTTTGGACTAGTCCTATTATTTTCAGGGTCTCCCAAAATGTGTTTTTTTCTTTCATTATACTTGCAAACACCCTGCAAATAATATTGCACTACCTGCTCCATTTTGATCAAATAGACTACTCCTTGGACTGGTCCAATGTAATGCAAGAGCATGTCATTACTAAACAGTGTTTGTAGTGATACGACATGTCTTCGTTTTTAACGACAAGTTTTCGATTTTAAGCGATTTCAAAGATAATCCTCTTGAGTATACCATGCAGTAGTTTTAAGACAACTCCTTTGTAATGCCAATCTGGGTTATATGGTCCTGCCCTAGGACAAGGTTAAGTTAAAAATACCATGTTTTTCCCATACATTGGGGGTAACCTTTGGACTAGTCCTAGTCCCTTATGGGCTACATTTTACATGCGTGTATTGACTAGTCGTATTATTTGCAGGGCACACATGCACAGACATGTACATACCCTGCAGGAAATGTCACTCGTGAATCTGTACTGATTCACTATTGACACAGTTACCAGTACTAGTGATATTTTATACCCCAGACAATGTAATTTCCTATTGACAATAAACATGTGCGTGCCATTGGAAATCTACTACTGCCGTTGGTACTATTGACTAGGTAGTTCTTTTGGAAACATATGTAAGCATTGGAACCAGAGAATCACTAGTACATTTCAGTAAATCTAGTCTACACTTTTGGTACGACTACGAATTCATAACAATCTTTTTTTATTATTTCTTTAACTTCTATAGGAATTATACTTTTCAGTTGCTATTGATAAAACTTTTTTTGTATTAAAGGCAAATATATTGGCAAACGTAATGTATTGTAGACATTTTGTTGACAATGTCACCAAAATAGTCGACAAAACTGGTGACTTGGAGACACTTGCACCCAAATTTCCTGCAGGGTATAAACGTAATGTTTTTGTTTTCATTTTGCACTAGCAAGCACACATGTATAAACGTATGAGGACAGGGTTACCGTTAGCCATTTTGAAAAATAAAGTCGCGCGGAAACGTCGTTTAAAAAATAAAAGTCTGAAACCTTTTTTAACGAAGATCTGTGTTTCTATTTTTAACTTTTATATCATTTCAAGAAAATCTTCTAAATTAAATATGCACAATATTTATTTTCTAAATTTTTGGAATTAATGTGTTTGAAAAGCATTTTATTTTGTTTTGCAGACAAGCGTACAAAGATGTGTAAATAGTGCATTTTGCAGTTCTCTTAAAATGTATCTGTTTTATTGTATAACGCACAGGTTTTCTCGAAAGTAAATGTCAAGTGGTCGAATTTCGGCCACCGGGCGATCCTTATTAACTGCCAGTTCATGCGTTATCGTTCGCATAGAAAATTAATATGAAAAACAAAAATAAAATTCTAAAATTTGCATACAAAATTGTAAAATTTGTTTTTGTTTTAAAAGTTATTTTCTATGCGAACGTTAACGTTCGAAATCCATAAACAGGCTGTAAGTTAAATACACAAAATTTACAACAGGCGCTTTCCAGTTATAAGATACAAAGGATGCTGACGAAGGCGGGTATTTAGTAGTTAAATACATTTTCTTTACAATTTAATTTATTGATAGCCAAAGGATAGCTTAAGTAAGCCTCGTAACAGAAATATACAAACGAAAATTCTAATAGTGCATAGAAAATATTCCTGGATAATAATAAAAGAATTAGAATTCTAAAGAATAAAAGCTTTTAAAATTGCAATTTGACTTAGAATACACATTCGAATTAATATGAAAATTAACAAAATATTTTTATTTCCAGTAAAAAAAATTCTAAACTGTAAACTTGTAGAGACGCAATTTAATCGGATCAAAATTTCTTTGCTTTTTTACTTCATATCTCTTTAGAATATCACTATAAAAAGAATACATCATAAAATAAACCATATTAAGAGATTATAAATCTTAAATTATAATTATCTATTGGTTCTATTTCGATTCCATATCTGAAAGATGCCTTTACACCAACCTATTATAACAATTAACATACTGTAGGTCTGTAATTGACTGGTAATTCCATTTAATGTCCTCGTTTAAAAAATCATTGCATTTATATTCTTAAGTTGGGTATCATTGTTCAATATGAAATGCTGAACACAAAGAAACAACGAAATAAAACAAAAAATCAAAAAAAAAATTTTACCATTTAATTTGTATTTAAAAAGGACATCTTAACATACTAAAAAGTTCCTTAAGACCATTATTCAAAAATGTATATGTTTATTTTCGATACCTTATTTGAAAAAAAGACAACATAAAACAAACATTTTTAAGTGGTCAATCCCCAAGGTAACTAACTGCCCTTCTTGCTAAGACTATTATGTGTGTAAAATCGCCAGGAGGAAAAATAAATATTTTCTATAAACATAATTAGGGAATTACAAAAATAAAGAAGATTTTTTTTAATGATACAAAGTATTCCATTCATAATAAATTATTTTGGTAAAATTTATTTTTAAACCCTTTTTTATTTAACCCCATTAACACTTAAGTCTATATAAGTATAACAAAGAAAGTGAGTTCTGATTTAGAATATTTGACGTTACAAGGCCAATACAATTTTTGAAATATAAGAACAGAAAAGCTAAATTAATACTTATTATTGTTGTTTTGTTTAGTAAATTTGATATCAAAATGATAATTTACATTAAACAATTTGAAAAAAATTGCAAATAATAAACAATTGAAATAAACAGTCGGTGAAGCCCTTACATATGATAGCGTAGGGTAGTGTATTTGAGGGCTATTTTTTAGTATTTCTTATGTGGAACCCACGGGCCGGCATGGACCGACCGCAACAAAATTATGTAAAAAATCGTACAAGAAAAAACACGCAACTGCAAAATTTATGGTTTGACATTTTGGCAATTTTATAACCCAACAACAATAGTGTAGAGGGTGTTATGCATTTGTGCTGTTGTTTATAACATCTCAAAATAGTGTTTTTAGACCCACGTTTAAATATAGTAATTTTTGAGATAATTTTATGAAATTAAGTACATAGATTCTATTTGGCACAAGGATCAATCCTGTTGAAAATTGGGCGAATCGGTAAATAATTTCACATAGCCCTCTCACAAGCTTCTTTCTTATTATGTTTATTATTATGTTGGTAATTAAAATAACTTATTTTATTGCAATCAAAATCATTTTGCCAAATTTGATTAGAATCGGTCAATTTTTGACCATAGCTGCTACTCTTTTAAGTAGCTTTTAGTGGCATAACTTCCTTCTAAGTGTTGGTATTTACATAAAAATTGGCTTTAATAACTTTAACGATAACTACTATGTCATGAGCAAAAGTTGTCCTGCTAAATTCAAAATTAACTATAGGCCCCATCCTAAAATCTCATATAGATGAAGATAAAGCGTGTTTTTGTAGAGTGTCACAACTTTGAGTTTTATTTTAGCACCCATTTAACAGCTGATAATTGCCTTTTGTTTTGTTTGTTTTGCAATTTTATTATAAATCGACTTACACCAGAGCAACGCGTGCAAATTGTTAACATTTTTAATCAAAATAATTGTCTATTCGTCAAACTCATCGTGTTTTCGGACCACATTTTTTGTTACTGATAATGTACCTCCCGTTAGACGCCGAACCGTGCGCATTGAAGAATCCTTAGCTGGTGTACTGAAAACCATTGAAGATCATCCTAATGAAACAATTCGTCGCAGTTCTCAGCAACTGGGGCTGTGTCCTTCCACTTTATGGAAGTTTTTACGAAAGGAACTTGCCTTAAAAGCTTTCGAGATCGAACTTGTGCAGAAATTAAAGCCAAACAACCATCGTATGTTTCGCCAATTCGGCGAATGAGCTGAAGCACAAATTGATATTGATTTTGAATTTTTCCATTTAAAATTTTATTTTCTGGCGAAGCCCATTTCTGGTTGAATGGGTACGTAAATGAGCAAAATTTTCGCTTTTGTCGAAACAATAATTCTTCCACAGAAAATTACTGTTTGGTGCACTATATGGGCTGGCGGAGTAATTGGCCCATATGTTTTCAAAAACGATGATGGTCAGAAAGTTACTGGTACAAGTCGTAGAAATTTATTTGCAAAATTCGCGCACTTCGTAAAGTTGGCGATAAGGCTTATTTCTGACTTAACGACAATGTAAGCAAGCAGAACTGTAGTTTTTGGGAGCTCGATAGGCTCACAAGACACTATTTCATGCCGAAAAAAATCACTGTTTAGTGCGGTCTTTTCCCTATTTGTCCTTAAATTGAAAACCGGTGCCTATATTAATGTGAATGGTGAACGCTTCAGACAAATGATTCAAAAATTTTTTATTCCTCATATTATTATAAATCATTATTTTAAATCATGTTGGCCACATGCCATAGAGTACCTGAAATCTTGACTTTGGTTAGCCAAACGTATCTCAAGAAAAAGACCTGAGAATTGGCCACTTCGTTCGTGTGATTTTTGGTTTAGTGCATATGACAGAAATTATTTGATGAAATTTGTAAGATAACAAAAACAAAATTGTATTCGTTCCATTAAATTTGTTGTGTTTTTTTTTAAAGAAGCTGTATGCCTCTCAAAACACCCTTTAGAATCTTTTTGGATTAAAATTCCCTCCTTTGAGTTCGTTGTTTCATAATTTGTCAGTATTTGTATACCCTTCACTCTGTCTATTTAAATGATTTTTCCGCAGACCCCAGAGATGATGGGGACTTGATTGATATATATTGATGTAAGATATGCTCCGTTTAAGTTTGCTATTGTATTTCATATGAGTTATGAGCATAACTGCCTCTAATTTTACCCCCAAATCCCATGTGGTTGTTTTCTATATCTGAAGAATGGCCAGAGCCAAAATTTAGATAGAAGAATCTTGGTTTTCAGTGCACAACATACGACAATATCTGGCCGGGATTGGATAAGTGGGCGTGACACTTTCCATACAAAGCAATTAAAGAATATAGATAGTGTATCTGGAGAAGGGCAAGAACCAAAGTTTTCAAATTAGTTTCAAGCATCTTGGTTGTCATTGGACATCATTAGACAGAATGTGGCTGGAAGTGATGTCGTGCGCGCGGCATAAAACAGATTTGTTTATAACTAAAGAAAGGTAATAGGAAAATGATCCAAAATTTTTAAACCTAGCATTTCCAAGAATATGGAAAGGCACCTCCCGTACAAAGACATTACAGATTTCAATATATATCTGCAGAGCGGCAAGAGATAATGTTTACAAATTAGTTTCAAGCATCTTGGGAAGGATTAGATAGGTGGGCGTAGCACTGCAATATAGACTTATGTATATCTAATGAACGGTATTTATACAACTTTCTATTCTTATCACACCTCCGTGAAGGGTAAACAAGATCCGGCAAAGTCGAATGAAGCACTTGTTTCCCTCAATTATTTCGACCTAAAGCTTACTAATAAATCCAATTAGAGCAATTAAATCATTTAAAAATTAAAGGGTTTTTAATCCTAATTAATTTGAATCCCTAATCCGATATTTTTAAACCATGATCATGGGCCTAGTCCAAACGATATAATTGTTGTAATACTAATGTTAAATCTCATTAAAATGTATGTAACCTCTCAAAATGAAAACTGAATAAAGGAAATTATATCAATAAAAAAATCATTTAAAACAATAACCCCCGTATTCATAAACGAGTATTAACTTTAACAAACGTTTATTAAGAGAAATTTTCATAGAAAATATGTTTTGTAAACCTTTATTAAATTTAAAATATTTTTATGAAATAAAAAAAAGAAACTAAAAATAATTTTTTGTAGATAAACTCATTTATTATGCAGATATTAATTGGCTAAAATGTAGGTTATATGCAAAAATTTCAATGCTTAATATTTAAAAATATGCATTTATGTTAATATATATATACATATTTATATGTATACCTTTATAGCATGTAAATATTCTTATGTTTTTTTTTTGTCAACTTTTTAAGTGTATAAAACTTTTTGTTAAACAATGAATTGTAAATATTTTTGTTATATTTTTTAATTTTTTTTTAATAAAATCTCAAATTTGCTGCTGTTGATATTTTAGCTGCTTATACTGCTTATTAAAGGCAGTAAGAACTCATCTCTGTTCTACTGCAGGCCTTAAGGCAACATTCATATTGTATACCACTAGGACCGGTACTACGACGTTGACGATGGCGCCGAGTTTGAGTCAACATCATGCCGTTGTAGAACTTGGACAATATTAGATTTAGGGCGTGTGGTGACAAAGCAGAATGTTCAGAAAGGTTTGTATATGTTAGTCCTGGATATTGTAACGACTTTGAGTCTGACATATTTAAAGTTACGATGTCATTTGCTAAACTATTATAGTCAAACTCATTTGCTACAATTTTCGTTCGGTTGATGATGGTAGAAAAAAAAATTAAAACAAGAAAAATTTTTTTGTTAGATTTAGTTAGATATAAAGAAAATAAAAAGGTTATAAAGTAAGAAAAATAGAAAAATAGTTAAGACATAACAGAAAATCTTTGTTGCTTTGATTTAAAGCATAATTTTATAAACTTTGTTAGATATTTTTAAAGGCTTAAAAAGCTATTTCTTAACTCTAATCTATATAAGGCTTATTATAAAAAAATTTAGAAGATCTTTTATTTTTGTTTCATATGCATATTAGCATACATATATAGTTTTCTATGTACTTACTATCATCTAACAAGTGGAAACGTTTAAGTGGTTTTGGATTGAAGCCTGTAGCATTGCAAACAAACTTCAACATTTCCGTTAAAGCTGTACCACAAAAACGTTGATATGCTTGAGTTTGGCCCATTATGTATGCCAATACTATCCAACAAATGAAATTGGTTAAGACAAATGTTGTTCGCATTTTGTATTGGACTCTTTTGGTAATTCAATAGAACTGTCACCTGCTAGTGGGCAAATAATTAACAATTAAATAAATTTGAAAGAATTAATTAATTCATTACTTATATTTAAATTAGTTTAAGTCAATTTTTTACAGCCATGTCAATACTAGGGTGATCGATTATTTAACTTTTTTAAATAACCGGTTTTCGATTAGTCCGAATAGCTGCTATTTTAAAAAAACCGGTTTTCGGTTAAGCATTTAAAAAATAACCGGTTAACAGGTTTCAATTCGAATACATAAAAATAAAAAGTTAATTAGAATAAAAACAAAACAATTCACGAAGGTAAGGAACCAACAAATATATATGTTCCCGTCGATCCTATAAGGAGCAAAGGGCCTAAATTCATAGATATGACTTAAGGTGTGTTCAGACCACAAATATTTGACGATAAAATCAAAAAAAGCGTGGCCAGTAAATCGATTAAACTTAAGCATTATTTTTAACAAGGTTATGCGACTTTACGTGAAAGTAATGGGACTTGACGCTTTTTTTACCGTTTTGGATTTTTTATGAATTAAAAATAAAAAATTTGTATTTTTTGGGCAAAAAATATTTTTTTTCTTCATACATTTATTTATAACTGCGAAACTGTGGCGTAAGTAGTGAAACGTTGTATGAACTGATTAAGGGAATTGTAATTCTTTAATTTTTATTCGGACTAGTGGTTCTCGAGTTATGATAAGGAAAAGAGCCTAAAACGTGACAAATGACCCTATACGATACTTACTAACTTCAAATTAATTTTTAAATTATTATTTGAGCAACCTTGACCAAACTAATGATGCAGAAGTTCTTCTTTTTTGGCCTACTTTTATAAACAATTATCAGAATTGTGTCCCGAAATCATGTGTTGTACTGTGTTATTTGCAGTGTCTTAAAAACTACTTGGAACTGGGTCAAGTTTTACTTGGCGTATATTTATGTCAAGCTTATAGACTAATTAAAAATGATTAATAAGTCGTGACGTTTAAGAATCTTTACAACTTATAATTTTAGGGCCGTTTAAGCACAATTTTCTTTTAAGTCAGTTCGAAATATCACCAGAGATCGCATCTTTATAAAGATATATATAGTATTTAGAATACTGTCAAATTGCTAACTACTTTTTGAGCTGAACTTTTTTGACGTTCTTTAAATTGTTTTTGGTTTTTGTTACAAGAATACACGCTTATATAAGCAATTTGTATTTACATTGCTCATAACGTTTTTTGACTTTGGTTTCATTTTGTTTTGACATTTGTTTATAAAAAGTTTAAGTTTGCCAAATATTCAATTAGAAAAATACTTAAATTACGGGTACATTTATTACAAAAGTAAGGAAAACGTGTATAAATTACACATTACAAAAATAACCGGTTTATTTTACTAAAATAACCGGTTTATTCGATATTCGAAAAATTGACATTTTAAAATATTCGACTTGGGTAAAACTAAAATAACCGGTTAAAACCGGTCGAATACTATTCGATCGATCACCCTAGTAAAAACACAGAAAGTTAAGTAAAGAAACTATTTAATACTAGGTTAACTTGTGTACTTCGCTATCCTTATGGAAATAAAATAAGAATTGAAAATTTCAAAATCTATACTGGCTTTATATTGAATGTTCCAAGCCCAACTCTCCATTACAGCACGCTTATGGTATTACTTAAAACCAATCTTTTTGTTGCAATGTAAAAGCTTTTACTGTAATCGTTTCCAGAAATACAGAAATTTATATTGCTTTTATGTAGTGTGCGCCACGCCCATAAATTTTATTTATATCGCTTTTTGCCAGAAGTACTTTATTGATATTTGGGCTATTTATACAAAATATGGAAATTGTATGGGACGAGCCACGGCAACTTAACATTTTACAAATATTTTAAGCCTTTGTTAAGCGCCTGGCTGTTGAAAAAATTATCGGGAAATTATGTACAGTAGCTTAGAAGTCTATAGAAAACACAAAAACCAACGCAGTTTCATTCTTATATATATCGTCACCTGAAATGCAAAAGGGCGTAACAATCAAAAATTCAAAAATGAGTTTTAAATGGATAACGACTTTATTAAAGAAATTCAAAAAATGATTTTTGGTCACAATTCAAAAAGGCCTAATATGCAAACCAAACGAGACAGTTTTTACTAAGCTTTCACAATTAATGTATTTCCTGCTGTTGAGAATGAAGCAATGGAAAAATGTAACCAGCTTACTCTTTTAATTTGTAATACTTTTTGGTATTTTCATATTTGATTTAGCTTTTGATGTTCAATAAGAAAGGCGTCACGAAAGATCACACCTACCGATAAATACGAAAATGATACGAGATCAAATCCTGTTATTCATTGACAATATTTTTATTTAAAAATTCTGTTTCATTAATAAGCAAAAAGGTTGGTGGTCCTTGCTGTAGCATATGATCCGCGCCCTAGAATATCAGCTACTGCCACAGAGAATTGAAAAGAAGTTTGTCATTGTTCAGTCTTGCCAAGTACATATGGAGAGATTAAAATTCTCAAAAAAAAATATGGCAACATCTCCAAAATTTTAAAGCAGATTGTCATTAATTTTATGAAAATATGCATACCTTTTGAAGCTCAAATACACAAATTTCCGATGAATTTAAATAACGCTGTTTTTGGAATTTGTACCAATTTAATGAAATATTTATTTTTCATTTGTTTTTGGCTTTGGAAATCCAACATAAATATCATTCAACGTTTTCAAAATAAAGTTTTACGATAAATGAAGGCTGACCTTCATCGAGACTTAGGAGTTAATAGTGTAAATACCACTATTTAAAAGTATGCAGTCAATCACCATACAAAATTACATCGCCACACCAATGAAGAAGCATTTGGGCTTTTCTTTAATCCATCTAACGAACGAAGATTGGTTCGTGCAAAACCCATTGATCTGCTTGGAGTAAATTTGCCTTAGATCATAATTAATAAATCTAATATCAATAGAATAGTTCTCAGTATGGACTAGTTGTAGTTATAGGAAACAAAGAAAAAGATGTGTAATAAATTGCATTGAGTTATTTGTTTCAATAAAAAAAATTTGTTTTTGGCTTGAACTGACTAAAAAAAAATGAGCAGTATTTTAGTTAATTAGCTTGTTTAGTTAACTGTGCGTGAGACACGCCAGTAGTTGTTAAAAATGATAAAAAAAATGTTTTGGTATCTAAAATTGAAGATTCAAACGGTCACAATCCTCACAACTTACAAAAGAACGTAAAACATTTTTTTTGTGTAGAAAAATAACCGCATCATTTTATTTCGAAGATATTGCGAATCATATATCATATCAAAAAATTACATTTGTCTCGCCTGCACCCAGAGAAGAAACATGTTTATATATGGTCACATCCAACAAAACTATTTTTAAAGAAAATTTTAAACATATTATGATTAATTTAAGCATATTATTGTCACCGCCAACCACATTATGAAGCCCACGAACATGTTATGATGTATAATTACTTAAACATGTAAAACACTTATAAGAGCATGGTTGGTTTTCAACCATAGCATGTTGCTCTTGGAAAAGAGGAAAATACTATTGTTAGTTTTAAAACAAATTATTGTCATATTTACCCATAACATGTTAAGAGGCAACCATTATATGGTTTTGGCTTCTTGATGGAGGAATAATTTAACCATAATATGGTTGTAGGTGACAATACTATGATTATATTAAACGTAATATGTTTACAACTTTCTTTAAAAATTGTTTTGTTGGAGGTGACCATATTAAAACATGTTTGAAAAAGTGATGATAGGCCCTTTTGCATTTTAGGTTCCGATATGTAGTTTTTACTGTGCTTAGAAAATAAATAACTATTTGTTTTCGTTCTACAGTAATGCGAAGTTCAAGCTGCCTTCTGACGACCACTCTTTCCAAAGTAGTCTCACCAACGACCAGTTCAGGAACAAAGGCCCAGGGGCTGCTGGTTCCCGTGGTG
Source organism: Pollenia labialis (assembly GCA_949318255.1). Lineage (NCBI taxonomy): Eukaryota > Metazoa > Arthropoda > Insecta > Diptera > Polleniidae > Pollenia > Pollenia labialis. Next base: position 104,444,200 of record OX439140.1, read on the forward strand.
TCAGCTAAGGATCTCTAGTGAGCCGTTATTAGCCTCTTTAACAGCAAAACCTTCCAATGAAGCTTCTGCCGATTACACGGTATTAGCTTCACCTGAATCTCCGTAGGATGTAATACCGAATGGTAAATTTAAGATCTATCCCTTCATACTCCGAGGGGGTTCTTATGGTTGTGCAGGCCACCAAGTAATTATTTGTGGTAAACAGAAAAAGAGTTGTTGTTATTTTATAATTATATAATACGGTTGTAGTGGCCATATAAAACACTGATTAAATCAAAATATGGTTGCGATAACAATAATATACCAATTGAATGAACACTTGTTTTGTTTTATTCAAACTTACACACAGTAAATAAAAAAATTAAATGGTATTAATAAACTTGTCCTGTAGCTTACAAATAAAATCTAAACAATGCAAGAAAAATGCAACATCGTGTTTTATTTATAGTGCGATAATTGTATTTTGCAGCAGATGAATCGTTCTTGTGGGTTTGGGATTAGTGGAAGGTAGGGTTTTTTCTTAATAAAAAAATATTCTGCATTACTATCATAAAAATTCCCATTGGTACTTCTAATTATAACTTCCCAGTCTCTCTAATAAATAATTAGTTAATTGCAAAGAAAACTTGGTACAGAAGGTGGACTACCAAGGACGATGCAAAATTAATATGCGTTTACAAATTGCAGCAATTCATATGCACAAACAAAAATCTCTCGGATTTTTGCTTCTTCATAACGATGAACATGTTCCGTATTTGTGTAAATATTCATTAGAATTAAGTTAATGTGAGGTATAAAAATATTTTTAACACCTGAGTGGTTTTCTATTTGATTTACAACACCAACGGATAAAAAAATTCATTTAAATAAACTATTCTCTTGTTTTACCCTTTAATTGTATCACCTTCATCCGTTGTATTTTGGGTAATTTGACAAGAACGCGAAAACTACATGCTGCCGTTATATTAAGCACATGTCCATGTGTCTGTGATTTTTCCTTCGAATTTACTTTACCATAAACAAAACTTATAAGCTTAAAAAATAGATATTTTTGGAGCTCAAGCATAAGCCTCTAAGGTAAAATTTGTTTAAGATTTTTTTTTAGATTTTTGAAAAGAGGTTTAGAAGTCGCACAAGTCGGGTTTCCATTCAAAATTGGCGTTTTCGGCCGTTTTTTCTAACTTTATTTATTTAAAGAAAAATGTCAAAACTTTACCTCTTTGTCCATAAACCAAGAGCTCAGCCAATAATTTGGCCCATTAAGGTGCCATATACGAGTATTAATATATCAGTAAAGGCCCATTGAAAATATATTAAAAAGTCCAGTTTTACTCACAAAATTGTTGAAACAATTATCCCGGAACCAAAACGCGAAGATTTGAGAAACTTTGTTAACAGCCAGTGCCCCGGTAGCCTAGTGAGATAATCTATCAGCGCTCTGGTTTCTTTCCTGCAGACAAGCGCAGAGCTTGGCAGGGTTTAGCTTAGGTAACTAAAAAAAAAAAAAAAAAAAAAGACATGCAACCAAGAGAAGACTAGAAGGAATTGCTTCATCTGAGCCTAATATTTTTGGGTGATAGATCAAAGCCCTATCAAATAGTAAAAGCTCCAGGAGCTATTAATCGGGATAGATGATGAATATAAAATTATGAATTTTTTGAAACCAGCTGCAATTTTACATAGACAATTCAACAACTGATGCCACTTGATACGTCTGCCAATGCCCTCGAAACGCTCCTCTAAATGACTAGTCTATTAAAGCGGCTGGATAACTACAACTACAAAATTATAAGTGTAGCAGTTGCACGCGCGACGTTAAAAACTTTTCTAGCTCATTAGTGTCACTTTAACTCAAATTTACTACTCTAACGTTTTTTTAAGGACGTATCGGCTCCAAAACTTCGCGCGTAATGGCAAAAAATCTACATACGCCACGTAGCGGGAATTAAGTAGTAAACGCAATCTTTACAACATAAAGAAATTTAAGGAGTCATATTTTTTTAAGCTTGCAATATTTCAATTGATTTGTAAAACCCATAACGTAGCAAAAAAATATGGTTGGAGGTAACCATATTCTAAGAGCAACTTACTATGGTCGGATTTTAGCAATGTTTATGTTTGCAGATTACCATATTACGTATAAATATCACCGTAGTATGGTAAACATCAACAAAAATGTTCTCGAAATCAGTCATATTATTGTAAAAATTAATTATATTATGTTTAGAATTAACCATAATATGGTCGATGATAATCATATTATGGTTACTTATTTCATTACTTTTATCAATTTGTTTGCTACGTGTCAAATTATAATTTAATTTGATCTTTTATTCCCGGTAGGTGTTCTGTTCCACTTTTATAAAAAATCCCGTTTGATTCATATTCCAGCCTGTGATGACTTTCATTACCAGTTTTATACCCTTCCCCGAAGGTAAAATGGTATATGGGCATTTCCATTTTGACTTGTCGTGATACTTGAACCACAGAATGTAAAAAAAATTTAATGAAGAAGGCAAAACTGCACTGTATTCAGAAAAAAAATTTCATCAATCGATATGCGCTGGCGTGACGTTAAGAAAACGGAAGTGGATTTTGACATGCATTACAAATTTGAATAAAACTTGAGCAAGACGTTTTGTATAAAATCTTTTTTAGTTACCTTTGGACTTATATACATTTATTTTCAAGCTATAAAATTTAAAAATCTTTGCTCGTTTTATTGTACACATAATCACTTTTGTAACTTAATGTTGAGCTAGTTGTCCTTAACACCAAAATATAAAAAAGTAAACTATACATATAAAATTTTTTTGAGAAACAATTTAAGTTACTTCTGGCGTTACGTTACAAAAAGTAGACTTTTCGCTGGAACTGCCCATTTATAACTTTGTCATTCCGTTTGTAATTTCTACAATATTGATCATATACCCTATAAAGTATATATATTCTGGGACATTATGAAAAGCGAAGTTCAAATCCAATTGTCCGTCTATCTGTTGAGATGTGTAATGAACAGATGAAGACGCAGCTCGAGAAGCTGATTCTATTCTTTGGCTAATAGTGCTCTAGTAGAGAAAGTAGAACGAAAGGGAGCCATTGATATTGCTAGCTATCAGCCGGGTGGGGGGATTCTTGTTCTTATCAATCTCTTTTGCCAAAAAAGAAATCTTTCCGTTACATAAATATTATTATAGACTCCCTAAATAATTAACTGGACCGGGTGTTAATCATATTAATAAAAGATGTAAATAAGACCCCAGTTATGATCAACGAAATGACGGAATAATTACAAAAATAACCCTTACAATTGAAACTTTATATTCTCTTCTTGGTGTACATGAAGAGAGAAACGCCTCTTAACCCTCCCAACCTTTGATCTGAGCGGCGTAATAATTCTTGCTCAAATCCCACAATCACCTACCACATTTCGATCACATCAGTAAGAAAACTTAAGTGATTTTAATAATCCATGATGCTAATAAAAAAATTAGCAAAATTTATTAAACTTCATTTAGGCTTAAACATAGAAAATTTTAATTATTATTACCCGCGAAAAACAAATCAATCTCAAAAGAATTCGGTTTAAAATTAATAATGTAAATAAAAAAAACTATACAAAAAAAATAATAACAAATATCAAAACAAACAATATTTTCTTATCGTTGACTTAGTGTCATATTATCAGAGATTTAATTATAGGGTACCAAGAAGCAAAAACGTAAATTATTGTAAATTCAACTATAGATATATAAACATTTGATGCGAAACATGTGTTATTACTAACTGAGATCTGAAATCACTGTTGCCAATTTGACGTTTTTACCGCGATTCTAGCGGTTTTTGCGTGTCCATCGTGGTAAAATTTCCGTTTTGGGGGTAAGCGGGAAATCTAACGGTTTTTTTAATATCATTAGAAAATCAATTTTTGATCTAGGCATTTGCAAATTACTATTTTTATCTCAAAATAAGAGATTTAAAATATTTGTTTTCAATTAAAGTCATTAAGTGATAACAAAAAATTGTTTTTTGTGGAAATTAAATTTGTTTCCGCAACAAAAAATTTTACAAGGTTTTAAACAGATTTTAAAAATTTTCTTGTTAAGAAGTTAAATTGAAATGTATTAACATAACCGCCTTATTTCGAGCGAAATATTTGTGCAGCCCAAAAAAAACTGACTTGAATTTATTTAACACAATTTGTATTATCAACTTTTATCGATCAAAATATAATCTATAGTCAAAGCTAAAGTTAAAAGGGTGTTGTCTACAGCAAATCAATGTTTATATTTAAGCATTTAAGCAACCAAAAAAAAAGTATTTTTTATTATCCCTTGGATAAAACTTCCACACGGTTGTCAAACCTAATGCCAAACAACGTACTGTAATTTGAGAATTCAGGAAATACGCCATTTTAAGCCTTTGCCTGGGTTCATATAAGTATATTGTTTGGTATAAGCAAGCTTGTAACTAGATATGCGAAAATTCTTCTTTATTTTTATTTAGTTAACGGATACAAACCTAATTTCTAGTTTTCCTAATAAGTGAAAAATAATTTGTATAAATCTAAGCGAAGTCTTCGGAGCGAAACAAAAATTATCTATTCGTTTTTTAGGATTGTAAACAGTTTTCAAGCATTAATGTTTTTAATAATAGCAGGCGAAAACTTTTAAAAATTATAAATGTTATAAAGCAGTAGTGGCCATGTTATCCATATAAACATGCATATGTTTATTCAACCTTTTTGAATTAATGTCCCTCAGAAAGTAAATGTAAGTACCAAATATAAAATAGTGTAAAATTTCAAATCGCTTGTCTTGCATTTACTTCCTTCTTTTCTTGTAATCTTGGCTTAGGGTGTAAAATGTTTACCATCATTACCAAAACTATATTAAGTGCAGTTAACTCTAATGTCTGGATAGATTTCAAGCAATACAAACCCCAGAATATTATATTTTGCACGTTCGCGGGACTAAAAGAGTCAGTAAAGCCCAATATCTAGATTTGTGTAAACATATCACATAATATTTAGATTTTAGCGATATTTTTAAAACATTTTAAGCTAAATAAAAAATTTAGCGGTTCTAGCGATTTTTGAAGTGCGATTTGACGGGAAGTCTTCAAAAAAAGTTGGCAACAATGTCTGAAATGAATGATCATATACATTTGCCCTGAAACATGTTGCTTGTGATGATGTTGTTGCTTCTTATTTTATTTTTTCTTTATATTTAAGAGTAATTAAAATGTGATATATTTATTTATAGAACAAATAATTTAAATTCGACTCACCAAGAACAAAATGTTAATTAAAATAGCTGCTGAGGAGGCCTCTTCAAACGCTGGCAACATTGCTGGTATTACTACGATTAATTACTCTTATATATGTATGTATGTATGTATGTATGTATGTTAACTATGTCCAGATTGTGTCTGGGCATATGGGTGTTTCATATATGTATATAATTAAATTTATGTAGGCTAAATTAATTTAAAAAATAATTTTAGTAATATAACAAAAAATGGCTAAAATTAAACTTCAATGTGCAATATTTTATAGGTTAACATTTGTGCAATATAGGTTTAAGGTATGTTTATAGAATTTTTAACATGTTTTTTATCTTTAGCAGTATGTTATTTTACATGACTCAAGTAGTTAATTTTACATGACACAAATATTTTATTTTACAGGAAAAAAAAACTATTTGATTCTGAACTTAGTGTAAATATTTGATTTTGTACATTTTGAAATTTGAAAATTTGGATTTGATAAAATTAATTTTTCTTTGGGCACTTTGAAATTTAATTTAAGCTATTAAAATTCAGGGAATAGTTACACAATTTGATACATTTGTTGTTTTTATAATTACGATAGATGCATGTTGTAAGTTGATGATGTTATGTTTTTAACTCTTTTGTAGTTTGGTGCAAAAATGTATATCCTTAAGCTGAAGGACAAAGGATTCTTCCAATATTTTAGTTGTACACTTATGTTTTTCGTGGATCTTGTATTAATAATTTTTCTTAAATTTCAATTTCTTAATTTTTTATTTAAAGAAAACTTGATTAGGATCAACGTGGTTTTTACCGCTACTGATGTTTCGTAAGAAGTTTGAAAGCTGAATGATTTCTCTGCTTGTTCAACTTGTTTATGCTTCTTCTGCTTTTGATTTGCCTTTTAGGTATTTTAATTGTTGCTGCGATTTATTGTTTCTTATTAAACAATTAATAAATAAAGCAATAGTTGTGGCGATTTTATTAAATGCACCTTGGGCTTAATTGTTTTAACAAAATTTGTTTAATACAAAGGGTGTGTGTGAAACGGTTCAAAGTACTCATGGAAGTAAAATTTTGACACTATTGAGGTGAATAAAATTTCACTACCCCTGAGGGCTAGTATAAATTTTGACATTAGTGTAGAAATTTTTGACAGCTACAAAATAAATAAATAAATAAACTAAATAAAAAATAATATGGAAGTAGGACCAGCGGCAAAAAAATTAAAAAGAATTATACAACATGTAAGTATGTACACATGTATGTATAAGCTTTCTAGCCCGCACAATTTGTAAAAATTGTTAATATATCAGAACGAATTCATCAAATAGTTGGGACGATCTCAATTCCAACAGAATTGAAATGATTATTGGTAAAAACTTGATTAATTTATTCATTTTCACAAAACTACTAGTAATTATTTTTTTGTTTATGTCAAAATTTTACGTTGTCAAAAATTTTATAATTTCACACAGCACAAATATGAAAATTTTCTACCACAAACAAATTTTATTTCACCATAGAACTTTGCTACCGTTTCACACACACCCAAAGAAAAAAATTCTATTAAACGAAAATAATGTTTTTGAAATGTTAGAAATTATATTTCTTAAAGAAAAAATATATTCAAATTTAAGTTTTAAAAATTTACCTTGACACACTTGTGCAAAAAATTATTGGTAGAAAAAAAAACGCAACTCCAATTACAAATCTTAAAGACTTGGTTGGGCTTTTGCAGTAGGCGAAAATTATGCAGATTAATTTAAACTCTAATAAAAATTATTAAATTACTTTGGGGGGAATAAAGAATATAATATTAAGCAAGTTTTTTGCTGATAATTACATACCTTAAAATGCTTTTCTTTTGAGAGCTAATTTATTTTGGTTGCAAACACTTTTATTGGAAAATATCCTTTTAACAAAATTTAATTTTCTACGTTTTTAAGCACTTTTATGTGTTCTAACCAAATTCCGGACGAAAAAGGAATTCCAATTTGTATAAATCGGGAAAGGAGACCTCGTAAAGTCATTGTCTAAGCTCTAGCTCGGCGATTTAACGAAAATGGCAGACGAAAAAACATGCGTTTTTATGCATCGCTTCATAAGTGATCAATGCGGTGCAACATGGTAATGCTAACAATGAGGTTATTACAACGAAACACAGCAAATTTAATAACATTCATCAACATTATCAACCGCATTTATTTAATAAGGTTTACGTAAATTTCAAAAATTAAAAATCATAAAATAAATATCTAATGATATAAATAAATATATATATATATATGTAAATATAAATAACAAAATAATAAAAATGCTAAAAAGAAATATAATAACAAATCTCTGTTAATTTTTAATTAAAAAAAAAAGAAAATAATAATTTTAAAAATCGTACACTACAGATGGGTTTTTCGAAGCCCCCAGAAATTATGGGAACTTGGTTGAGAATATTTCTGTCAGGTATTCTTATTTTTATTTTGCTATTGAAATTCAGCCAGATCGGTCAAAAAATGGGAGATATGAGCAAAAAACCGCGACTGCCTCTAATTTTTTCTAAAAATCCCTTGTTGTTGGATTTTATTACTTTATATCTGGAGAACAGTGTTGCCAAAACTTGGAGACCAAACATGGCTAAATTTACGCGGAAAAATGGCTAAAAAAATGGGCTAAAAAAGTTGTTTACGATGAAATTGTAAGTTAAGATCAATTTGTTAAAAAAGAAAAAACGGTATGTAATATTTCAAAAGATATTTACACAATTATATCATAGATAAATTTTATGTCGTTATTGTTCATATCATAGGAATCGCTCGTGCGTATTAGTTTAAAATAATAATAAAAAAAATAAACCCGACTTTATGATACCCTATGGTACAACTGTGTACCAAATTTTATTAAATGATCTGCAAATTTGCGATCTGTACTTTACGCACAAGGTTTACATCAACAGCCAGCCAGCCAGACAAGCATCGTTAATTCAACTCAGAAAGTGGTTTTTAGTCAATCGGTATACGCAAAGGTGGGCTTAGGACCAATATTTTAAGGTGTACCCTCTCTATTGTGGTGTTGGTATAAATATTTAATTGATAAAATCGAATTAACGGTTGCTGAATGTAACCTATTTCCCAAGTTTCTTTTAATGATGTTTACAGCATTAGACCATGGAAGTGAGAGCAACTTTATAGTAAATTCTGAAATTTCTAAAAAAAAATTGTTGCCACATGCATCTCTTTATTGAAATACTTGCAACCAGAAAGAAACACCGATGTTTGTGTTGATCCATTTTATAAATTTAATATTGAAATACTGTTGCTTAATTTTGAAAGATGTTTCATCATCATCGTTTATAGCGATTTTCAACATTTGTAAAAGTTATGATATAAATTAAAGGCGTTTTAATTGTTAAAAATGTTTATTTTGGTTTTATAAATTTTTATAATAAAATAAAAATTATTCTTTTAAAAGATAAACGGCAAGAAAAATTTTATGGCTAAACAAGTTGAAAAATGGCTTAAAAAAATGGCTAAATGCATTTTTAAAGGCTAAACAGGGTGAAAAATGGCTAAATCTAGCCACTAAATGGCTAAATTGGTAACACTGCTGGAGAACGGCAAGAGCTAAATTTTCCAAATTAGGTACACACATTTAGGTTATCTATACACAGCACCCGACAAAATGTGGGCGGGATTGGAGTGGTGGGCGTGATACATCCCATATAAGAAATATTAAAATTGTATAAAAACCTAAGTTTTAGGGCTGTCATGTGATCTACGGATACAGCTTGTAAGTAAAAAGAGCAGAAATCTTTAGTAGAAAATATTTTCTGAAAAACTCGGAAAATCGGTTCAGATACAAAAAAGTTATAACCAAAATACAATTTTTTATTTTAAATACCCATTTTCGGAAACCATAGATCTTCCCGAGTTCAAGTTTCATCACCAAAGTAAATGGCAAATTTCTTCTTAAAGACGGCAAAATATAAATCTGTCAAATCTGTTAAGAAATGGCAAAGTTATAACCAAAGTACTGAAATCTCAAAAATTACTCTTTTTTATAATTAAGTTTCTTCAAATATATAAGTATGTATATGTACATATATGTTAGTATATATACATAAATACCTATAACCCAATTAAATGGTAATATTAGTCTTAAGCACGTTGTGATATATAAATCTGTTAAATCGGTTACAAATGGCTTTAATATATTTAAAAGCACGCAAACATGTGCGAATAATTAAAAAAATTTGAGCGATATATATTATATAAATATGCATGTAAAGGGTCCGCCAAATAACTTCTTTTTTTTTGAAAATGCTATAAACAAAACTAGATATTATTTTCTCAAATTACTTTTTTTATTTGAAAGTACAATCCTTCCGGTAAGCAATGGAAAATAATTTCATTCAAATGGCTGCCTCGGCAAGGTCTTTTTGCAAAATTCGTCTAAATGATGTCTCCGTAATGTTCAAGTGTTGAGAACGACGGTGAATTGACTTTCTGCCACAACAGCAATATTCTCGGGTGTAGTCACAGTTTTTGGCTTTTCACGCTTTGGTTTATCGATGAGGATGCCAGTTTCTTTCACTTTTTTCACAAGACAGCGAACATACGGAGCTGACGGTGCTTCTCTTCTTCCAAAATCCGTACGCAATTTTCGCACACATTCTGCAACATTACCATGATTTTCAAAGTAATGTCGCATTATTTCCCAGCGTTGTTCAAGCGTATACACAACCATATTCGTACAGCGGGAGGATAAAACTAATTATCTGTCCAATCAGACATGAGCTAAGTGTTACCATTCACGAAATAAGCACAAGTTGAAAAAAAGTTAGATGGCGGACCCGTTATATATACATATATAAACTTCTGTTCTTTCCAAACCATGGTGAACGGTATATAAGATTCGGCATAGCCGAATATATCACGCTTACTTGTATCTGTTCTACTAGTTTATTCTACGTACATTAATGTACTTTAATCAATAATTAAAATAAAATGAATGAGATTTTAAGCAAACCAAGAAAAATGCAAACGTCCAGAATGTTGTTGCTTATTAAACATATTATTTTAAATTGTTTAAAAAAACAAAAGTTTGTTTGATGCCATTGCAGGGACCATAATATGTTTTTTCCCATACTTCAACCATGTTTTTTCTCTGCATGCAGATCCATAAAATTATGAAGAAAAGTAAATGATGTGAAAGAACGATGTGTGGCTTTTGCTAACACTTGCATTAATGTCACAACTTCTAAAACATCGTTAGAATCCCAATAAATGATTGCAGGGCATTGAGCCACATCGTTCGAGCCGCAATAAATAATTTTTAATCAAAGCAAAACAAAAAGTTTGATTACTATTTGTTTGTTGGGCATGAGTGGTAAACAGGCAAAGAGCTTATAATAATAGGGTGTAAAACTTGCAACACTCAGAAACGTTAAGAGGAAATTCAGGAACGGTAAGAGCAAATTCAAAAATTATTTTTCGTTATTATTTAGAATTAATTGATTGTAATAAATTATTTTTTAGGCAAAAACATCAGCAACAACATCCAGAAGAAATTTTGTTGGCTTATTGTTCGGGAATTTTTGATAACAACATGGAAAAGTTGATTTTTTTTAATTGTGTAAAACGCAATGCAATGCCAAAATATGCATTGAAATCAAAAACAATGTCAAAAATATTTGATAATTTTATTGTTGCATTCTCCAGAAATTCATATTGTTAATTAAAATTTTCAACAGCACAAAATATAGCCTGTTTACATTTCAGCGAAAGCTAGTGCTTTCTAGATTTCGAGCCAAATTTAGTTTTTTTACTAGATTTTTCATACAAAAGAAAATATACTTCGAGACAAGATTTTGACGAAATCTTGTTGTACTTACACTCAAAATATTATGTAGTTAAATTCAAACGAAAATTCATTTAAAAAACGGATCATTTACTTTTCGTTTAAAACAAATAATTTTTACATTCATTTTTAAATTTTTTATTTATTAAACAGCATATTCCGTAAAATTTAATAGTTTAAACTTTTAAAAAATTTATTTTAACTGACAAAAATCAAACTACATAACAAAATAAATACGGAAAAACATTATTTTTTGGTAGTTTGTTTTTTGAATAACAAACACAAATGTTGAAAAATAAAATTATTCGTAAAATAACTATATTTTTATTCAATTTTAACAGTACGGAAAACGAATTTAATAACCTACAATCAGTTACTGTAATTATTTTATAAGTGTAGTAATACAACAATGGTTTTCTTCATAAATCTAGTACTAAAAAATAAAAAATACTCTGTACAAGAAAAAATGGCATATAAACAAAAATAAATATGGTGGGACGTCAAAGCAAAATTCAAAAATGTTCATAATATAATAATGGATTATATAATATTCAGACAATATTGATAACATATATATTTGTTCCTCTTATGGCCGTTTTCTCATTACACGATTATCTTTTTTCCCAACGAAAAACAATGTCTCACTTGCATCTGTTCTGTCGCAAAGCTAACCAGCACTCATCTGCCGATTATTTATTTTCCTTTTATTTGCCGTAAAGATAAATTCAATCAGCTGACTGACTCCCAGCTTTTACATGTATTTTGAGAGATGTTGCCAGCTTAAAACCATGTTTTTTTTGTCGGTATATTGAGAAACCCAATAATATAATAATAATAATATTCGTTGCAGATAATTTAGCTTTATTTACAAAAAAAAAAAAACAAAAAAGAATATGAAAATGTAAATTATATGTAAACTATTGAACAAGTTAAGAGAATATCATTGAAGCACTTTGTGATAAACAATATTTTTCGTTTTGTTGTCAGGTGCGAAATTGAACAAAAGAGGATGGCGACATAGGGTTGACCGTGTGAAAAACAGTCGTTTAGGATCATTGGAATTCCCGGAATGAGAACTTCCTCTCCTTTAAACTTTCCTTTTAGCACTCCATACAAAATGTATGAGAAAATGAATTTTCTTTATAATTTCTTTTTTCTGGAATATTTTAGATATTTTTTTGCTAACATATCAGAGCATGGTCAATTGCATAGCTTACGATTTGATTCATTTTCAATGGCACTTCTTGTCGGAAATTGTTCATACCAACATAGAAACCTTTGCCGGCTCATGCGCAACAACTTTACTAAAGACCATAGCATGATCAAATGATATAATTGATTTTGAGTAATTTTCAATCCTGCCGCCTATCGGAAATTGGTCATACCAACCTAGAAACCTTTGTATGATAATGCTCAACAGCTGTGCTAAAGATCATAGCATGATCAAAGCACAGTTTATGATTTAACTCATTTCGAGTCATTTTCAGTGGCGCCACCTGTCTGAAATTGGTCATATCAACTTATAAACCTTCGCCGACTAATGCTCAACAACTTTTCTAAAGATCATAGCATCGTCAAATGCAGACTTTACGATTTAATTCATACTGCGATTCTTCTTACTTGGTCAGAGACCATTCCGAATTGGTACAAATCATCAAAATCGGTCCAGCCGTTCTTTAGTTATAAACGTAGTAACTAACGTCACTTTCTTTTATGTATATAGATTTGATGCACACTAAAAGCGTTTGTAGAGCATATTTATGGTTTCCCTGTTAATTTGTTTTCCATCAACACTCCACAACCATATTATGAATGGCTTTAAATATGTTGTTGTTAAATATGACAATAATTTGTAAACTAATAATTGTTTGATTTTAAATTACCAATTGTGGTTTTTTCTTTCCCAAGAGCAAATATGCTATTATAAGTGCTAAACATATTATTCCACATAACATGTTTTGAGAAAACCATAATATGGTTGTAGCATGTTTGGAGGAAACCATTATATGGTTGTGGCCTCTAACATGTTCGGAGGAAACCATAAAATGGTACCGTAGCAACAAATTGGATTTAAGTCTTTAATCTCATGGAAACCAGTTAAACTTCTTATTCCGGGGAATAGTATTTACCAACGTTTTAAAAACTGCAGTCAAATAGAAAAACTGCCATTTCTTCCTCATCTTTATTTGTCAATGGCCAAAAAAAACTTTTTCTTTTGCTGCTGATTCATTATATATAAACAGTCGGTCGCTATCAAACCAAATCAAAATGCGAAAAGTTGTACGCAAATTTTCGGTTTTTGTTCGACAGTCCAGAATAGTATTTAAGATTAAAAGAATTATTTTTATTTTCATACAAGGTAACATTTTTTTGGATTTTATTAATACGTTTTTTTAATGTTTTTTTAATGTTTTTTTTTTATTTGATGTTAATAATAACATTAAAATAAATTAAAAAATTTTCATTTATTCTACTGACGGTTTTTTTAGATGTACATTTAAGGATATTTTTATATATGTATATACTTCCTCTAATAGATATACACATAACAACAAATTTTTAAAATGGTAAAAAAAAAATTATGAAAATGAATATTCCTGTAGTTTCAGATTTTCTCTGAACAACATCATCCTGTTTGATTTGCAAACACGAAGAAAATGAAGAAGTTTTTTTTTAATAAATGTATCTTGTTGTTTACCTTCTTCAACTTAGTTTATGATTCAACGCTTAAATCAGCCATGCAGAAATTGAACATTAATTCATCCCATCCTGTTAAATATTCATTAAAATTCACACTTACATATACATACGCACACACACGTACACACAGCATACAAGTTGTTTTTCTTTAGTTTCACATCTCAGTGTGGAAACTCTTCGCAGTTTTGTTTTCGTTCTTAAGTTAATATATTTGATATTATTTAATAAGAAAATATAAAAACGGTGTTTTTCATTCATTAAAAAGTTTTCAACGAAGAAAGTCCTACCGGCTTAACTCCAGTGCCAGCCAGTGTTTGTGCATATTTTGCGGTTTTTTAGTGTGTGGTTTCGAGAAAAGTTTTCCATTATTTCGTTGAAATGTAAGTTTTTTTTTTTTAAATATTCTCTTTTTTTATTTAATATTAGTGTTTAAAAAGAATTTCTTATTTTATAAATATGTATGTATGTATAATAACAAGCTTGAATAAAATATGTCTTAGAAAATGTTTGCAGCGATTTGTTTAAGAACACAAATATTGCAAAAATATAATAAAAAAGTTTTTTTCTGCGTGTGTGTGTGTGTGTGTGTGACAGCTTGGGTTTGTTTTAGAGTTTTCTTAGGTAAATCTGTATTATATATTTTTTTATTTGCTTAATCAAATTAAAGTTTGTTAACAATGTATAATGTTTAGTAATTTTTTTTTTAAATTTAAGAAACGCAAAGTAAATAAAATTTTTCTTATTAACATAAATATATCTTTTCCGAAAGGAACTAATATTAATTATTATTAATAAGACAGGTTTTGGTTTGAAACAAGCAAACCCCACTCATTGGTATCTAAGTGGAACTTAAAGAATAACAAGAGGGGATGCTGTTTAAAAAGCGAACTCAAATGTCGGAATGCCCTTCCCAGCAAAACCTTACATTGCAAAGTAATAAGTTAAAAAGCTAATATAACGACTCTTCACTAATTATACATTGGCATTTTAACTGATTATTTTAACACGGCGATGTCATTGGAGGCAAGTACTTTCCACCCTCACTTACAAACAGGGAGTTGAATAAGTCATTACCACCCTCGCTTACAAATAGGGAGTTAAATAAGTCATTACCACATTCGGTTACAAATAGGGACTATCGCATTTTTTTCTGTCTCTCGCGGGAATCGATCCCGCAATCTCGACGCTGCTAGACTAGCTCACTATTTTTTTTTTTTCTTTTAAATTATTTTTTTTCTTTTTACCTTTTTTTTTCTATCTAAATTTTTTTCTCTGTCTCTGGCGGGAATCGATCGATCCCGCAACCTCGGCGCTGCTGACTAGCTCACTACCAGCTAAAAAAAAAATAATAAATTAAAAATAATTTTTTTTTAAATTATTAACATACATACATATGTTGCTTTAATAAAAAAATTTTTGATTTCATAAATTTAATGGCATATTACATTAGGTGTATGGAATTATTAAATCTTACATTTTTTAATTAACAAACTAACATTTTTTTAACAATTTTAACGAAAATACTTTATTATAACTATGAAATTTTATTTAGACAATGAAAATTTTCATTTAACCAATGAAAATTTTTTTATGAAAATGATTCATTAAATATATGAAGCATTTTTCTTTCAGTATACTAACGTGTAATGAATGATTGATGTGGTTTACAAAAGTCGTTATTATAAAAATCCAAATAATTAGATATTTCTAACTTTCAGTGATGCCTTCCATAATTAATCAGAAAAACATACAAACAAAAAATTTTTATTTAATTTATAACGTAAAAATGAAAATATATATACAAATTGAAAGAACAAATAACTTAAATCAATTTGTATTTGATTTGAAAAAAATTAAGCTTTAGATGCATTTTATTTTGAGTTAATTATAAATTTCGGTAATCAACTCATGCACAAGTACTTATGTATCAGATTATATGTCAGCCATTACTTAACTACTTCTATGTAATGCAGATGGTATGAAATAGTCATTGAAAAGTAATTTGTTCAGTAATCACAAGTCATTACTAAGTTTTTGCTGGGTTATTTTGTATGGACAAGTTGCGAAAACAGTCCACTAAACAAAACTTTTTTCAACTAATCCAATGTAAATTTGAATGAAATATTGGATTGGATGATTTATTTTTTATCTGAAAAAAATGAGTTTCGATTATTATTAATACAAAAATTATTACCAACCTTCCTCAGGTCTCTTAATTTCATACAAGAAATTATCTATGTTTTAAATTTCATTAAAATCGGTTTGATAGTTTCTGAAAAGGCAGAAATTGCTCCTAACTCCCCTCGTGGTCCCACGATTCGGCCCATTTTCAACAGGCTTGGTCATTGGTCCAAAAGTGCGACCTGTACTTTGTGCAGCCCCCATCCAGCCGGACGGACATCGTTATACTTTAAGGTGGGGCCAGGGCCCATATTTTAAGGTGTTACACACATCAGCACAAATGCATAATACCCTCTCCACTATTGTGGCGTGGGTATAAAAACTCTTATTTTTGCTATTTTAAGGCCCAACCAGAATGTCCATAACGCGGCTCAACACAAATGAGGAAATACATGTTAATCATATTGATCTTAAGGAAACTTTCTGTTCAGTTTTGTAAAACTGTCAGTTGCTAAAGCATAATGCGAATCATCGCACATTCCGTAAGGAATCAAATTTTTTTTTATTTTGTTATTGCTCTTTTAATTGCATTTGAGAGGCTTTTTGTTAATTTTCGACTGTTGTTTAAGCTTGTTTACGCACATTCTGGTTGGGCCACACTATGTGAAAGTTTTCAGACGAAATGCATTTGACACATTAGGTTAGGGTAGGTTAGGTTAGGTTAAATGGTCAGCCGTCACGAAGACGACTCACATGGGCCCTTATAGCGGTCCCTTGACACATTATATTTATGTAGATTTGCCTGCTGAATCCAAATATGAAGTTAAAATGCTCAAAAGTAGAACAGTTATCGAGACATTCCAAAAAAACCCGTTATATGTGATTTAAAAAAAGATGATGTAACTTAAATGCAAATATCTTCAAAAATATAAAAATATATATTTTTTAATGAAACATAATAACATAAGTTAAATAACAATGGATTGCTGGTGATTATGGTCATGAAATGACAGAGTTACAGGGGAAAAAATTTCAAACTTCGTTGAAATTTTATGATTTTTTGCAATTTTGCTTTTTTAAAGTTATTTTTTTTACACCAAACCACTAAAAATTGTAACGTTTTATTGCATGAGCAATAAAATTTTACGCCCAACAAGACCTGGATTGGTGCAAAAATGATAAAGCTACCGAATATTTATTGAATGCACCCACATAATAATTTAACAGATTTAGGCTTCTTTTAATTTTTTGTTACTAAATATTTCACTATTGGGGTATTCACAAGGTATGCTATCATGTGGTATTGTCATAATGTTTTAACATTTTACAATGGATTAAAAATATTGTTGTTGCTTTGTAAACAAAAAGCGTCTTAAATTAATAAAACTTTGCTTGCTTTGTTTATTGTGCTGTCGTAATAAATAAGAAGAGACCTTCCCTGAACGGCTGAGCCGAGCGGCTATGCTTTTGTAGCCGTAGTGGTCCGTTGTGGACCCACCAGCACAACATGTTGCCATGCATCTATGGTAAAAGTAGTGTCGCTAAATTTAATATCAATACCAACATTTATAAGGAAATTATAGCATAATGAGAAGCAAATGCTGTCAGTTTAAAGTTATTTACATATAAAACTGACGATATTTCGTTGAGATATCATTTCCAGAATCTCGATTCTAGGTATGTAAGACATCTCAAATATTCTTTGTTCTGCACTATATGAAGGAAATAACGTTTAGTATTGTTTCTAAATAGAAATAGATTTAGGGGGAATATTGCGAATAAGACAGTATTTAGATTAAAATTTGAGAAATTTTACGTACGGCCTTAACCAGAAAACCAAAAATTAATTTAATATTAAACAAATTTTCAATTTCCGTGATCTTTGCTGTTAATATTATTTCTCAGAGGATTTTTTGCTAATTCCCCTAAAATCTTGGTTGGTTAAATTACACCAGCATAACGCGAATGTACGAGTATTCAAATTTGTATGAACTTTAACGCCATAAATTAAAAAGAGAAAAATAATAATGTTTGTGGTCATCATACAATTAAGCGATACAACTATTTTATACCGAAAATTTATGTGGATACAGGTTCATACATACATACATACATACACATGTACCCAACAAACACAGACGTTTGATTGCAAATTGAAAATTATTTGAAATCATACCTTTGCTCAAACGAAACGGGAAAATTATTTCGAATTAAGAAATTTATTTATTTTCAACTTTTTCCAAACGTTATTCTCTAAAACTTTTGTAAATGTGGATTGCAATACAATCAACCACAATACACAATGTTATTTGTGAGTCACACCTTAACGTCAAGTTTTTTGTCCAAGTTAATTTGACAAATTCAACAATGGAGAGATACACGATTGAGCAGCGCGTAAAGATGGTTGAAGTCTTTTACGAAAATGAGCGTTTTTGGTCAGCATAATTGACAAAATGTATTCACAATCGGGATAATTGGCCACAAGTTTTAGCAAACCGATTCTGAGGGAAATGTTAAAACACTGTTTGGTGCGGTTTATGGGCTGGCGGCGCCGCCGGGCAGTATTTCTTCGAAAATGAGGTCGGCCAAGCAGTTACCGTAAAAGGTGTTCGTTATCGCGAGATGATAATGGACTTATTGTGGCCAACATTTGAGGATATGTACCTGGACAATATGTGTTTTCAACTGAATCGTGGCACTTGCCACACAGCTAATGAAACAATGGCTCTTTTGCGCGAGAAATTCAATGGCAGTGTGATCTTGTGTGATCGTGGCAATGTTAATTGGCCGCCACGATCACGTGATTTGGCACCATTGGACTTCTTTATTTAAAAGAAAAATTGTTCGTCAATAAGCCAAGAACGATTCAGGACCTAAAGGATGAGATAATTCGGCATATTGACGACATTGATCCTCAATTATGCCCCAGAGTCATTGAAAATATGGTCCATCGGATAGAGGCATGCGACCGGAACTGTGGCGAGCATTTGGCCGATATTTAGTTTCAAACATAATTGTCGTAGATTCTTCTATTATAATAAAAAATATTAAGATAATTATCTGAACACTTTTTGTTCTATTTTCAATTAACATTGTTTATAGGTGACTACAGGGCACGTAATCAGTGTATATCGGATACATGGGATAATCGGAAATGAAAGGTTCAATGTACTCGCTATCGGGGGAAGAGAACTCGAAGCACTTAACCTGGCGAATGTGAAACCGTTTGAGGCATTAATGGCAGAATTAAAGGCGTGGGCTAGAGAAACCCACACGGCCAGATGAAATAGCAATACTGTAGGTAGGATCACTAAGATTGATGGGGAAACCCAGCCTAGAAGAGAATAATAAGCCTACTAAATGGGTAGTAAATCCCAAGTTAGCATGATGGTACGTATTCTGGCTGGTCATGCAGGATTACGGAGACAACCCAAAGTCAAGATCAAATTCGTTGACTTCTGTTTGTTGGGTATATGTTTGTATGTCCAATATATGAATGGTCATTATTTTTGTGGTTCACTTTTCATTTAATTTCAAATTAAAAGACCACCAAACTTTACCGCTTAAAAACGCAAATAAATATTGTATATTATGGTAAAACTTAAACATGCATACACAAATCCATATTGCGTAGGTGTTCGTTACAAACATGCATACATACGTAAAATATGTGTGATTATAAATAATTACATAAACAAAATGCAAATAAACATTTTTAAAACACAAATGTAGATGGTTTGCGATTGTTTTAAAATCAATAAAATTGGGGCAAATAAAGCTGGGTTAAGTGAGAAAAACAAATCTACAACGAATGAAAATTTCAGAAGTGTTTTGAGAGAGTTAACCTGCTAGGATACTTGCAGAAAACTTATATATAAATTTTTTCATATGGGTACCTGCAACAAAACTAGATTAGGTTCCATTGGCAGCCGCAATAAAGCACAGCTCACGTGGCTCCAGTAATAAGTTCCCGTTGTGTTACCATGTTACACCGTCTCCCAATGTTCCTAAGTTATCTGGCTGTTGACATTCTTGCCCAGCCATCCGGTTGATTCAACGAAGGAATTGATCCTGTTCAAATCAATGTAAGAGCGACCGGTTTTTTCTCTAGTTTTTTCTCAGTTTGAGTCTTAAGTCTCCGAGTATCGGAAAGTGATAGAGAAGATGTTCCGTTGACTCATATTTCTCGTCACCGAAACTTTGGGCGCATCCTTTGGGCGTGTTTCCGAATGTATCAGTGGCCACTTATAACCGAAACTAGGTTTCGGAGGTGAACATTGATTGGCCAGATGTTCCTGGTTTCTCCGCAAGTAACTTCATCAAAGCACCTCTGACTAGCAACGAGATGTAATTTATGTACAATAAGTTTCGTACTCCTTGTGAGTCAAACTGTATATCATACGTCGCACTGCTACGATTCAGGATGGTTCCTGCATGCACCAGCGAAACAACCATACAGTCATAAAGTGACCCAATTAAGGGTTACCACTTTATGTCCCGCTATCTCCTTCAGAGACTTCCGGAATTCTCGGACCATTTTTGATAAACACACTCTCCAGGAATCTTACAGCCGCTTCAGTATCGGTAATAATGTGAATACAGTAAGTTTTGATGAAATATTTTTAAAGATATTATGGTTACTTTACCCATTTTATTGTCGCCAACAACTATATTATGGCTATATAAGTTCTCCATCAAGAAGCCACAACGATATTATGTTTGGCTCTGAACATGTTATGGTTAATAGTTATAAGAGCAACGATTATACTTTTTTGTATTGTAACAATAGATTTGCTTTATAAAAAAGAAGTTCAGAAAAATTACCTTAAGGTATATAATTTTCCTCATGTGCTACAAACATTTTTACACCCACGTGGTTGTGGGATTCAAATAACTACTATTTTTTTTTAATTTTTTGAAATTTGTTAAAAAGTTTATTTTTTTTCGATATAAATAGCTATGCAACATTTTTATGTTTTTAAAAAAAACAATAATTATTATTATATTTAAGTATTTTTTAATTATTAGAATAACTATTGAATGAAGTATTTGCGTTCCCGGAATTGATTTAGCCTTTTCATTTCGTTGAAAATTTTACTTCAATGTTTGGTAAATTACTCGGCTCGGATGTCCATTTATACATTTCTAGAACAGTAGTTATTGTCTATCAATTTGTCTCTGAAGATTTACTTTTCCGGCAATTCTTTTCAATGTGCTTCCAATACCGTCACATGGTCGCTTACAATGTGCAGTTGCAAAATATTACCATTTTGCAGCAATCTTAAAGTTTAGGTTTACAAAGTTTTTCACAAGTATCTCGAGGCGGCAACAAGGGTAAGATATGCAATACTTATTATTATGAGACCATAAAATAAAAATACGTAACATTTTCAATAGAATTGTTGTCAAATACCGTCGGCTAATATATCTTTAATTTAAACATTTCCCAAAATAACAATCTGATGATGGAAAAGGACACAAAATCCGTTTGAAGCAGTCACTATATTGTACTAGAGGTACTGATTCTCTAATAGTTAATACTTCTAAGTAAGCAACTATCATGAAATAAAATTATGTTTGCACGAAAAGGATGAAGGGTGCTATGATCAGTAATATATTTTGCTTAGATAAAAGCAAAAAAATCGTATTGAAATAATTCTTAGTTATTTTTGACTATTCATTCATACATAACCAATGCATATAACAAAATAATTTTTGTTTATATCAGAAAAAAAATTTTTAACAAATTCAAAAAACCAGAAAAAATGGGAGTTATTTGAATCCCACAGCCAAATGGGTCCTTAAATTTGTGGAAAAAATCATAATTCAAGAAAAAAATTCAGGAAAATCAAAGAGTACAGACAGCGAAAAAAAATTATTTTAAATATTAAACCCCGCAAATCGAATTCAAGCTCACAGTGCAAAAACGTTTTCTATTTTGAATTGCATAGTAGACAAAAAAAGAAAATTTCAAAAAAAAAAATTATTCTATTTGGACTAATATTAAAAAAGTCGTGAGTATTTATTTGAATAGTTTTTTTCAGGGTTTAAAAAACCGCAGTCAAAATAAAATAAAAGCTTTTTC
Source organism: Pollenia labialis (assembly GCA_949318255.1). Lineage (NCBI taxonomy): Eukaryota > Metazoa > Arthropoda > Insecta > Diptera > Polleniidae > Pollenia > Pollenia labialis. The sequence goes on from OX439140.1 coordinate 104,466,233, forward strand.
TTCCACTCTTTGATTTTTCATTGGACAAATATAAACTGTTGCTTTTACTTCTGATTGATTAAATGAAAACAGTCATAGTCCACACAAAAGCAAAAAACGAAAAGTTGTACCAAACAAAGAACATCGGCAGTCGACATGTTTGGAAGTGTTTGGTTTGACAAACTTAAACTTTTAATAAATCCCAAAGTTAACTAATGGTAGTTTCTTTACTACAAAAAAATGCCACATATTTGAAGGTGCATATATAAAATGTCTTGCCGAACATGTAATACTGCAATTTTTTACTTGACGAGCACAAAAGTTTGTTCTTCAATATATAAAAATTGTACATAAATCAAAAAGTGTGTTCTTCAAAATATACAAAAATATACATAAACCCAAATATATTAATATATTGATACACACAGAAAAAAATACCAATGTAAAATAAACTTGGAAAAATGTTGATTGAGAATCATGTTAAATTTCTGCAAAAGTATGCCTTTTATTTAAATTTATCATTATTTCATATTAATTTTAAATTAAAAATATTAAAATAATCCTAAATTACGCCTATTTAATATTATTCACTGTTAAAATAAATCAAAAAAAATATTAAAATTTAAATAAATATGGATTCGATATTGAATCCATTAAAAAACCTGTTTTATATTAAAATCAAAAGTTTATCTTGTAAAATTAACATGCATACATAGTTAAGTATGTTAATTTTTTAATTTTCATTCTTAAAATATGTTATACAATGAAGACAATTCCCGTATTCTTTGAATTAAAAATATTTAGTTAAATAGTACATCAAGTTTTCAAAGTATAATGATGACAAAAACCATATCGGGCGATTCTGCTGATGCTTCTGTTGACAAAGGAGAATACAAAATAAGTGAAGCATGTGTTACAGGGGTAAGTGTATTGAATTATTCTTAAATAAATGTATATGTTGTCTGTGAAGCTTCTTCACACTGTTATAACACACTCAAACCAATTTGATTCTACATGAAATTCACGTTGTTTCAAATTGAAATAACTTTCATTCAACGTGATTCGGATTTTGATTTCAATATAAATGACATTTTGCTCTAACTTTACTGCAATGTTAAATTAACATGAATAATAGTTATTTCAAAAGAAAAAAATGTTGTTTGCAAGCAATTATAAAATCAGGTTGAATTAACATGAAACACGTATGAAGCAAAATCACCACCGAAAAATTTTAAATCAACCTTGTTTTCGACGTTTTTAACTTGATTTTTTTCTGTGTGTATTAAAAAAATGAACAGAATGGATGACGAAATTTCAATTTCTTTAGTTTGTTTTTCATAAAATATGTAAACAAAAAATACCTTCGCCAGATTGCCTATTTATTAACGTCAAGTTTTTACGATTTCTTGATTTGACGTTTTTTTTTCAAAAAACATTTTATAACACATAATGCATTTAAGTTTTATATCACTGGCAGCCTACCATTAACAATGTTAAGTTTTCTTTTGTTTTTACTATAAAATTTAAAAAAAAATTACTATTAAATCTTAAAATTTTTACTGTCCTGATTAAAGGCGATTTTTTCCCCAAATTCGTCTGGTAACCCTATACATATATATATAAACAAAAGCCATCTTTTTACAGAGCATTATAAACACTCTCGATTTATACGGGGCGTAAAGAATAAAAACGCTGCCTTTTTAGAGAGCAAAGCATTTTCAAGAAAGGAGCACGAAATTGCATTTTTTAAATAAAATGTGACATTTTTTGTAGAAAAAAAACACCATAAGATGGGACGTTGTGTTTTTGATTTGTTCTGATATTGCAATTTAAAGTGCGTTTTTCTCTTATGTCTTTAATCACTTGTGGGAAGAAAAATAGAAACGTTTGTTTGATTTATGTGTGTTTGTATGTTGTATGTGTATTTTGTTTTGCTGTTATTTTTGTACTTACATATGTACATACTAAAAATTCTTTTGTTAGTGAAATTAAATAGAACTTTAATAAAAATACAAACCTAATAAACCACAGAAATAACATATGTATGTATATGAAAACGATAATATTATTTAAAGTTTTATTTAATTTCCAAAAATTAAATAGCTTGTTAAGCATTAAAATAAATACAAACATATGTATTTAAAAAAAAAATAGAGAAAACCAAAACACAACTTCCCATCGGCGGGATTTTTTAAAAGATTCAGTCTGTCAAACCAAACACTTCCGAACATGTCATCTGTCGATGTTCTTTGTTGTGTACAACTTTTCCTCTTTTGATTTTGCCTTGATTGCGACTGTTTTCATTTAATGAATCATAAGTAGAAGCAACAGTTTATTACTGTCCAAATCAGAGAGTTGAAGTTACAGTATATTCTTTTACTATCTGAACTGCAGCTTTTTCAACACCAGTTTTTGTACAACGCGATTTTTTTAATATTCGTATGTGCTGTTGAGAAGGAACATCAAAAAAGTAAAAAATAAAGGAAATCAAAAAGTATGTTTCCTAAAACTGTCCGATTTGACTTGGATTGCCCCATATACAAAATATTTAGAACTATTAAAATTTTTGAACATACCCTGTAGTAAATCAAATAGTCAGTTGCAGAAAGCACTAACTATAAATTAACTATTTTTCATATGACTACAAATTGGTTTAGATCTCATGAAGATATCAACCAAACATATTGCATGGAGGCACACGTTTAACACAAATAAAAGCAAATAAGTAAAACAAGCATGCCATGAAGTCAAATGAAAAAAATATATACAAATTTATTAAAACAAGTGTTTTCCTAATAGTCGAAATTCGGCCATATTTTTTTTTAATATGATGAACAAAGAAAGTTATCGACCGTAATTGGTTTGCCTGTGCCGATTTATATATAAGTTTTATATTGTCAAAATATTCGAAACCCGGTTTTGCAAATGTCGAATTATTTCTATTTTTTTTTATTATTTGATAATTGGAAAAAAACAAAATTTTTATTTATATGTTATGCATATGTGTTAGTATCAAATTTTGAACATATTGAACAGATTTTAATAAAATATATATTGTGCAGTTCTGCCAGCAAATACCTTTTAAATTGTGTATTTTTTATTCCAGTCGCTGGGCAAACAGGGGCGAAATGTGTTATTAACTGTTTTGCCTTAGCCGATTTATATATAGAAATTAAAAATTAAAAAGAAATAAATCTGTTCATTTATTAGATATTATGTAGCGTATTTATTTCAGCACTATTATACATTATCAATTAAAGCAATTTGATGCAAAATGTTCTTAAATAATTATTTCTATAGAAAAATATGCATGTTTGTTCAAAGGAACATATATTTTTATGACAAAAATTATTTCAAATTTAAAAAATTTATTATAAACCGACTATACTATTAATTAACTACAAATAGTTTGAAAAATGAGTCAGTTAAAAAGTCATGCAAATATGGCAAATTGACTACTGCCTATGACATGCCTATGTACAAATAATCAGTCGTCGACAAGGATAAAAGTCACTTAATCAACTAGATGTGGTTATAAAAAACCCAGTTTGAAGTTACTTAAAAATGTGTTTGACTTCCTACAGGGTATCGTTTAAGCATTTAATGTAAACTATGTCATACACACATTAATATGTATAAATACTCACACCAACTCCGAAAGATATTTGAGTATTTGTACAAATTCAATACAAAATAGGAAAATAACAAATTAGCAACAAATTATAGTGTTTAAACCAAAAAATAATGACCATAAGTTTCAAAAACTTTACCGCAACAAATTTTGGCCAGAAAAATGATTTAAGTCCTTAAATACCAATATAACTAAAATAAAATGAATAACAGCATCAAGAACAATAAAGCTCTGGTAATACAACATACCAGCATTTTTCCCCAACATTTGGAATTCATGCCAATACAACAACAGCACACATACGCATACATTTCAATAATATCTTATTTGTATTTGTGTTGGCTATGAATAAATGTGTATCTGTTTTATACACAAGTTGTAGTGATTTATGATAGTTTTTGTATCAATACATTCATGAAAAAGTTCTTGTATTTATTTAAACAAAAACTATTTAATATGTTTTCAATACTTATTATTATGAGACCATAAAATAAAAGTTTTTGTATCAATGTGTGTAAAACTGTCAATTAGGGAATGTCGCCACAGAGTGGTAAAAAATATTATGTATTTAAGATTTTAATGTATTAGATTTATGAGCAAGGGAAACAAATCTGTTCGCATTAATAACTTTGACATGTGTTTTTTAATAATATCTAATATATTTTAAAGAATTGACTTTTTATTTTAATAATTACATTATTTGACTTCTTTTGCACAAAAAAAATTCTTTACTTTTTGCTTTAAAATTCTCAATTGTGTTCTCTCATTTATTTTCAAATCTAACTATTAGAACTATTAGATCTTTTTCAGTTTTTATTTATAAATAAACGCTTATTATGTTTGTTTAATTAGAAAGAGGTGTATACGTTATCAGTTAAATATATTTATCATACGCCACCATGTTCTTTAATTGTTTTGTAAGTAGAAATGAATTATAGAGCGAATTGTGTGTATAGAGCTGGGATAGGCAACCTATACTATAACATTTTGCGATTGTATGCGTTGTATTTTGGGTTGCCAGATGAACTGGAATAGCCTGGTGTTGTCTACGTTCAATCTAAAATTCAAATTATGCAGTTTTTATTGTCAAGAATTATTGTATAGAACAAAATCATTTACTTCGAAAAAATTGTAAGGAAAAAATTTCTAATTTGCCGACAGACATTACAATTAATAAGATACGGTCTAGTTTTTCAAAAATGCGACGAAAAAAGCGTACAAAATTCGACCAAAATAACGTACAAAATTTATATAAATTTAATTTTTAGTCAGAGCAATACTTTTTGTGCAAGGACTAAAGGTATTTCTAATAATCTTTACTTACAACAATCCATTCCTATAACCGGAAAAAGCCAATACGACCATAAATTTGTATGTAAATATAAGGGAAAAATAGTTCATCTAAGTTTATATGAATTTATATGTTTCGAGCATTTATATTGTCCGCTTAAGTCGATCGATTTGGCAAGGGACCAACCTCCGGTTCATATTTTATCTTCTACGTGAGTTAATTTAATTTTGTAAGTTCAATATAAAAAATATCGGAAAACATCAATTGAAACACAAAAAAGTATCAAAATTATAGGTTGTAAGCCACTCAGGGTATTGCATGTTTAATTTTATGTTTCTATGTCTAAAATTAACGAAAATTAATCAAAGTACCAGATGTAGAACGAAAAAGTACCAAAAAGCTCCCTCTTATACATTTTTATTCAATCTTGATCATGAATGCAATGATGACAACAGATGAAACACAAAAAGTACCAACCTTTTTTAATTTTATAGGTTCTCATTCATTCGGAATCCTGCGGCTATAGTATCATGTATTTAAATTCAATATTATAGAAAATTTAAATATTATTACATGATGCAGGGAAAAGTAAAAAAAAAGAAATGGAATTTTCCGGATTTCCCCTTTTTGATACTTTTTTTCTCCCCATAGAGGTTCCGATTTATAAATAAGATTTTTATAGTCGAAATATTCGAAAAACGGTTTCTGAAAATTGTCGAATAACTACCCTATTTTTTTATTATGTATATATCAAATATATTTGGTAATTGAAAAAAAAACAAATTTGTTGTATTTGTATTAGTAGCAAACTTAATCGCTTATTACTCTGAAATTATTGAACAGATGTTAATAAAAAATATATTCTGCACTTCTGTGAGTAAATACTTTTCAAATGGTGTATATTTTGTTTAAATCGGTTTCTATACAGAGGAGGAAAGTGTTCTTGACTGTTTTTCCTTTGCCGATTTATATATAGATTGTTGAAGCCAGTTCAACAACGATTGAGAATTTTTTTGTGAGTGGAATTAGTTTTCTTTTTTACATATTTTTTTTATTCTCTTGGAGAGGGATACGTTTATCTATTTGCTTTTGTTCCACATGAAATTCTTTAAACCTCTTTATAACAGCGGTTTTCATGTTATTTCATTTTTTATATACAACATAATCACCAAAAAAAAAAGAACCTGTTCGTGTTTTATTTGGAAACACACATCTTCTGTTTGGAAAAGGAGTTACCAAAACGAACATAGATATATATGTAGATCACGTCGAAATTATTTATACGGGGGCAGCAATACTACAATACTACAACAATACATTTATGGTTCGAAATATCAACTATTAAATAAATAAAACGTTATGAAACCAAAACAAATTCGAACTGTCAAAGTCAGCAGGCTGTTCGCTGCCACTTGTAAAATTTTGTTATTGCATAATAAAATCAGAAGTAAAATTTTAATTTTTCTTATAGTTAAGCGCATTTTCAAATTGTCTAGTTATTTATTCAAAATCCAGGACAATTTTTTCTATTTTCCAGTTATTTTACTTTTGGTATCTGGCAACCCTTGTTGTATTAGTTCTATATATATATTTCGTTGTTAATGTTGTTTAATTCTTTTCAATGTGTGTGCACACGTACTAGAAAAGAAATTAGAAGATAGAGCATCTGATAGGAATTATTTTACAAAAACTTTGTGTATCGGTTAAAAATTAATTACAAAAATGCAATCAAATGATTTTTTAAAGTTAATAATTTAGATTGCAATAGCCTTTATAAATTTCCATTTAAAGCACTCAGAAAAATCAAATACTACTGTACAAACTTCAAACCCTGGTTAAAGTATTTTTTAAAATTCATCAAACTTGTTAATAACTATTTAAACAGATTCATGAAGTAAGACGAACGCAAATTAAGATTTATCCCTGAAAACAACTTTAATCTGTCAAAATGATGTAAAAACTGCAGTGTCCACAAAAGTTGAATAAAAATAGTTCATTTGTAGAGTTAAAACACAACACTTAATACATTTTATATAAAATAGGCCCAACTTCTTGTTTTTCCAAGTACTTAATTTTTTAATAGTTTTCAGCTTCAAAATAAAGTCTAAAAACGCAAAAAAAGATTTAAATCAACGTTTACGTGAGAAATTTAAGAGAAACATACTATTTATTGTTTAGTTTTAATAATGCCATCAGTGAAAATCATATGGAGTCAATATCCGGGATTCAGTAGAAAATTTTCAAAGTCTTGAATACTGAACATAATACTTTTTTTAAGGCATGAAAGTGAAAAATAAACCACACCAATTGCTTTGAAAATTTGTAAAAATTATATTATTGTACATGAACTTTGTGTGTTTGCTGTTTGGACAAATATTTGAAGCATATTTGAAGAAATATTAAAACTCTTAATATTTGGTGTTTATTCCTAAAAAAAATCATTTAAGCGTTTTAACGTTTATGAAGAATCATTAGCTTAATTTTTAATCATTAATTCTTATTTTGAAATCAGAATTACTTGTCACAAAACGGCTTGTTGCTAAAGCCCGTCTTTACTCTAAATTATTTTCCTTTATTTTGTATTATTCCTCCATTTTCAACAAAAAGCGAGCAAACTTGCTGCAGCACTATCATCGCCTGCATTCATTGAAACCCAAACAAAACGCAAAAATATTTGCCAAGCAATTTGTGCGGTTTATTTTGCCCTTTAATTTTGTTTTTCCTTTGCTTGAAAAACCAATTAGTTTTAATTAAAAAACAAAGGTATTTGAAAATGCAAACAATGGGTCTAAGATACATATTTGAAGGAGGAACAAGGACAACAACGTTCTATCTAACACGTAGTTTAGGTGACAATAAAACCTTGTTCTCCTCAGGACGCAGGTTACAAATATTGCTTTTTATATTTGTTTAAAAAAAACCGCATTAAATGTTTAAAATATCTCCTAATACGTTAAGCCATTTTGTACCAGTAGGTACATATATTATGGATTGCAGCTTTCCTAAAATGATTGCTTTTAAAAATTACTCGTGTTTTTTTAGATTGCCATGAAACAAAAAATAACTTTTTTGTTACCCAGTAAGCTTTAAGTGGTTATATCCCCCGCATGAGGTGCGGCTTAAAATGACCATATTTCTAATAGATTGCAGTGCACCAGTGTCCTTCTTGCATCTACAGGACTTTTAGTAGATCACAGATAATAAGAAGGAAGGAAGAACGTTAGAATGCCGGGCTTGTAACTGATTTTGTCTTTAAGAAATAAAGCAGTAAGGCCTACTGTTCGATCAATCAGTGTCTTGGGGATACTCATGCAGACGAAGCTCAAGCTCCCTTATTCTAGTAAGCGATGTATTTTTTTGTTTATATGTACTTTTAAATGGAACAGAATGACAATTTTCGGGAATATCAGCTTATTATTTCCGACTTGTTGCAATAAACGCTGCCAATTGAAGATTCTGAGCGGCATTAAAAAAACTCTTTTTGTATTTCCTTTTAAATAAAAGGTATCTTATGCCCCAATTGACCAACCCACCTCCTTATTAAAATTTTAAAAAAATTCATATAGTTTGAAGTGCTCTAAAACGTCATAACCTATAATCCATATTAAAAGCTCTATAATTTTTAACAAATCTTTTATTCACTTTTATTATATAGCGGACATTGATTTAAATCCATTTACAATTTACATAACAATTTTTAATATTACTCACAAAAGCTACTCATTTCATGTAAATATTTAATATAATATTTAACACTTCACATATTTTAAAATAAGGCTTAATTGAATGGCAAAAAATACAGTACAATTTAATCGAGACAACTGGTTCAAATATGAATAACAATGAATGATGTTTTCATTTTTGTCGTTTGGTTTTTGGTTCATTTTTTGTCCTTTGTTTTCAGAGCCAAAAATAATTTTTCTGATAAATAAAACGCACCAACAAGAAGAACAATAACAGCAGTAACGACAGCAGCATTAAACAACAAAAAACTAAACTAAATGATGCGGAAAGGATAAAACATTTAATATCCGGTTCTGGTGCGTAGTTTTTCAAAAACAGAAATACAAAATGTCTTTTTTTTTCTTTTTTTTAGGTTTGTAATTTTCTGAATAAAACCCCATTGTCATGCGGATAAATAGTTTTGTTTTTCGAGTGTCTGTTTGCGTGTTCATGAAAACCTAAATTTATTTTTAAAAGTGCTTTTTGTACGAACAGATTCATTAAACAAGTTGTGAATATAAATTCTTATAGTTTTTTTTTTAACATTTATAAAAGTTTTCTTTCTTTCTAAAATTTTCTTTTATTCTCTTTAGAACTTTCATTCTTGTCTACAAATAGAATTTTTTAATGAAATTATATTTTTTTAAAGTGTTTGGTTAAACATAACTAATTTTATATTTTTGACATATTTTTACGAAAAAAAATTATATAAAATAACAGAAAACGCCTAAAAAGTACAGCCAGCTGCAGGTAGACATTAAAAAATTATAAAATATAACAGAATCTCCATGCACGTCCAAAAATATACCCCATGCTATTCATTTCTCCCCTCTAGACCAGACTCTCAGAATCAAAACTTTTATGGTGTGAACACAGACTTATTTGTATACTAATAATTGCAGGTATTTAATAGCTTTATAGCTACGAAAATAGTCATTAAATTGATCAAATGGAATCGAAGAATATAAGCATACAGCAAATTTTTCTCATTAAACCAATTGTGATCCTGAAGACGTCTTGCAACAGGATTTATATTTGTTTTAGACATATTATGTTTACTTCAATCATAACTTTATCACATGCAAACAAATTATGGATTAATCATTATTTGCATAAGGAAGCCGTTACTATACGGAAAGAATAATTTACTTAATATGGCTTAAACCAAGAAAATTTAGCATGATTCTCGTCCAAGCCAAAAATTACTTATTCTAAATATGTATATGGATTGGTTTAAGCTCAATGTTTACTAAATACGAACAAAATAAGTTAATATCAAGAAATGTTTGGCTTGGACGAGAATCAAGCAAAATTTTGTAAATAATTCTTTCCGTGTATTCCCATCCGTTATGAAAATGTGTACGAACAAAAAAAAGCAGACTCTGGCATCAAACATAACTTTAAGTAGAGCTACGCTAAACGAAATCTATAGTATCTCCGAAAGTAGAGGTTACATCAACAACGGTGAACACAGCAGTATAAAAACAATTTCCAGTATAGAGGCAGTTCTTATCACAAGAGTTTTTTTTTATGTACAATATCTTTAGCTTTTCTAAAATCTTAGGAAAAAGGTTTTCTGATGATCTGGACTAAGCAACCAGTGAAATGCGCATAGGAACCAGAGAATGACAAAAATATCATTTAAAGTACTCTTTCAATATTAGTGAGAAAACAGGTATGGACATGCATGAGTAGAGATCAAAACCATACACATGCATACCATTACCCATAACAAGTTGAACTTAAACATGTATAGGTATACGCTGGCAATGTGTTTATCCATATTAATTCTTCTTTTTGAATGTACATCCAGATATAAATAAAATTTCTGTTAGAAATAAGTATGTGTATAAACGTAAGTATAACGTAAATATACAGTGTAAAAGCGAGAGCAGAGATGGCAAATTCAATTTTAATAATTTTGGAACTTTGTAAAATTTTTTTGTGTTGTTATTCAGAAAAATATCAAGATAATTTTAAAGCTTTTTAAGATTTGACTAAGGTGGTAAGGTTATTTTATTAGGACAACGAGGGCTGGTTGGTGGCAATTTCTGTTTCTCCGAAACTATCTAACAGATCTTAATAGGTACTGCTGATTTTACGGAAAAATTTTTGTTATGTATCATAAATAATATGTACATAGTCCCATACCTGCCTAGTGATCAACGCTTATTTTTGTTAAAAACCTTTTTTTCATTTTTACACAGAAGTGCCAAAAATACTGAAGGTATTTTTTTAAACATGGATATTTTATGTGTATGGAAGATAGCCAAAACACATTCATAGGTATTAAATAACATCTGCATAATATTCATGTATTTTTGTCTACTGAATGTGGTTGCGTGAAGATATTGCCGTGCATAAGTATAAGTAATAACCATACTTTTTTGCAACGCACAACCATAGCTGTTCTTACTATTTGTATTATAAATATGTGTATACACAATAACGAAAAGCATGGGTAAATACCTCTGTATATTTTTCTTATGGGTACTTGTTGTCATTATCTGATAGGAACTAGCCTTATCCCATCAACAATAAATTTCAGTGTTTTTATAAAGAATACAAATTGGGATTAAAACACTTTAAATTGAAATAATATTTAAGAATAAGTGTAATTATTATAATGTTATTATAAAGTCGTAACCATATTATAGTTGCCTCCGATGATGTTATGCTTAATAATATGGACCCCATGCAATTGAGCATCTAGAAATTGTATATTGACCCCACTAGAATAATTGCACTAGAACAAAGAACATTTATTTAAAATTTTTTTTCATAAATTTACAAATATCATTTGTCCCGTTGCTTACACTTCCATTTTAAAGGCAACTATAGTTTAAAACAAACTTTTATACCTAACGTTGCTCATTACTTGACTTTTTCAATACATCAAAATGATGAAAGACGTTTTTATTACAAAAACCACAAAACTTTTAACAACAAGAACGTTGATGTGTCTTATTTACCCTTTTAAACCAAAAAAATCCCAAAAAAAAGGAAAAATAAGTTAACAAAATTAGTTTAACTAATTTATGGGGTTTCTGATATTTATCCTTTTTTCTCTAAATGCTCTACACAGTGTAACATAAGCCAGGGCTACAAGGAAAAGTAAAATTATCAAAAACTAAATGCTTTACTATTTATAATTGTTGAATTTGCTTTAAAAAAAAACTTGTACATGATACGGTCAGTCTAAGTGGAAAATAAATTTCAAAATATTTGAACTAAAATTAAAACTACACCAAACAGAATCAAAAGCAAATGTGAGTCAAGGTGATGCTCTCATTTGAAGTTAAAAAAAAATTTATAAAATTTACAACTTAAATAAATATGACCATAACGACAGCATTTATATAAAAAAAAATATTTTAATATAATATTAATTAAAATGTCTGCTTTTTTTTGGAATGGGTGAGTTAGTTGATCGAGAAGTTAAACCTGCCTGATGTGAGAATGCTATATGTGATAGCGCATAGAGAAAGGGACCAGTAAGGTAAAGGGAACAGTAAGAACCAACTACACAAAACAAGAGGTAGGGATGACCTACGCGCGTTTTCAAGGTTGACCGACACGTCCCTGACGTCATGAGATTTGTCGCTTTCCAATGAGACACGCTCAGTGATGATACACAAAAGATACACATATTTAAATCTTTAAAATGGCTCTCCTGAACAAAACCCTTAGGTCCCTTTCTATTTTGCGCGTCACATATTCTGCATTAATAATTCAATTCTTTGGAGATTTTGGGTTTTTAAAAAAACCTTTTGGGGTTTTCGCTCAAATTTTTAAATGATTTTGGTAACTTTTTTATAACTCAGCAATTTTTAAACCGATTGCTGTCCACTTTTCTAAGACATACCAGGAAGTAATAAGAGTAGGAGAACATTTGCTTTGGGGCAGGGTAAAATAATAGACTACTAAAAAAATTTAAAGTCTTCAAATGTGTTGTCAACACTGAGAATGAAATGTCAAAATCAGTCACTTGTGGTTTTGCTTTCGCAACAAAATTTTTGTATTTCTTTTTCTATTGTACTGCAGGTGTTTGAGATGGTTTTCCAGGGATTTTATCCAGACATTTTTTATATTAACGCAGCCGATTATGATGGAAAAGCCTGCGGATTGAAAAAAGTCTCTTTGGCTTCTGATATATGTATTATGTATTGATTAATTGCCAGCCTATTGCAATTGTTTAAAAAGTAAAAAAACTTAGGGATAGTCTTCAATAACAACTTAACTTGGTCAAGTTATATCGATGCACTAGTGACACAGATTTAACAGAAGTTAAGATCGCTTTGGGCTACACAATATTCTACACCGCTCAACGTTAAGAAGCTCCTGGCCAAATCATAATTAATTCCAGGACTTTTGCATGGCTGTGAACTATTCGGCAAGTGTGACTCTACTAGTAAGAGGAAACTTAATGTTCTTTACAAAAACATTATTAGATACGTTTATAGACTCCAAAGGCATGAAAGAGTATCATCGTTTTCAAAATGCCTTTATGGTGTATCTTTTGAAAATTTAATAAATATAAAAATTCGAATGTTTTTGCATAAACTCATTCACAGTAAAGTACCAGCTTGTTTATTTAATATGTTTCACTTTACAAGATCCTTGAGATTGCATTGAATGACATTATTTTTTAGGTTATAATGAGCCAAATTTCAAAGGATTTATTCTTGGACATCGAGAACACAAATAAGTACTTTTTCTTGTAGAAAAATAAGTAGTCTTCTCGTCAAGTTTCCATTATTTTTCTGCTTAATTTTGCTTAAACGATAACTTTAGTTTAGCATTAAATAGTTATTTATATTCCTCTTGAGGATTTAAAGTCGGCACTGTCTAATCAAGATGAAAAAAAGTGAACTAAAGAATGCAGAAGGGTTTTCCAAAATTTATGTTATATTTGAATGGGAGCTGTTAAGTCTACTTCTCCTACCATGTGACAGATGTTGTTTATTGCAAAAAATCTAGTAGTTAAAAATTTGGATACTGTTTTCATTTTCCAAATATATAAATATGTATGGTGTCCTTCTATGGGCGAAGTCACTCCAACGTTTCTAACCCAGCACACTTCTTGTCAGTTGTATTATTTTAAAATAAAATAAAATTTCAAGTGCCATGGCATTCCCTTACTACGAAGCGGGATTGTAAGGGAGAATACTAAAAAATAACTGTAAAAAAACATTCAGTGGGTAAATCTAATAGCTACACTCATCACTTTGTATATGCGTTGCATAAAGCTCTTTTTGTGTCAAAAATGTATTGTTTCAAAGAAGGAACTCGAGTAGTGATCACTATATAAAATGCATGCCTTACCTAAGCGACATGGTAAGCGAAACTCTTAAATTTCTCCCTTACAAACGCAGTCAAAATTTGCCCAAACTTAGAAAAAAAAATATCTTTCAAAAGTAAAAGAAGAGGTTAAACAATGTTTATGTTTCTTTTAGCAAACAGAGACAACTTCTACTCCAGAGCGTTAAAATTATTTATGAGTTAAATTTGAGAAATTTTTAATGCGAAAAACCACTAAAAATCTGTTAAAAAGGCTATAAATGTGGGTGGGTGTGTTCATTTGGTTACTCCCTACTTTCTTATAGTTTCAAGCTGGTTTTTTATTGCTCAAATGTTTTATCGTATTAAAGTTTGTAACTGCTTACGCAACTAATCAGATTATTTATGAATAATAACTTTAACAAATTTAATTTCCTTATTTTTTTTTTTTTTGTTTTTCTTTTAATCCTATTAACTTTTGGGATTTATAAATAGAAGAAATGCTTTATTGCCAAATCAATTTTAGAAAATATTTTCGTTATAAGTTAAATTGTTTTTTATGCTTGCTCTACCTTTTTATAATGAAAGCGTATGTGTTGTGCTCTGTATTGTTTAGTAATTTTGTAAAAAACCAGCAAAATTTTTTTGATTCTCTTGTTCTAGTTTAGTACTTTTTTTCTTGCTTCAGTGCTGTTAAAAGGCTTTTGTTGTTAAAGGATTATTACAAAGGTAGAAGGCGTGAGTTTAAATGAAAAACAAAAAAAGTTAAATAAAAAAAAGAACAAGTTTAACCCAAATATGTTTTTGCCTTGATTTTGTAATTTTAGAATCATACTTTTGTTTGATGTGAGTTTTTGAATATACGATATACGAGGATTGTTTAAGAAAATGCTGCATATTTTAATTAAATTAAAACCATAAAAGGAATAAAACATTTTACTGTTGAACCGTATTGGGTTTTGAAGGCGGGCGTTGGAATTAATTTAACATCAGCCTTTCTATCCAACATAACCAAACCTAATCAAGAGAACTTTTAGCAAATCCTTGTAAGACATAATTAATATTATTCATATAAAAGTTAATAAAATCTATCTGATTTTCAATTTGAAATAGAATCACTTCTTTTAAAATTTCATCGCTGTCAAGTTCATTATAATATCGTGTTAATGCCGAAATATATTAAGAAATTATATTCCATTTTAGTTGACTTCATATCAGTACACAGAAAGAAAAACATTCGGGATAAATTAAATTTTTTTTATTCGTACTTTAGTTACGAGTCGTGCTCAAAAATTCAAGCACTAATAACAATAAAACGTTCTTAAAACAATCCTAAATGGGACTACTTTCGAAAACCAATCCCGGAATTTCTTAAAATAAGTACAAAATTCTTAAGCCAAGTAAAAAAAGATAAAACTTTTCGTTGGTGGAGCCACTCTGAGTGTAAAATTACAAGATGAGAGTTTTAATCTCATTAAACTTATCAAAGTTTGTTTTAGACTACTACATCGCCAATACACAAGTTGTTAAAAAAAACGATTTGCTTGTTGTGTGGAGAAACAACAAAAATAAAACATAACAAGACGGAAACGCATTATTTTCATGTTTAAAAAGTACAATTGAGAACGCTTGCTTCTCATTTAGTTTATATTTTCAGAAATATAAGTACATTTAGTTTTTAAAATAAAAATCATATCAGGAATGATGCTGATCTTTTATAATTGAATAAATTCTTTAAGATGTAAAACGTGTAAGTAAATAAATTATAATAAAATTCTCCTTCTAATTGAACTTTTAATTTATTTCAAGTAAGAATTCGGAATTGAATCAAGCGCATTTTGAGATTGATTCAATCTTAGTTGTACTCAAATCAATCTCATTTTCGGATTATTTCAATTACGAATTCGGGATTGAATATGAATAAGTTAAGTATTTCACGATTGAAAATCCGTACTTGAATCAATCCTTCTGTACTTGATTCAAGAAAATCCGTACTTAATTCCGCTTCCGTACGGATGTATTGATTTTTCTTCTGAGTGTTAGGGCTTTGGGGTTACTCTTAGCAGAAAATTATTGGTTATCGAGGCAGATGTTCTCGCGATTAAGGAAGTTGTGGATTGACTGCTGTTTTAAATGCTTAGAACAATAACTGCTCTAGGTAAGTCTAAAATGCTTGCTGGATGCTGTGTTACATATTAAAATATCCTTACAACAGACTTCCATTACATTCGGACGACAAAAGATAACATGTTTTCACTTGTATCTGCATTGACAGGATCCCTAGGGTAAGCAATGCTTTAACAGGGTTCCGTGGCATTAAAATAGATCTATATGTCTGAAAAGTTGTAACGTTTTCGTTTAGCTTTTCACACTATTTAGGTTTCTTTAGCTAACAATGTAAAAAGCGACGAAATCTTCAACCTATTAGCCTATTGCAATTTAACAATGTCTCTTTTACTGCTCTGTACTTCTGTACTTTCACAGTTCTTTTCAGCTTGCCCTCATATGTTGAAGAATTTTGCGATGTTATATGTATTGTGTTATTTCTCTGCCTCAATTTTAGCTTTGGCAAATTCAAAATAACAAACAAAAAAAAAACAATGTACATATTTTTACTTGCTTTTAAACTAAGCCAACAAGGTTAAAAGTTCATTGTTTCACTTTTGTAAAATGTGTACAACAGCCATTGAAGTAAATGTAGGTTTCCTACTTTCCCATAAAAACTAACACACACATACAAACACACACCGATGTATTTTTCATACTCAAATGTACACATTGTTCTTTCGAAAAAGCTCTCCTTTAAAGTTGCAAAATAAAGCCAACATGTTTTCAAGGTTCCTTGGTTTTTTTCTTTTTTCTTTTTTGTATCAGTATATTTTTAGGAGAAAGAGAACTTTCAATATTTTTATGTAAGAAATTAAAAAAGAATTAGATTTAAGAACATTCAAATTGTTTTCTAAGTACATTATTATGTATGCACAAATAAATATATGGACAGTTCTCATGATGAAGGTTTTTAAAATATCAAGAGAAATTTTACTGGAATATTAAAATAAGGTGTATATAAACTAAGCATCTGTATATCATGAATTCGATTCGACTATTTAATTCGTGCGTCAGACGCAAAAGTTGTAGCAATATAAACATAGATGGTAAATAAATTAAAGAAAAGGCTGGCAACTCAAAATTATACTTAAAATGAAATTCTGACATTTCAACTTAACACTGAAAGTAAACCATATTTCAAGTATAACATTCAATACACACATTTTTTTAGCACTTCATAAAGTGCACTTACTGGCAACACTAACGCATACACTCACAATATTCTGTACGTAAAATTAACTGAAATTGTAATATAAAATAAATGAAAGTTCAATTAAAAACCGGTCTACCTATTTTTCATTTATTTTTAACAAAAAGTTCATTTAATTTTTACTGTCAAAAATTCAACACCATATTACGTAAAATCAAATAAATATTCAGTTATTTTGTAAAATTTTACTGTCAAAAATTCAACACCATGTTCAGTAAAAACGCTTAAATATTCAGTTATTTATTAATATTTTACTGTCAATTTTTTACTGTCAAATTGACCCCATATTCAGTAAAAACAATTATATTATTAAATTTTCGTTTACTTCACAAAAGAGCCGAATTTCTAAAAAATTCCAGACAGACACCTGTCCGCTTGTTTTTCTTATAAGCGAGAGAGGGAGAATATTTTATTTACCTACCCAGTTACACACGTTTGTTTTACTTTTGTTGTACTGACCACGTTGTTTACAGAAGAACTCTCAATTATAAGACACCAGCAGCATGACCGATATGGCTTCGCAATTATTTTACTTTTAAAATTTGATGTATTTAACTAAATTATTTTAACAAATAGAAAATGGGTATTGCTTACACAAAACAAGCAATTCATTTCTTATAGATAAGTAAAAATTAATTTTTGGTAGTAAAATTATATAAAATAACTGAATATTTAATTGTTTTTACTGAATATGGGGTCAATTTGACAGTAAAAAATTGACAGTAAAATATTAATAAATAACTGAATATTTAATCGTTTTTACTGAATATGGTGTTGAATTTTTGACAGTAAAATTTTACAAAATAACTGAATATTTATTTGATTTTACGGAATATGGTGTTGAATTTTCGACAGTAATAATTAAATGAACTTTTCGTTGCTTTAAATTACATTTTTATTTACTTTAACAACTGAAAATCAGTATTGATATGCACTTAGTTTTTTAAATAACTGTTAGAATCAGTTAAAAATAAATTTGCTTGGAATTTTAAATGTTTATTTATTTAAAAATGACTGAACGGAATATTTCTTAAATAAACTACAGTCCGTTACTGTAATAATATTGTGAGTGTACACATATGAATATCTTCAACTATTTCTTTCTGTTCCTATGCATTTGCTTAGTTTGTAAAAAAATTACAAATTTTCATATTATTCGAATGTGTATTCTAAACATAAGAGATAAATTCCCAGATTCTATTTGTAAAAAATTTACCTTAATATAAATTCAGACTAAGAATTTTTTTTGATTATTTTGTTTTTTAATTTTCCTAATGTCTACTTGTTTTTTCTGGATTTACTTGGATGAGTGACATATCTTAGGATTTGTTATAATGTTTATACACTGCCTGTCATAACTTAAGCCGAATTTCCTTTTGTATCTTTCAAAGAGTAAAATAAAATTTTATGAAAGTAGTTGTATTTTATTAGAATTTTTTTAACAGTTTTTGATATTTGCTATAAGTAGGACATTTATGACTGCATAAAAAGTGTTCCATTATCACAACTTTGCTTTGACCCACCAGGAAGGATGCACTTTCCTTTAACTTATCGCTCACTTTAGGTTAAAGCTAAATTGTAATAATGGAAAATTTTAATACGGCCGATAAAGTCCTGAATTAAGCTATCGCACGCAAAGAAAAAACATGGTTGTGGTAAACATATTCTAAGAGCATCATATTATGATAAAATTTATGATTGTAGTCACCATATTAAGGTTATTATTGAATCATATTTTGACTAAATATACTCGTAATATTACATCATAATATTTTTGCCAACTTCATATTATTATTATGTTAATTATACTAAGTTAAGAAGTTATCAAATTATTGTCATGTTAATCATAATAAGTTAAGAACTTATTATTGTCATGTGAAACATAATAAGCTAAGAAGTAATCATATTATCATCATGTTAATCATAATTAATATAGAGGCAATCATATTATGATACAGCCCCTTTCATAACTGTCATAAAAATATAAAATAAATTAATACTTTTTTGCATCGATTTTGTATTTTGTGACTTTTTACAATTTTTCTTAATGTGAATCAAACAGCGGAGTTCAATATAAGGCTTACAAAAGAGCAAATTCAAAATCTGCAATACCTAGCCCATAGTAGGATAAAGAATTGTTTTTCGGCTCTCCTGAAAAATTTGTTTTTAGACATACGCGGCTGCCCATGAAAACCACAGAAATATCGTTACACTTTTTTAAAATATAACGAAATCCCTGTGTGTTTTGTTTTTGGATTCTACAAAAAACTACGATATTTTGCATTTGCACTATTTAATCACTAATACGGAATGAACTCCGCTAATATTTTAATTTTTTTAATTTCTTTAAACATATTTTTTATGGGAATTTATCTTTAAATTGATTAACCGCTCACATATAAAATAAATGACACAACTGATACAAAATTATTTTACAAATGGCGCTTACATAATATTATTAGAGTAAAAATAGTTTGATTGCATCTTAAACGTAATATGATAAATGTATAGAAAGTTATCATGTTATGGCTATTAAATATCATGATATGGTTGTGAGTAATATAACATGTTTAGAAAGTTATCATAATTTAGTTGTTAGAAAAAAAATTATTTTTCAGTCAACAATACTCAAATTAATAATTGTGATAGACACTGATTTGTTTACAGTAACTATAATATTATTGATATTAAAGAAAAATAACAATTATTTGTGTACGACAACAATATATTGTTACATTAAACATAGTGTTGTTGCCGTAACCATGCCCAACCATATTTTTTTCTGCGTGCGGTAAGTTGTGAAATCGCGCTTATGTGAATGGCAAAAAAAAACACCTTTAACAGCATTGCAAGGTACCCGGGTACCTTTATGGAATTAGTATTGGAAACTCAAGTTTTTTATCGAAATATATGTGAATAATCACGTTAAGGGTGTTGGATGAAAACTGCTTCACCACGCCTTTTCTCAATAATTTTCAAGCTAAAAAATAAATATAATGTAAAATTTATTAATAGTTATGAGTTCTCAAGAAATTTTAGATATGTGGACCATCTTTTTATTAAAAAAAATTAAATTGAAAATGCCAAAGGTTCACGGCTACCTTGCCATGCACATAAGAGTTAAAAAAACAAATAATAAGAAAACATACATAATTAAAGGCTTAATGGTTAAAATTCAAAGATTTATAGGTGACAATTAGAGGCAGTCGTGGTTTTTGCTCATATTTTTAGCCATTTATAGACCGACCCGGCTCAATTCCAATACATAACTATTTAGGACTATATGTTAAATAACTAGATAAGTATATTAACGTAGTCCCCACCAGATCTGGAGCCTTCAAAAAATCCTGTGGTGAAGGATACATAAAAAGGTAAAACGGAGGATTCGACAAAGTCATTTTGAGAAACCCTCATCGCATCTTTAAAGCGTAATAAGTAATGCGATTAAGACCTTATTGGAAAGTTTTAAGGCACTGAACTAAACTGTACCCAAATTTATTATAAGTTGATCCCTAAAAAATTGCGAAAGAGCTTTCGGCAATGCCAAAATTACACATAGTTTTGAAGTTAGCAAGGAAAACACCACATATCGTTAACGGCGACTAAAATTTACTAAAGTGAAAAGTTTTTCAACGACGGCGGTGAAAATACAACCGTCGGCTATACCATATAATGTAAGGTGCGACTTTAATGTTTGTTGTTTGCAAACGAGCTTTGAAAATATTCGTATATTTTATAAAAATTTTAAAAGTTTTTTGCATTTTTAATTGTTTTTTAGTAATAAAATTTTTTCTCGCCCCATTTTTATTCGTGAGTTTGTTGACAGTTCAAAGCGGGAACTTTTCTTACAAAAATGTTGCAGACAAACTTTTTCTGTAAATTGGCGATTAATTTCCTTATGTGACAGCTAGAACTCGACAATAAGGCTGTTTGTTTCAATATATGTCATTTTGTTTCATTTCACACATTTCAATCGAAAAGTTTCTCGACGCGAGAGTTACAAAACACGGGCACTGGTCTGAAATTAAACTAATTACACAGGATAGATTAGATTAGAAGAATTTCGTTACGGCCCTTTGTTCCAACTTGGAACTAAAGCAATTAATATATATATATGTATACATGAGGATGTTGAAGCATGTTTGCGTCTTTTAATACAAATTATTATACTTTATAACAGTTTTTTTGCGTTTCTTTTAAAATAACTATAATTCATGTTAATTGAACAATTCAGTAGAGTTGAAATTGAAAAAATACTACAAATCACGTAGAATGAAAGGTATTTCAAGGTAAAATCACTTGAATTTCGTGCAAAATTTATTTGATTAGAGTGTGAAATAACAGTGAGAAAAAGCTTTAGCGACAACATATTTATTTATTTTAGAATAATTCTAAACACTTACCACCGGAGCCAGAGAGAGAGAGAATATTATTATTTATTTTCCTGTTACAAATTTTTCATATTTCTTGAATTCTTATTTATTAACAGAAGCACTCACAATTAAGAAATGCCAGGAAAATGTCCCGATATTGTTTTCTTCATCATTCCACTTTGAAAATGTGACGAACTTAACTTAATTAATGTTAGCAAAAAGAATACGGGAATTTTTCTCTCTTTGTTATTATTTTAAACATAAAAATAAAAAACTTTATTTTTTTCTTCTTGTAGTATTGTTGTTGTTTCTATACAAAACAAGTTAAACATGATTTTATGGATTCAACATTCAACAATTTCATTTAAAATTAAAATAAAATGATGATAATTTTAAATATAGTTCATACTCTTGCAGAAATTTACTATGATTTTCTATCATCAGTAAGCCATGTTAATTTAACGTTGGTATTGTTTTGTGTGTTTGCTGTAGCCGAATTTCTGCTTAATTTTAAAATAGTTCATACCGTTATGAATATCAATATTTTAACAGACACGGTTAATCACAATAGAGAAAACTGCCGTTTGTTAAATGGAAAGATTTACTTTTAGCTCGTTTGAGGGAACTGTCGCACAGCCATTTGAATATTTAGCCAATTTGGTTTAACACAGTTTCGGTTAATAACAAGTTAATGCTTGTGTTAAATAAGTGAAACAAATCGAAATAAAAATGCGGAATAAAACGCAATACGAAATGGCAGATTCATTGTTACGTATAAATATTTATTTGAATAATAGTTAACTTGATGGGACACGTTTTAACCATCCCCAAATATGATAAAACTGTTTTATTCAAGAAAAATATACCATAAAATTGAGCACGATGATAAATTTGATTGTCAGCTTTTTGATTTTGTTAATTAAATCAACAATTATTGGGTAGATGTATATTTAACTGTCAAATTAAACAAAATTTACAAATTAAAGGCAAAACATAGTATGTATTAAAGTGGAAGTTTTTGGAAATAAACAAAAGTTTTTTGTAGACTTTTGAATGGAGTTATTATTAAATAATAAAATTTGAAAAACATCTGGCAACCCTGGATTGATATTTAATGTCAACAGATTTTTTGAAAACTTACTTGATCAGATAGAAGAACGGAAAGAGTTTTTTGAGAAGAATACCAAGGACACAGTATCTAAATCGAATTTTTTGTAGAGTATAAATAAATTCCTCATTATACAGCCCAGTCCTAAAAATCATTTGATTTAAAATCATGTGATTTCAAAAATCACAACTGTTTATTGTTTTTGTTTTGTCTAAGTGTTTGTAATTCTGATTCGCTTTAGAGTTTTATTTTTATAATATTTGTAGCTTTTTCAACGTATTTGGAAAATGATTTCTTAAAATGTGCATTAGAACTAGCTTTTGTTGTTAAAAACCTAGCTTGGTTGTTTGTTTGAAATAAAATTACCCAAAATCGGTTTTTTTCTTACGTAAATTACAGAAATATTTATTTTTTCTAAAATTTCTTGGTTTTTTTTACCTTTTTGAAACTGGTTGTTTGCAAGCTATGCACATAAATACCAACAAATACTGAAAGAATAGTGTGAATGTTTTCTTGTGCTTTTATGTGTCATCATGTTTTTTCACTGTTTAATGCATAAAGACATCACATAAAAAGATGGTTAGCATGGCAATAAAATATAAAATAACATATAGCAATGCATATTTACATATATTGTTGTCGAACGGCAATGAATTTATGAGTAGGCACCTAAAGTGACTGCACTCAATCTGATCTCTGTATAAGTATAAGTCGCTTGGTAAAAAAAAATCAGGGATCTATCTATGGGGCTCAAGCAAAATTTAAAAGCATAACATAGATTTTTTTCAGATTTTTCGGAAGAGGCTTGGAGGTCGTTTAAGGTGAATTTTTGCCAAAAACCGGGTCTGTTGTCCTTTTTTAAGTTTTCTTTATAACTTTCTTAAAACCCACGATTTTCTTGACTTTTAAGGAAATAATTTAAAAGAAAAATGTCCAAGCTTTATTTTGGTGTACAAAGACTACAAGTTTTAGCAATGCATTTGCTCATTTATGCGCCCTACATTAAAATTGTTCGTAATTTTTCCATAAATTTTGTAAATAACGCTTTAAAGCTTTTAAAATTTTTATGAAAATGAAACAAACCAACAATGTATTTTGAATGATCAATTTATTTTTAATAAATTAGAAACAATTATTTTAAATTTGTTCTTAACGTTCCTAATTTATACCCAGTTTATAATATTATTGCTCATACTTAACAAACAAATTACAAGCAAACGTCTTGTTTGGCTTATAAGAGCTTGAGCACTCATGAAAATCCAAAAAAAAAAATTTTTTGGGACACACTTCTATACATTGTACCCTTATGCACTAAAAACATTCCATGTGATATTAAAGGTCAAAAATATGATGCCAAAAAAGACATGTATTTTGAAGTATTTAAAAACTTGATATTGTGTTTTGCGTAACTTTGCTATTTTAACGAAAAATAATTTTTACATTGTTCTCAAAAAAGTACTTGGAACGGAGCAACAAATTGTGTTGTTCAATGCATACATATTTTCTAGCATATTGAGCACATATTTTCATTCGGTGTATACAAATCCCTGCAAATATTATTAAACCACCTGATTTAATTTCACGAAATGGACTACTCCATGGACTGGTCCGATGTAATGCAAACATGGACCATGTCATTGTTAAAAAGTGTTTGTAGTGAGACGACATGTCTTCATTTTTTAACGACATGTTTTCGTTTTTAAATGAAGTTACAACTAATCCTCATGTGTACACAACGGAGTAGTTTTAAAACTACTCCTTTGTAGTCTAAAGATGGGTTATATGGTCCTGCCCTAGGACATCGTAATGTCTAGTCTAGTCTAGTCTCTTGTGGGCTATTATTTGCAGGGATTTAAATAAGAATTAAAGTGTTTGTAAATTCAATACACCCTTTCTACAAAAGAGGTTTAAAATTTTGAGCTAAACTCTTTAAAAGTGCTGCGGTATTGTATGTAAATTCTCTTTGATTAAAATTGAGGGGGAAAAACAACTAAAGAAGAAGCTAAAACAAATAAATAAATACTGGGTGGTGCATAAGTAACGTTATTTTAAAAATGGCATTAATAAATAAGATTTTCTTATTTATTTATTAACTGTTACAAATACAATCACAAAATATGTATATTCTATCCTTATTAAGCGAGCAATATTTACGTACACAGAACAAAATAAAAATGAATTTGAATTAAAAAATTTGTGATATTAATTTAAAAAATTAATTAAGTTTGCACCAGTTTAATAGGATCAGTTAAACGTTTAATTCACTTGATCAAACGTTTAATTCACTTGATTTAATTTCTAATTTATGCTTTTTTTATCTGTATTGATATTTGATATTTAGCCCGTTATTGTGAAACAGACCTCGATCTGATAGACTTTCTATCCACTAAAATTAGGTATTAATTTGTGTGCATCTTTACAAAGTGCTTCTAAGAAAACGCCGAAAATAAAAACTAATCTTTGATATCTACATATAATTATTAATTTTTTTTGTAAACCTTAATTAAATGTTCAACATTTTTTATGAACACAAACAACATCTTTAATAAAGTATGATAATATCAATTTGATATTTGTCCATGAACATTCAAATGCTGAATTTTAAGATAAAGTCTTACGCCCGTATTTATAAAAATTTGTTAAATTTAATAAAGGCTTATAAAACAAATTTTTTATGAAAATTTGCCTTGATAAACGTTTGTTAAATTTAATAAACGTTTATAAATATGGGGGTAATAATTTCCCAAATTTTTCCAAGTTAATTAAAAAAAAATATTACAGAAACTCCGTTTTCACTAACTGAATCATAACGTTTTTTATGCGCCACCCGTTATAATCCTTTTTACTAAGTCCAAATACAGCTTTAGCTAATAATAAACCATCATACAATCTTCAGTATTTTCCTTTTCATTCAAAAATTTGTAACAAAACCATTTTCAACAAAAAAAAAAAAAAAAACACAATACAAAAGAAGAGCTACAACAAAAAAAAAACATTGAAAATGGAAAAACACATTATAAGACACTTTAGCACTTTTTTATTTTTCCTTGTAGAGCATAAATATTCTGCTTGTGTCGTTGTCTTTAAATTTCCATAAAATAAATATTTACTGTTATTTAAGTGCTAAAATTTTTGAAATTTAAGTTTTCAACAAATATTGACACGCTGTCTATTTGCTTTTCTTTTCCAATTTCGTATTGACGCCTTCATTTTGCTTGTTCGAATATTTTTTCAGGGATTGAAAAGGCATTGGTTTGTCTGTGTATAAGGGAATGGAATGTTGTAGTCTTGGGGGAAAATGTTAATGGCAATCAGTTGCAGCCAGGGCTGTCAGATGTGGCGATTTCTCGCTAAACGTGGCGATTTCAAAACTTATTTGCCGATGATATTTGTGTTTGGCGATGTTTAAAAATTTTGGCCACTATTATGGCTTTTCTGAAACGTATTTTACCTAATTTTTTCTTTGAATCGTTAAAAAATTTTAAAATCGCTGTACGAATACAATTGTTAAGATAATAAATTCGGTTTAATCGGTTAATTTTTTTATTGATCGGGTAACCGGTTAATAAGGTTTTCTCTAAATTAAGTAATTTCAATAAATAAAAATTAAAAGTTATTTATTATTTGAAGTTTATAAGTAAAAAAAAACCTTAACAATTCTTTAACTAAAACAAGCAAACAAAAAATAAATAATAACTATGTAATATATATTTTTAATTAACCCTCTAATGCTTAAGTCCGCCTCTAGGCGGGGTAGCAAAAAACCGTCATACAATTTTAAATTTTGACAATATATCCCTAATTAATCAGCCTTATTGTGGTTGTCGTTTTCGGAAACAAACGTGTCGTTTTTTGTAGTAGATTAAAGAACACGTGTTGTGTATTACTTTAATCTATTACACAGTCGTATACGACAACGACAACCACAATAAGGCCGAATATTTCTGTAAATCAAAGCTTATTTTATCAAAAAGTTTTCATTCAGTGGCAACACTCTTACGAGTTTGACAAAAAGTACATTGTCATCTTGAATTTGAAAGGCAACGTTCATTTTTTATTCTTTATGAAGAAATTTAATATTGTGCATCGAAAAAATAATAGTTCAAAGCTTCAGATCGGGCCGAAAAAATTACTGGTGAGTATCTTAACGTGAAATTGAAATATATATTAAGTTTTCATTTTAAAAAATATGTATAATCGCTGCTGAATATGGATGTTTTTGCTGAACCCGTCTGCAGGTGGGCTAGGACATTAACATAGGAAATGCCGGAATGAGCACTAATACATATTATGTATTTATTGTGAGATCTTTTTATTAATCATTTCAATAGTTTAAGGACAGATTATAAAATAATGTTTTATAAAAAAAAAATTGGTTTAAATGTTTAGGATTGAAGCGAATTGAATTTCTCAGTCATTTTCCTTTAATCATATTAATCGTCCATTTAATCTGCCATTAGAGTTCTGTTTTACTTAAGCGATAAAGGTATGAACAATCTGACAACCCTGGAAGCAGAAATATCTGTGAATGGCGGTAGCATTGGCAGTAGTTGTTTTGTTGTTCTTTGTTACAAAAACGACAATGGTGTCTAATAATTTAGTCAAGTTCTTTAGTCTGAAACAAACATCCTTAAGTCTTCATTAATTACCATAAATTAACACAATCAAGAAAAACTTTTGAAGGTTCAATGTATGTATGAATTAAAGAAGAACGTCTTCATTCTTTTAATAAAATGGTTTTTAATAGACCATTTTTGAGAATTCAACAATGTGCGTCGTATATTCTCACTTATTTTAGATATTTGCTGTATTTATTGTACTATTTGTATTGTATTTAATTTTCTTCCAGTCATTGTTGTTATTTGTATATTTTTGTTTGCCAGTACACAGCATCTGTAAGAATACTTGGGCTGATCTTTTATTAAAAAGTTATTTTATGTTTGTAAATGTGCAATCAAGTGATAAACAATTCACATTGCTAGTGTCAATAAAATGTCAAGAAAAATAATAAAATTAATTTGTGGTTTCTTTTTCTTTCAAGTGTCAATTTATAATAAGAGTGCATATATGTATGAAAGTTAATTGCGGAAACTTGAAATCAAGATGATTAACTTATCGTAGATCTTTACTGAGACACCATTTCTAAGATAACTTTTATATGTAAGTAAATTTTATAATAATAACACATGCGGAGGAAATAACTTAATTATACATCTTTAAGAAAAAATGTCATAGTTTAACGGTTGATGCATATTAATATTTTATTGTTAGTTTATCATAAATTTGTACATTAGAGCTGGAAGATTTGTAAGGACAAAAGTTTGCCGATATTGTGCCATCGATTTTTCGATAGTTTTTGGCATGAGGAAATAAAATTCCACAACGAAATACAAAAAAAAAATCATTTTCGAGGCGTCAAAATTCAATCGGGATATTTATTTTATGTTTTAATTACCTTTCCAAGGTGAAATTGTACGCGTCAAAATTCAATCGGGAGATTTATTTTTGGTTTTAATTACCTTTCCAAGGTGAAATTGTACGCTAAACCTTTCCAAGGTGAAATTGTACGCTAAAAATTCCAAAAAAATTTTTTCTTGGCATTTTAGGCGAGTTTTTTTCGAATCATATATTTTCTAACGCGTTAATTTTTAATGCTTTTTTTAGTAGGTGTGTTAAATATATCCTTTCTTAGGTAAATAAACTTTAACCTTAATGATGTTCATAAAACCTTCATTATAATTGTGTATTCGCTTCGTTTGTATTCAGTAAGATGAATAAAGGCCGGCCCAACTAAAATATGCTTAAGTTAGCTTAAGCAATTGTGCGTATATATGTGATTCATATGCGGCCAACCATATTGAACTTAAGAACAATTTTTGTTAAATTTTATGAAACTGTCATTTGCTTAAGAAAAGTGCAAAACAGATCGCACTTTCCGTACGGAATAAAATATTTTTGATTTTATTTTTGTTTTTGAAATGCTTTTTTTTTTGTTAATTTTTGACAGTAGCTTAAGCCAGCTTATGCATATTATTTTTATTTTTTATTATTATTTTATTATTAACTATGAAACAAAAGCAACAAACACTCGAAAATTTAAGAGACTATGAAGATGAAGTTAGTTTGTATAATAATAATAATTTCTTAGTTGTGCATTGAATATCTTTTATTGCTTAATATTGTTTTATTTCGGGGATTTCCCATTTTTATAGAGACATGTGTACAACCAGTATAAGACATCCTGCATCAAGGCGAATTCATTTTTCAGGTGGCGATGAAAGCACAGCTGTGCTACTTTTTTTTCTTAATTAGAGAGAGGAATGTCAAAAGTTACTTGTGTTTTTGACATATCGACCAACGAAAACAACAAATAAAATACAATGTTGTGGTTTTGGTGTTGCTACTTGTTGTAGTATCGCCAATACCGTTTACATGAATTCGCCTTCTTGTGCTGTTTGTGATTAGCGGGTTGTCTGTTTGCTTTCTCAAAGAGAAAAAAAAATTAATATCCCAAAATTTGCGCGACTGCCAACATGAGTAATATGCAAAATATATTCAAGATAATTTTTCTGGGAAAACTTAAGAAATATGCAAAAGCATTGTTTTCATGCGAACTGCATGAACAACTTGTTTCTACATTTTTGTATCAAATGGACCAGAAAGATTGAAACAGTTAACATATTTCCAGCTTATTTTTAATATTTTTTATATTTTCAATTGTTTATTTCTTTGAAAATTTGATCTGATTGGTTGCAGTAAACCAGAAGGAGGTGGGCGGATGCAAATTGTAGACAAACTGGTTTTTATAAAACCAAGTAATCTTTTGTAGTTTTTTCACATTTTTATACCCACACCACAATAGTGGCGAAGGTATCATGCATTTGTGCTGATGTTTGTAACACCTTCAATGGTATACCAATATGCTCAGAATGATTTTCTAAGAAAAATACAGAAAAAGAAATACGAAATAAAAATATGCGTCGTCAATTCGGCGTAGTATGACGTTCTAGGGTTAAGAACAAAGACATTTTAAAAACAGGGCGTGATAAAGTTCCCTATTTACGTTCATAAAGAGCAATTCAAATAAAATTTATACTAAATGGGAGGAAAGTTTCATACAAATAAGAAAAAAAGTACTTTACAATACAGAAGAAACTGTTAATAAATTGTTTAGGTCAATTTCTTTGAAAATTCTTTAAACGAATACTTGTGAACACATTTGATGTGCATTTGAAAAAATATCTGCCCGTTGTTTGCCTGCAATCAGGCAAAGTTTAGAAAACTGTAAAATTTCAAGTTTGCTTTGTTAATAAGTCAAGGATACCTATTTCTCTAGCTATTTTGGTAAATTATTGTTGAAAAATGTAATGCCCGTTCTAATTTTTTTTAATGGGTGATAAAACACGTATGTATGTTTGTTTAAAAACAAAATCAATACAATTTGTTTTTATTCAAGCGATACAGAGTTTCTTGAAGTAAAGTTTTTAAGAAAATAAATTTGCTATTTTTGAAAGGTAATTTAATACGAGCATGTCATCGAATTAAAAAGTCTTTTAGCTTCGAGACGGGAAGATACCTGTAATAAAAGCAAAAGCTTTTAAAGGAGGAAAAAAGCATTTTGCTGTAATTCGACGTTTAAATAATTAAAAATTTTTCTTGATTTTAAAAATTAAAAATATAATAATTTTTAAACCTAAAAATTCAATTTATATTCACAGCGTAAAATAATTACAAATAAAAGAAATAATTAACATTTTTATTTCGTGGAGTCAGTAGGGTATCCAAAAATGTAATCACTTTATGTCCTTATAAAACTTTGTAAATAAAGTTGACCACAATTAGTTCATACGGCTAATTTAAATCTAATTAAAACTTTTAAATAGCCTTTTCACTTTTGTCAACATTGAACATCTACCATCAATTTACGAAGATGTTGAAATTATACCGTAAAAAATACATGGGGCTAAAAATCAAAATTTCATCGCTAGGAAAGTGATAACTAGTTCTTAAAAAATTGCATTAATTTGAAAGCAGCGTTACCATATGTCAAGTTTTTACTATTATTATGAAAATACTGCTCAGATATGAGCCCCAATAACTATTCCCGAGTAACGGGCATTTAAACCCTATCAATGTAAAACATTAATAGAAACGATAAATAAAAGCAGTAATTGACGCAAAAAGTAATGTAATACCCTTTAAACACTTGCATTCATTTCAGAGAAATGCATGGAAGATGTTGAAAATCATTAAAAAATGTCACCATTTCTGAAAAAACCCTTATTTTTTTTAAGTACATTTTTTCTACAAAAGTGCAAAAATTTGAAAAGAAGACACCAAAATGTTACAGCCATACCTAAACAAGAGCGGAAAGTGTTTTCCAGCTGTCAAAAATTCTCATGCCCATACAATTTGTAGTTGTTCTTAACTCATTAAACGACAGCATCAGCTTGTTTGTGCCAAATAAAAAAGTTCTTGTAAAAATTTTAATGTTTATGTTACAAGATATTGGGCAATATTTTTCAATTATATAATGATTTGGAGGAAAGTTTTAATAAAAAAAAACACACATCATACATGTTATGTATAGGCTTTAATTGTGTAAAATGAAAGTTCGATAAAAACCGTAAAAATGTCAAACCGCGGTTTCGGTTTTCGGGTTTGAAAATATCCAAGTAAAACTACATACATAGGCGTAAATTTTTCTGTATGTAATAAATTTTTTATATATGTTTTAATTCAGTTACTTTCATTAAAATGAAACATTTATTCTTCGTAGTACTTATTTTAAATTTAAAGAATTTTTAAATACCTTGTCATTGTAGCAGGCTGTTATGTATAAAGTTTGTGTATATGAAGTACGAGTATTATGTATAATTTATAATTTCTTCAAGCACAAATCTATTGTTAAAGTAAAAGCTTAAACCGAGGTTTTTTTTGTCGGTATTCGGTTTCGGTTTTTAGGCTTTAAAAACCGCGGTTTAGATTTCGGTTTAAACCGAACAGCAATCCCTATGTAAAATGCAACGCCAAAAATTACATTGCAAGCAAAAACAAAGTCAAAAATAGTTTGGTTGTTCTATTTTTTTTTTTTTATATGCACACTTCTTTTGATAAATGGAATCGTTTTGCTTTTGAAGAGAAAAAAATACATCTGCAAATCCTTTTTATACAAGAGTCATGTAATTGTGTACAATAATTTAAATAATTTTTGTTTTAATTCATGATTGAATTTTTTTATTCAAGTCCTACATAAATAATTTATTTACGTTAACCCTTTTTAAGTTTGAAATTAATTAAAAGTATTTTATTAAATGTATTGTTACTAAGTTTTTATATTCCAAAAATATTCCACACACGCTCACGCGCTGTTTTCCGTTTCCTTATAGAGTTTTTTTCGTATTGTTTAAATTATTCATGAAAAGTTTAAGTATTTTTTGTATTTTTTTTTCATTAATTTTAATGTGTTAAATATGAGCATTGTATTTTAAGAAACACATAAACAAAGAAAATTTTACGTTTTTCCTTCTTACTTTTTTTTAAGCTAAGGATTAACATTAATATTATGGAAAATAACTGTTAAAGGAAACAAAATAATAATGAAACAAAAATAAAGTAGAAATTAAATGTTCTCAGCGGTTTACACTTAACAATTGAGAACTTTTAAGAATAAAAATTTAAAGAAAGAATACAAGTTATGTTCAGAAAAGTGCCGGAAATAAGAAAAATATAAAGTTGTGATGCAGTATTAAAATTTAATTAAATATTTCTTTTTGAGAGTGACGCTTGGCTTCAAGGGCGGCATGAAAAAGCTCCCCACGAAATAAGTCCCCAAAACGGAAATGAAATAACTCCCCAAAAAATTATATGAGAGGGAATAACAACGTTTTTTGGGGATTTATTTCATTTTTTGGGGACTTATTAAATTTTTAAATTGGGGAGTTATTTCATATGAAATATTTCTCCAAAAATCTGAAATGAAATAAGTCCCTAAAAATATTTTGGGGACTTAGTTCGTTTTAAAATTTATTCCAAAATCGTCAAAAATGCAAATGTAAGAAAAAATTGCCACTTTTTAAAATTTGTGAAATTAATTCGCAACGACGTTTTTTTAAAAAGTAGGAATTTTACTTTGTTATGCGAAAATGGAGGAGCAATGGCCCAAAAACGGAGAAAAAAGGACAAATTTGCCAAATTCATTAAAATTGAAAGTGCATCAAATTTATTGCAGGAAGGAAAAATAACCGTTTCTGAATTTCTATCAAGAATAGTGTTTAAAAAGTCTTGCGATGAAGAATCGGAAGAAGAAATTTTTGAACTCCCAGTTTCCAATAACGACAACCTGTGTGTTGTTTGTCAGGACAAAAGCCCAAACATTGTTCTTTTTCCCTGCAAGAGTCTTTAAATATGCAACGAATGTGATGCAAAATTAATGGCGGATGCCATTACTAATGGACTGCAAAAGTCAAACCGTTGACGAATCGATGGAAGTTTTTGTTTAAATTTTTTAATTATTGCAAATAAATCTATATTTTGAATTGATTGGATGTTTGGAATACTTTTTGGGGATTTATTTCATTTCAGGAATTAGGGTTTTATTTCAAATGAAATAACGCCCCAATTTTTGGGGTGCAAGGTATAGTCATTTGAAAAATGTTCCCTATTTTAAACCCCATACAACGTTAAACAAACGAATATTAGGAAAAAATTAAAACAAGCGTTAAAAATCAAATTAAATAATTTGACATTACAAGAATTCGGAAATTGGCCATGAATGTGTCCCAAATGACACATTTGAAGCAAAATTGTACACACGAAACCAAAAAGAAGCTTTTGCTTGCGGTATTTTACAATTGGCGCTAACAAAATATTATTATAGTAAAGATATATTGCTTGCTTCTTAAGTGTACTATGACTACACGTATAGAAAGTAATACTGCTATCATGAAATGATTGTGATTAATAGAATATGATTTCAAAGTTATCATTATGTAGTTGTAATAAAAATTATTATTTTTCAGTCAACAATACTCAAATTTATAATTGCGATAAGCATTGAAATGTTTACAGTAACTATAATATTGCTGATATTTAATAAAAATAACAATTTTTTGCGTACGACACCAATTTAATGTTACAAAAAACATAGTGTAGTTGCCGTAACTATGCGAAGAACAGTACAAACATTTTTAAACGTTTTTAAAAGAACTTGATTTTTTTCACGGCGGCATTCAACGACAAATTTTTATGGAAAATGAAGTCTCGACGCAGTTCTGTTTTAGTTCTAAATATTAATATTTTATTTTTATACTTAACAATACAAAATAGAAAATAAAATTGTTATGATATCAAAAAAGATTTAAACATAGTTAGGTCAAATGACCGGTAACCGTCTTTCATGGTATGCCGATTTTTTAGTCTTTCCAGTGATAAGGATCTTAATTTTTTTACAATTTTACAATTTATTTAAATCATTTGCCATATTTATTTGAAGTATCTTCTCTTGAAATATTTTATATTTAAACATTTTTGCCATTGTGTGATGATGTAAAAAGTTTTAGCTAAACATTATTTGTTACTAAAATATTTTATTTTAATTTGTTTAAGTGGAATTTTAATTTTGTTAAATGCTTTAAAACACTTAAGAGGGTATATAAATATATGAGGAATAAATAACACATTCAGAAGTACAGACAATCATAAATATTAACGTACACTAACGGCAAAAATATTTAAGCTGAAATTTCTTTGCTAAAAAAATAAATTATGATTATTATTTTATGAAAGACAAAACATTGCACAGGCAAATTTTGACTTTTATTTGGAGTTATTGTTACGAGCTCAAGAGAAACAAGTGAAAGTCCAACCGAATGTTTCGTTTGGCGGTATTCAATGAAGATGTTATTTTCTTATATCCATTTACTGCAGGGATGGAAAATTGTTTTTCTGATTTTGTAACCCATTAAAGGATTTCATTAATTGCATTAAAGTTTACTTTAATTCATAATTCATATTTAAATGTTACATATTAAAAATCATTCATATTTAAATGTCACATTACTTTACTATATCCATAGTTGGGGGTAGTGCACTAAATTTTGATTTAAATTTGCAGTGCACTATCGCTTAATAAAACTGCGAAGAAATTACTTTGCACTCTTTTTTAACAGCTTTAGTGATGATTGTTATCTTTTAACTACTACTAACAAAATTTTGGTGGCATTGCAAAGTTTTTCACTATCACTAACCGCAGATTGAATGCAAAAAACTGCACTCAAATTTGGACTTTCAATCCAAAAAAGCTGCATACAAATATTGTGTCACTAAAATTTAAAAAAATTAAACTTTGTATGTGCATGGTTTTTGATTTTGTTTGGAGGATATGCATAAGCAAAGAACATTAAACAAAATGAAATTATGTCAAAAATATATAATAATTGGCTTTAATCGTGAAAAAATAAGTTTTTGATTTTAAATTTAGTGCAACATTTTAGTTGCACTCAGATGAGTGATGAGTGAAGAAAAAAAAGTGAGGCTGCAAATTTTCAATTCATCACTCAACATCAACATAATGATTGCAATATTTTTGCACTATCACTTAGTTTGAGTTGAAACTGCAAAATGAGTGCACTACCCCCATCTATGACTTTATCACAGGATTTTTGGTAAAGATTATAATATTTGAGTTCATTATTATTTAAAAAAAAGTATTGAAACGCAGAAAATTTAACTTATGAAAGGTGATTAAATTGAGAAGGGAAGCTGGTGAATTTTAATATTTAAAATTCAATTTAAAACTTTTAAAATTAAAAACTTGTCAATGATTGAAAATAATGTCTCAGAAGCATTACAGACAGTATCAATGAAGTCAAAAAATTCCAAGAAATGGTCCAAAATGTACCATGATTTTCGCCGATTATTCACTCTGTTCTTAAAACTGAAGTTATATCTGTGGCAAAAAAATAAGTCGACTTAAGGGCCAAATACACTTGTCAAATGCTTGTCCAGCCGGCGAATTAAACGTGTGCGTGTGTTGGACGTAATATTCGCCGTCATATCTAAATTTTTTGATTTTTCATCAAGCATTGTCGGTGTGACACATACAAACATATTTTCACTAATACTACCACAATGCTTGATGAGTACTTTGATTTGGGCCTTTAAGCAACATTTGAGTCTATGTCATTCTTGTAATCCCCATGTTCAAAATTACCCCTGAGAAAAATTTTAATTATTTCGAACGCTTTTTTTTAAACTATTATCAAAATTAGTTTTTACTTATTTTTTTTCAATATGCAATAACATTTGGAATAACAACTTAAGTTAACCTTCGATCTGTGATAATAGGAATATTGAGAACAGAAACTTAAAAAAAAACTGCAACCGTAGAGATCTCATAATTTTATTAGAATAAAAATATATTTTCAAAAATCACCTTTAAAATTACTTTCCCAGAAAACTAAAAAAATAGATCTCAAAATTTTTTCCTTATTGCCACAGATATGAATATTCTCACCACACGAGGCCAAAGTATACAAATGAATTTTTGGCTTAAAATATTAATGGCGTTTTCTTTTCTGAGTAAAATTCTGCATTTATTCTGCCTTTTACATTTTTTTTAATGTTATTTTCTGAAAAACATGTGTTATTTTAAAAGTGTAAAGCGTTCTTTTCTGATGATGTTCTCTTTAAAATTAAAAAAAGGCTACATGTTCAACACTCTTTTTAATTAAAGAGGCATGAGTGCAGCACTACATCAAGGCGAATTCAATACAAGGTGGTGGCAAGTTTCGAGCCGTAAACACTAACACAAGGCGAATTCATAACAGGTAACTGCAACTCTGCAACTACAAAAAGCCCTATGTTTTTTGTTTTTGCAATTTCATGGTTAGCTGTCAAAATTTTTTTATTGCAAATTAAAATTATCACTTTTTTATAAAAGAAATTATTAAATTCACTTCAATCATTCGCAGTTTTGAAGTTTATTTTTAAAAAAAAAATATATTTTAGACTTTTCAATCAACTTCTTCTCAAAACAAAACCATATTTTGACGTTTCACCATTTTTTTAATTCGCCGTGGAAACAGCTGATGAACGGCTGACGAGATGAGTTTGCCTGTTTGAATTCGCCTTGCACAAACATTGCAATACAAAAAACATCTGTTGTTTCTGTTGGCTTTGGATTGTTGTAGTCTAGCCACCACCTGTAATTGAATTTACCTTGCGCTAATTGTACTTTATTGTTTAATGCCGAAATTTGTGTTCTTTTGTAAACGTAAAATATGAAACACTTCTTAAAAATTAGGGGAGCATTTAAAAATGTTGCCAAATCACATGTAACACTTATGCAACACTTTTTTTAGAAAAGAAAACGCCATAAGAAACAAGAACAACAAAAAAACCCCATCTACCCTTCCTTGCAAATACATGTTTAAGCACTACTTACTGTGTGGTAGCATTTTTCAAAATGTTCAGAAATTCTTCAAAATCCTTGTATTTGATTGAGATGGTGAATCAAGCAATTTGTGTATTTAAAACCATTGTGCACAAGTTAAATTTCAAAAAAAAGAAGATTATAGATAAATATTGTTTCGCAAAATCATAAATATTTACAAACTACATATAAACATGCTTAAAGGCCGCTACAAGCGATGCGATAGTATGTTAGTTATCGCTTTAAAAATGTTTTAATGAGGGCAAAGCTTTTAATTTTTAAGCAAAACTAAATTGTAGCATAAAACTTAAGTAATCCTTAAGCGGATTTCCCAAATAACATTAACATAATATTATTTATATTTAATAAAATGTTTGTATGTGCTGAGGAGAGTTTGTTATAAATGTTGGCTGTTGAATGAAACATTTTTTTTTTTTTTGGAGAAAATGAAAGTGTGTTCATTAAAAAAAGTATGTACTCCCTAGTAATTTTTATGAAACTACTAAACAAAATCAATGGGATCGGTGTTAAGTGTTCGTTGTATTCTGTGTTCGTTATAACCGTGGTTTGCTGCAGTTTGTATAGCATAGTTGTGCGTGTCTCTTCCATTCATATTGTAGCTCTTATTTTGACATATAGTAGGTTTACTACTTATATTACTACTATTATAACTTCCCTTATCGCGGCTAATCTGACACCACTAATAGACTGTATGCAATTTAATTTCTTATCAAGATAAATGCTTTCAACTGTAATAAAAAGCGATTTATGTTTATTTGGGCAAGCACAACCATATGATACCCAGCACCACCAGTGGGTATTAACCGAACATTTTTTTAAAATAAACACAGTTTTTACAGGAAACCAATTTGTTGTAATGTTAGGATTTTATTTATTTTATTATAGTTATTAGTTTCGAATCATATCTATATAACAGTTACGTCCAAACACACAATCTTTGATATTCGCATTAGCGGTAAACAGCTTTGAAATCTCTTACAATTTGTTGTCACAGCGATATGATTTGCTGTTGTGCTCTCGTCGGTGTGAAAGCACAAAAGCTCTTTTGTAAGAACTCGCACATTGTGCATATAAGCTGGACGTAACTGATATAAAAGTATAAAAGAATAACATGCTTATTTATTTGGGTTTAAATTAGATGGTATGTATGAGACTTTTGCTCAATTCTCAACATACTGCCACAAACATTGGCTCATAACTATAATAGGCCAAACTAAAGAATTTTATTAAGCCACCATATTTGTATTTTACAGCGCATAGGATGCTCCTAGATGGGTCAAATGTATGACCAACCCCACTTTATTATTTATTGCGGAATTTCGGTTTTTTTAGTTATTTCAATAAGCTTAACCGTTTTTGATTTACTCGAATATATATTGGGTAGCCTCCTCCATTTTTGAAATAACGGTATATCTCGAAAACAAGAGCTAATCTGAAAAACGGTTAGCACCACTGGATTCAGCGAATTAGGTTTTAACGCTAAGTGTTGTCTGTTTTTTTTTTGCAACTAGCACAGTGTACTTATTGCTCAAAATTATAATATTAGAATTCTATTTTAAGATTATTTGTGAAAGGTTGCGAAAGAAAAAAATCATATCTTAAAAAAGAAATAAAAGCCTCCTTCAAAGCTTTAGAAATTTTAAAGAACAGTTTGAGGTATAATATAAAAAGCAAATCACCCAAATAAAAAAATATGTTTTTGACTTAGTCCGTTTTTCTTTCAATATATGGTTTGTAGCCCCAAGTATTCTCTTTAAAATTACATTAAAGTCATCTTCGTATGTAAAGTAGTTTTCGTGATATTAAAGAAATAAACTCAACACATTTGGCTAATTCGGCGAAATTATGACATATTGAATATGACATAACGTTTGAAAAAAAAATTTAAAAATTTGTTTTGTTCATATATGTTCATATATTCTCACCAAATTTGACATGGAATTACCCAGTCGTAAACAAAGCATACTTTAAGAGTTCTAAAGTAAACTTTTATTAAAAATATGCTTTTGATACACTATAGACAAGCAAAATCATACTTTACATATTACAACCGGTGTTCATTTTAAAACTAGCTGAAGTTGTTTTTAACTCATTTAACAACAGTGTAACCGCCACTGTCTAACCACTATTGTGAATATTGTTTTACTTAAAAATTTTATCCGTATTTTTGAAGTGTGTGTTTATGTTTAGATACATGTCAAATAAGTTATAAACATCTCGCAAATTCCACGCGGAAAATAATATAAAGAAGTTAATAGCCATCTTTTTATTGTGTCAAAATTGTAACTTAAATAGATAACCAATATCGATATAGTAAATTTTAAATGTAAATCAACCTTAAACTTGTAAAGAAGCTTGCTCGGTTTTCATATTAAAAAAGTGTGTATTTTATATGTTTGTTCCTTTATTTTTTTTTTAATTAATAGTGTTTACTTATAGGAATTAAAACATTCAATATAAAACAATAAACTGCTATTAGAAATCGTTTGTACTTGGTGTTTACAATCTTATTGGAAACAGTGAGCTTGGGAGGCTTCACCCAACAAACAGCATCAGCTGTTTTTCGCCAAATAAAAAAGTTGTTGCCAAAAATTACGTCATACAGAAATCTTATTAAAAATGTTTACGTTACAAGATATTTGCCGATATTTTTCAATTATTATTGATTTGGAGGAAAACTTTAAATTCGCATTGCGTTTTTAAAATTTTCAAAGCAACAAGATATGCAGTGTTTAATTATTTATATTTTAATTTTCAATGTCAGCTGCTTATAGTTGTCACTTGCTTATATTTTGTTGTATGTTGTAAGAAACAATTTTCTACATTTGAGGTGGCATCCAGTTGAGTTGTTATTAAGACAACTGGTTGTGAACAGTTGTCATTTTTGTTATGTTTTTGTTCACCGCAATAAAGCAAAGTTGTAAACCATAATACAAAAATTAAGAAAACATACTTTAATTTCAACTATAGAAGCGAAATAATTAAAAGAATGTTTTTAGTTTTAAAGTTCTTTTAAAAAAAACGACTTTTGCGTTGGACTATGATTATGGGCTACCCTGCAAATATTTTTGGACCACCTGATCCAATTTCATGAAATGTAACTCCATGGACTGGTCCGATCTAATGCAAGCATGGACCATGTCATCGTTAAAAAGTGTTTGTAGTGAGACGACATGTCTTCGTTTTTTTAACGACATGTTTTCATTTTTAAACGAAGTTAAAACTAATACTCTTGTGTACACAATGGAGTAGTTTTAAAACTACTCCTCTGTAGCCCAAAGATGGGTTATATGGGCCTGCCCCAGGACATCGTAATGTTAAATAGACCATGTTTTTCCATACGTTTGGGTTACTTTTGGACTAGTCCTAGTCCCTTGTGGGCTAATCTTTGCACGCTTGCTTGGGCTGGTCCTATTATTTGCAGGGTTTTATGTTTAGGCTATGGAATTACATGCAAATGCATATTTTTCACTAGATTAATATTTTTTTTAATTTATTTCCCAGTAAATCTTTGAAAATTAAGATATTATAAAATTAATTGCTAGTAAAACTAAGCTAGCCGGAATTCCCGGAAGTGAAAGAAAAATGTATACCGTTCTGGGGAATAATGAAGCAGGAAACCAGGAACTGTAATATCGAAACAATATTTATTTTATTACTGTTTGGAAATCGAATTTCATAATTTGCATTTACTTTTTTATTGAACAGATGGTGAAAATATCAACGGAGACCACGCATGTGGGCAAAGCTTGTTTCATTTGCAAGCATTTTTAGCATTTGCTATTTGCCAATTGGAATAAAATATCAATATGTATAACTATTGATTTCTATAATTTTGCACTTTATTCTGAGACAAGTCGGGCGGTAGACGTTTTAATATAATTCGGGTACGCTATATCCAATGGTGCTTACCGATTTTCTATGTTTTGTTCTATGTTACCGTTATTTCCAAGATGGAGGAGATTGCACAACATATATTCGCGTAACTCAAAAATGGCTCAGTTTATTGAATTTACTAAAAAAAAAAAAAGTCAAAGCATTTTCTAATATGTACAGTCGTTTAAGAAACATAATTTTTTTTTTGCAAAAATAGTTATATTCAATATATTCCTAGTCTGAATTAAAAATTTTGTATAGGAGCCACCTTAAAGATTAGAGATAGTGGGTAGGTACATATTCTAGAAACAAATGTTTTATGTAGCGAGTTCCCACTGTGAAACAATAAATTTTTAAAGCAAAAAATGCGTTATTCAACGCATATCAACACGATCAGCTTTATACAATAAATTTGTTGGTGTGGCATTAATTATTTAAGATTCGGCCTTTAAAACCTTCTTCATAGCAAGGTAATACCATTGCCACTTAAAT
The DNA here is from genome assembly GCA_949318255.1 of Pollenia labialis. Lineage (NCBI taxonomy): Eukaryota > Metazoa > Arthropoda > Insecta > Diptera > Polleniidae > Pollenia > Pollenia labialis. The sequence continues at coordinate 104,507,760 of OX439140.1, forward strand.
GTAAGGACTATGTGCTGTTTTCACAACACAAGTGACTGAACGTGTAGTTAAATTTATATTAAAAGAACTCAGTTTTTGAGTGTTTTTCTTACAAGATTTTCTGCACATTCAATCACTTGTGTTGTGAAAACGGCACATTAGTTCAATTTCCTCACTGAAGCACTGTACGGCTAAGTCCGTAGCGCATACAGATGCGCTTACCTTATAATATGTAATGGCTTTGCAAAATAAAATAATTTTTAATTGCAAAGTTTATTTTAATTTTAATAGTATTAGTCGCTTTTAATGAAAAACATAGCACGAGTTTTAAAAAACAGCGAACAAATTTGCTGAAAAGTGGTAAGCTTGTTTCCTTTTGAATTTAAAATTAAAAATAAGAAATTTCTTTTACATTAACATTTTCTAAAAAAAAATTTTGACTTTAAGTTTACACTATGAAAGTTTTTCAGAAAGTCTGAGTATATTGGTGTGAAGGAAGAGAAGAATAGTATGTTCTGTCCCTCTCTTGCCCTTATAGTGTGAACTTTGACTATTCAAAAGAGATCGCTCGTCATATTAAGGTTTCGTTTATAAGATACTTGCTATTTATTACCGACAAACTTAACTACATACATATGTTTTTCAATTCTATTTACATTTTTATTTTTAATTGCCTTAAGAAGCGGCAATTTCTTGTTTTAATATAAAAATTAACAGCCTTTACTTGAAATTTTACGGATGGTTTGATGAAACTAAGGACATTTTTTATTGTACTAGACCAAAGTCAATTTCTTTTCCTCTACCTTAAAAACATATAGAATACTAAGAGTCCAAAATCAATAGAATAAAAGAGCATTAAGGTGAACGGTCAAGTCTCAACCTTTTTATTCTCCTTACCCATTTCTTTTAAAAACTTAGTTAGAACTTGACCATACAAACTTACATAACAACGCGTGTTAATATTTTTGACACCCTTTCCATAATTTTACCTAAGCTTTAAGAAATTACGTTTTTACTTACATAACTATTTAAATATTTTATTAAATTCTTTTATGCCTAATCAAAAACGAAAACTGTTTAAACTAACAACCAACATAATAATTTCCTTTCCCACTGGATTTTGTAATTTAAGTATGATGTTTTCTACTTGACATTATTTGACGTTATACATTTCCCACGATATTTTCTTTATATTTGTAAACATTGTGTACCTTAAAACATTTGAAATATATGAACGTACTATTTAAATATATAACAATTAAACACGCATCTTCTGTATAGATTTAAAAGGTCTCGAAATAATGTTCACACATAAACCTAAACACCAACCTCAGCTTGTAAAAAAGTAAGGACATGAATATTATCGTTAGTCAAGTAGTTTTTACTGTTATCGTTGACACGCAAACCAAAAAATTTCGTCCTTCTATTCTATTCTTTTTTGTTTTTTTTTTTTTTGTTGTGTTGTATGTCACGCTATTCCTTGATAAGTAATTCATTCAAATTTAAACAGAGAAAATAAAAACCAAAAAAAATAATTTGTTCTAGAAGCCGTAACTACAAAATGTTTACTACGTGATGGCAGCATATTTCTATGTTTATTTATATTTCTTTACGTACTTGTATATTAAAACCTTTAAAGATATAAAGATTGATTATAAAAAAGGGTTGGTAAAATATTTCCAGACAGTGAACGGAATTTAGTTAAATGCTCTAACTTAGGTCTATGACTTAAGCTATACTGAACCAGAAAGTGTTCATAATATTAACGGAAACTTAAGTACTGCTCATTGACACAATGAACATGCATTTATTAAATAATTCAGAACAAAAAGTACGTTAAAGTAAATAAAATGTTATTTGAGGTAACGAAGCATTTATTAAGTTTTGTGAGCACAAATGCCCGTTAATTTTATAAACTCGAACGTTAACATTATTGAAGTGTTCGTTGGTATAACTCGTACGTTAGATTTTATATAGTGTTCGTTCAGTTTACGAAACCTTAACAAAATGTTATACCCACGCATACAATTGACATTTGATTTGTCAGATCAACGAACTCGTACGAACGAACCGTCAAAAAAGTTTCATGGCGGTAACGAAAAGTTTGCTAAATTGGTTTATAAAGTAAAGCATATAATAGTACACGGACTGTAAAAACTACATGCGCATTAGGTTCTGAGGTAATTTTGTCGTCATCACACAACACGAACTTTAGTATTGTGGCATTGTAGTGTCGTCAAAATTACGTTAGAACCACATGCGCATGTGGCTTTTTACATTTCGTGTACTATAGGCTTTAAGCATTTTTTGGCATTTCTTGTTATAATTCTTTTCGAACTGGTTCTTCTTAAATTATTATTTAAACAAACACAAAAATACAGTGTTAAAGTAAAAATATTGTCGTGTCTATAAAAAACACTACCTCAGATTATATAAAAGCGAAAAATTACATTTTTGAGTTAAATTCGATTCAGACATATTTGCTATATGGTGTGGATTTGCCAATATTTAATTTAGATCAGCTTCACGTGGTTCATTGACATCCTAATTATCAAAGGAAGAACCAAGTTCCATTGAAACGGACCCGGCGAACTTCGCCTTGCCCCAATTTTAAATGCCAAAATGACACCTGTCAAATTGCGCAAAGTCTAAGTCAACGTATAACGCCATCTATGATTTACACTAACAACTTAGTATTGTTTGATTTGGAAAGCCATTAAGGAATAATTTCACACAAAAATTCATACAAAAACTCGATTTTCGCTTTTTCCAATTTTCCGACTTTTCCGAAGGGATGTTCCAAAATTTTCTCCCGTAAAAACCTTCTCCTCGAAAATACAAACAACTGACAAAAAATTTTACAGAAATCGGCCCAGCCACGCCCCTCCGCCCTCAGACCGAATATTTCCGCCTGAAGATTCCCTAAAAAAATTTAATCAAAATCGGCCCAGCTGTTTTAGAGTCAATACGTTACATACATACATACACACATCCTGTTTTATAAAAATAGATAGATAGATAGATAGATAGATAGATAGATAGATAGATAGATAGATAGATAGATAGATAGATAGATAGATAGATAGATAGATAGATAGATAGATAGATAGATAGATAGATAGATAGATAGATAGATAGATAGATAGATAGATAGATAGATAGATAGATAGATAGATAGATAGATAGATAGATAGATAGATAGATAGATAGATAGATAGATAGATAGATAGATAGATAGATAGATAGATAGATAGATAGATAGATAGATAGATAGATAGATAGATAGATAGATAGATAGATAGATAGATAGATAGATAGATAGATAGATAGATAGATAGATAGATAGATAGATAGATAGATAGATAGATAGATAGATAGATAGATAGATAGATAGGTCAAGCGAGAAAACTAGAAAGCGCTATAAAAGAATCTTTTGGAAACAATCTTGAAGTTCAAACAGTAGTGGAAAAATACCTCTTGGATATTAGAGACATGGAAGAAACAACAGACGAAGAAGAAATAACCAATGCCATCTTGCAGGCTACTGGTGAAACTGAATGTGGCAGAATTAAAGTACGCAATATACGAGATTTCTACGGCGGTACAAAACAGGCACTCGTAGAAGTACCAAGAAATATCGCTGTTACGTTACTAAAGAGAAACAGGGTCAAAGTTGGACTTGTACTATGTCGTGTAAGAAGGAAAATCTTTGCCAAGAGGTGCTTCAGATGTCTTGAGCAAGGGCACATTGTCCGGGACTGTCGTGGTAAAGATCGTAGACAGACATGCATGAAATGCGGTATAGATGGACATAAATTAAATGGATGTAAAAACGATCCGAGATGCTTGATCTGCTTGGAAGCTGGGCGACAGGATGTAAACCACTTTATAGGTGCTAGCAGTTCATGTAGCTATAAAAATGGCAATTAAGTTACTTCAGATCAATCTAGGAAGAGGCCGTGAAGCTCAACAGCTGATGATAAGTAATGCTATGAATAAAGGAATAGATATAGTATTAATAAGTGAATATTATGCCAGAATTGAAGGAAGTGCTTGGTACCAAGATGCTCTGGGCAAGACATCTATATATCTGCGTAACCCGCAGATCACAGTAAATAGAATTGATGAAACAAATGAAAATTTCGTTGTCCTACACACTAATGATGTTCGAATATATAGTTGCTACTTTTCACCGAACATGGATATATCAGAGTTTCAGCATAGCATTGACAAACTAGAACAACACGTTAAGAATGGCAATAAGCCGGTACTGATAGGAGGTGATTTTAACAGCAAGTCATCAGAATGGCTTTCGGCAAAGACGGATAAAAGAGGTATTTCGGTAAGTGAAATGATTGCATCTTTGGGACTGATTGTCTTGAATAAAGGAAGGTCCGCGACCTACAGGGGGCCGTTATCTTCCAAAAGAAGGGAATCTAATTCGATTATAGATATAACTTTTGCGTCACCGTCAATAGCAGTTAAAGTATTAAAATGGGAAGTCCTAGAGGAGGAAACACTAAGCGATCACCAGTATATAGAAATGGAAATAGATCTATCGTGTCACAATATAATTTCGAACCAAACTCGAATCAGATGGAACACCCGAAAGATAAACAAGCAATTATGTTTAGAAAACCTTACGACGATCAAAACAACAACAGAAATGGGAGATAGTCTGAATATAGATGAAGTTGTCGCTCAACTTACCAATATACTTACCGAGATTTGTAATGCTGGAATGACCAGAACCAAAGTTCTTGGTCGATCACGGAAGCATGATTACTGGTGGAATCAGGAAATTGCCAGACTCAGAGGAGAGTGCCACAGGGCAAAACGAATAGCCACGCGAAGCAAAGGTGACCTAGCGGTAATAGAAGCGTATAGAAGAGCTAGAAAAAGCCTTAGAATGGCGATCAAAGATTCCAAGAAAAAATCGTGGGAACTTCTATGTGACGAAATAAAGGATGACCCTTGGGGACTTCCGTATCGAATAATAATGAGGAAACTTGGAAATCGAAACACAATTCCAGGCATAAAAGACCCAACTTGGGCATATACTATAGTGACCACACTTTTCCCCAAAATTGATAGGGACGGTTATAACTTTTCCTTACCTCAATGTGCAGAGGATTGTGACCTTTTCTCGCACAAGGAGGTAATTGATGTAAGTCGCACATTGAAAAAACACAAGGCACCAGGACCAGATGGGATCCCGAACGAGATCGTGTCCCTGGTGTGTGAGCATTGGCCCGATATATTTAAGGATACTTTTAACCGTTGCCTTAAAATGGGAATCTTTCCAAGGGCGTGGAAGAAACAATACCTAGTATTGCTACGTAAAGCTGACAAACCATTGAATAATACATCTTCATATAGACCCTTATGTCTATTAGACACCTGTGGAAAGTTCTTGGAGAAATTACTGTTGAATAGACTTGAGATTGAAATAAATAGAAATGGCGGATTCTCAAACATGCAGTTTGGGTTTGTAAAAGGAAAATCGACTATTGGTGCTATCCGTGAGGTTGTAAATACTGCAAAGGGGGCCATGGAAAATATGAGATTCTGTTCTATCGTAACTCTGGACATTAAAAATGCTTTTAATTCTGCGAGCTGGAATGTAATCCGTCAAACAATGCGGGATCGAAATTTTTCGGAATACTTGATCAGGATGGTAGATAGTTATCTGCAGGACAGAATACTGGAATATGAAATAGAAGGTGGAGTAAACTATTATGAAGTGTCGGCTGGTGTCCCCCAGGGCTCTATTCTTGGTCCATTCCTATGGAATCTAATGTATGATGGGCTGTTGAACATAAACTTACCGGGGGGTTCGAAGCTAGTGGGTTACGCAGACGATGTGGCTCTGTTAGTGGACCAACCCTCTACACCGTTGATAGAGATAGTGACGAATGACTCTCTAGCGAGAATTAGTAGGTGGTTGAGATCTAAGGGTCTAACACTTGCGGCACATAAAACGGAGGCGATTCTTGTAACTAAACGAAGGTCTTTCGGGTATCCGGGACTAAAGGTCGAGGGATATGAGCCGACTTTCAACAGAACCCTTAAATACTTGGGAGTAATCTTGGATAACAAGCTATCCTTTGAACCACACATTAGAATGGTGACTGAAAAAGCTCTGGGAACAGCGGCGAAGCTAGCCAGAATAATGCCAAATATAAGGGGTCCAGGACAAACCACCAGAAGATTAATTGCCACGGTAGCATACTCACAGGTGCTTTACGCAGCTCCTGCTTTCAGTGATGCTGTCAAAAACAACAGGAAACTAAGGGATATCCTGGAAAAAGTGCATAGGACTTGCTCGATACGAATAACGTCAGCATACAGGACTATATCCAGCGCGGCCGTGTCTGTACTCGCTGGTGTACCACCGATCGATCTGTTACTGACCGAAAGAAAGGAAATATATGAAAGACGAGAACATATAACACGTGCGGGTGAAAACTTCGATGGAAGGGAAAAGATACGTATAAAGGATGATGCAAGGGAAAGGCTGCTCCGAACTTGGCAAATACTATGGGATGAAACGGATAAGGGTAGATATACCCACACTCTTATTCCGAACATAGGGGAGTGGATGGGTGGAAAACATGGGGAAATGAACTTCTTTCTTACCCAGGTATTTAGTGGGCATGGCAACTTTGGCACATACCTCAAACGTTTCAAGAAGAGGGAATCGGATGTTTGCGAACTCTGCTGTAGCTCCGAAGACAACGTTGAACATACCGTTATGAAGTGCGGCTTTTCGAGGAGCAGAGGAAACATATTTCAGGAAATGTCTGAGAACACCACGATAGCTGATATATTTAACTTAATGATATCAAGCCCGGAGAAATGGAACCAATATTCACGTGCAATTGAATCTATTCTGAGAGCGAAAATGGAATGGCAACGAGCACAGGCGCCGAACCCCTAATCTCATACGAATGTATGCTGGACGGGGGAGTAGGAAAAGGTGGTGGTTGATGACCAAATAAATGAACTCCACCCCGAAGTAATGCTGGAGTGGTTCCGGGGTGGTGGTTCCGGTGTGGGGCCACTAGTTGATAGCTCGCTATCACTACGTCCAAAAAAAAAAAAAAAAAGATAGATAGATAGATAGATAGATAGATAGATAGATAGATAGATAGATAGATAGATAGATAGATAGATAGATAGATAGATAGATAGATAGATAGATAGATTTAAATCTGGCAGTAAGTCATGTGTCACAAACTATAGAGGCATAGCAAAGTTAAGTGCAATCCCTAAACTTTTTGAAAAGTGTGTTACCGACAATCTCCTTCATCAAATCTCGTCCCTACTATCTTCCTGTCAACATGGTTTTAGAAAAGGTCGTTCACCAATTACTAATCTCATGCAGCTGACTACTATAGTAAATCGTGGATTTATTAAAAGGAAATTTACAGATTGTATCTACACGGACTTTAGTAAAGCTTTTGATAAAGTCAATCATAAATTACTTCTGATAAAGCTTCATGCTATGGGCTTTACACTCGGGAGTTTAAATTGGATTCAATCATATTTAACAAACCGAAAACAAAATGTTGTTTTCAATAATACTACATCAAAAAACATTATCGTAAGTTCTGGAGTGCCCCAAGGAAGCCATATTGGTCCAATTTTATTTTCCTTATTCATCAATGACTTGCCGTGCGTAATTAAATACTGTAACGTCTTAATGTATGCTGATGATGTGAAGATATTTCATAGTTATGACAATAACATTGACAAAAATTTGCTGCAACATGATTTGGATGAACTATTTCAATGGTGCGTGCTTAATTTAATGGAACTCAATTTAAACAAATGTAAACATATGCGTTTTTCAAGAAACGATAACACTTTATTTAACTTTTCACTGGGTGGACATCAACTTGAACTGGTTAAGGAAATCTCAGATCTTGGAATACTTTTAGATCCTAAATTAAATCTTAAGAAACACATATATATGATGGTAAACAAAGCTCGAGGTATGTTAGCTTTTATAAAACGATGGGCTAAGGAGTTTACTGAACCAATCATTACTAAGCGGTTATATACATCTTTAGTCAGACCAATCTTGGAATATGGATCTGTTATTTGGGATCCAAGTGCGGATTATCTGAAAAACATTATTGAATCAGTCCAAAAACAATTCCTTCTTTTTTGCTTGGGTAATTCAACATGGAATCCTAACGTCATTATTCCTCCTTATACTACAAGGCTTGCATTTATAAAATTACCAACGTTGGAGAGTAGAAGAACTATGCTTAGCGTTTCATTTTTATTCAACCTAATAAATGGTGCAGTCTGTTCTGACTTCCTACTCAGCAACATAAATTTTAATGTACCTCATCGATCAACTCGTTTCTACATTCCAATATATTTACAAGTTTTACAAACTAATTATGCTAATTCTGATCCTCTAAGAAAATTATGTAAACATTATAATGATTTTTATTTTCTTATTGATTTTTCTGTTAATGTTAATGTCATTAAACGTTATATTATTATGCAACTAAATCAGTATAATTAAATGGATGTCTATATCCTTTTTTTATTTTATTATTATTAGATAGATAGATAGATAGATAGATAGATAGATAGATAGATAGATAGATAGATAGATAGATAGATAGATAGATAGATAGATAGATAGATAGATAGATAGATAGATAGATAGATAGATAGATAGATAGATAGATAGATAGATAGATAGATAGATAGATAGTGGACCAACCCTCTACACCGTTGATAGAGATAGTGACGAATGACTCTCTAGCGAGAATTAGTAGGTGGTTGAGATCTAAGGGTCTAACACTTGCGGCACATAAAACGGAGGCGATTCTTGTAACTAAACGAAGGTCTTTCGGGTATCCGGGACTAAAGGTCGAGGGATATGAGCTGACTTTCAACAGAACCCTTAAATACTTGGGAGTAATCTTGGATAACAAGCTATCCTTTGAACCACACATTAGAATGGTGACTGAAAAAGCTCTGGGAACAGCGGCGAAGCTAGCCAGAATAATGCCAAATATAAGGGGTCCAGGACAAACCACCAGAAGATTAATTGCCACGGTAGCATACTCACAGGTGCTTTACGCAGCTCCTGCTTTCAGTGATGCTGTCAAAAACAACAGGAAACTAAGGGATATCCTGGAGAAAGTGCATAGGACTTGCTCGATACGAATAACGTCAGCATACAGGACTATATCCAGCGCGGCCGTGTCTGTACTCGCTGGTGTACCACCGATCGATCTGTTACTGACCGAAAGAAAGGAAATATATGAAAGACGAGAACATATAACACGTGCGGGTGAAAACTTCGATGGAAGGGAAAAGATACGTATAAAGGATGATGCAAGGGAAAGGCTGCTCCGAACTTGGCAAATACTATGGGATGAAACGGATAAGGGTAGATATACCCACACTCTTATTCCGAACATAGGGGAGTGGATGGGTGGAAAACATGGGGAAATGAACTTCTTTCTTACCCAGGTATTTAGTGGGCATGGCAACTTTGGCACATACCTCAAACGTTTCAAGAAGAGGGAATCGGATGTTTGCGAACTCTGCTGTAGCTCCGAAGACAACGTTGAACATACCGTTATGAAGTGCGGCTTTTCGAGGAGCAGAGGAAACATATTTCGGGAAATGTCTGAGAACACCACGATAGCTGATATATTTAACTTAATGATATCAAGCCCGGAGAAATGGAACCAATATTCACGTGCAATTGAATCTATTCTGAGAGCGAAAATGGAATGGCAACGAGCACAGGCGCCGAACCCCTAATCTCATACGAATGTATGCTGGACGGGGGAGTAGGAAAAGGTGGTGGTTGATGACCAAATAAATGAACTCCACCCCGAAGTAATGCTGGAGTGGTTCCGGGGTGGTGGTTCCGGTGTGGGGCCACTAGTTGATAGCTCGCTATCACTACGTCCAAAAAAAAAAAAAAAAAAGATAGATAGATAGATAGATAGATAGATAGATAGATAGATAGTTAGATAGATAGATAGATAGATAGATAGATAGATAGATAGATAGATAGATAGATAGATAGATAGATAGATAGATAGATAGATAGATAGATAGATAGATAGATAGATAGATAGATAGATAGATAGATAGATAGATAGATAGATAGATAGATAGATAGATAGATAGATAGATAGATAGATAGATAGATAGATAGATAGATAGATAGATAGATAGATAGATAGATAGATAGATAGATAGATAGATAGATAGATAGATAGATAGATAGATAGATAGATAGATAGATAGATAGATAGATAGATAGATAGATAGATAGATAGATAGATAGATAGATAGATAGATAGATAGATAGATAGATAGATAGATAGATAGATAGATAGATAGATAGATAGATAGATAGATAGATAGATAGATAGATAGATAGATAGATAGATAGATAGATAGATAGATAGATAGATAGATAGATAGATAGATAGATAGATAGATAGATAGATAGATAGATAGATAGATAGATAGATAGATAGATAGATAGATAGATAGATAGATAGATAGATAGATAGATAGATAGATAGATAGATAGATAGATAGATAGATAGATAGATAGATAGATAGATAGATAGATAGATAGATAGATAGATAGATAGATAGATAGATAGATAGATAGATAGATAGATAGATAGATAGATAGATAGATAGATAGATAGATAGATAGATAGATAGATAGATAGATAGATAGATAGATAGATAGATAGATAGATAGATAGATAGATAGATAGATAGATAGATAGATAGATAGATAGATAGATAGATAGATAGATAGATAGATAGATAGATAGATAGATAGATAGATAGATAGATAGATAGATAGATAGATAGATAGATAGATAGATAGATAGATAGATAGATAGATAGATAGATAGATAGATAGATAGATAGATAGATAGATAGATAGATAGATAGATAGATAGATAGATAGATAGATAGATAGATAGATAGATAGATAGATAGATAGATAGATAGATAGATAGATAGATAGATAGATAGATAGATAGATAGATAGATAGATAGATAGATAGATAGATAGATAGAAGAATATACTGTAGACAGACTAGTCTACAGTGTTTACTTTAGATAAGTTGACTGTTACTACGTTTATACGCACCTCTTATTTGCAAATAAAAATATTGCAAGTAAAGAAAATTGCCGCATAAACAGTGACTTAAATTTTTATTTGCGAATAGCTAACTCACGAAAACAATTCCTGATTAACGACACTATTTGCAAATAAGATTTAAAGCATTGCCACACTTTTAACCGTTTTACGTTTTTATTTCGATGTGGCACATTCATACGACAAAAAAAGTAAAATTAATTCAAAATTGTGGAAATAAAATTCACAAATACACAAAAAATTTTAATTTTTTCATTATTCATTAAAAAATAAAAAGTTTTTATACATGCAGTGCTACCAAATGCATAAATTTTCCATCCGGCAGCACATAAAAATAAGAATTTTACGTAACAAAATAGGACATATAAACAGTAAGTTAGTTAATCGCAAATAATTTTTATTTGCGAATAGTCTACGTATAAACGTAGTATGTGTAAACTTTAAAAAGACAGAGTGTACTTTAGACCAGTCGGCTGTCTGGACTTATCACTAGCCAACATTGCGAGTTTAAATAACTGATCTTATAGAAATTATACTATAAACTACTTGACGATGTGAAATATAAACTAGCCAGAAGTTTATACCAAAGACTGCAGTGAGTACTTGAGCTCTGCCTAAAAAGTAAAATAATGTTATTAAATGTATTTAATTTATTTTAAAATATATTGTTAAAATACAGTTTTTTTATTGTAATTTTATTCAAGAACGCAATTTTAATATGTGAAATCGATTTAGGAAACAATTTACCATTCCCTGGTTCAGTACGATATATTTATTTGCACATGTTTGCCTTTAAGCAAAAATCAGTTAGTGTCTATTAACATAACTGAAATAAATTAAGGTTGGTTTTTGTTCACTCTTAATGTTTTTCTTCAAACTTTTTTCTTTTTGAAGTTTTTCCTAAAGCAGCTTTTTAAAACAGTAGAATTTAAAATATATTCGATGACTAACATGAATAAAAGAAACGAAATAGATTAAATAAAAGCCAATATGTAAAGCAATCTTAGACTCGACTTTTCAATTTTAAAAGTTATTTTCATAAAATGGTAAAAAATCTTTTACGTAGGCTAAAAAAACTGATTTTATTGAAATTCTACTGCTAGCGATTTTATATTTATTAAGTACAGTATAGTCCATACTATATAAGTACATTATAAAAATACTTTACCACACATTGTTAAGTTTTTTTATATTTTGTTTTAAACTCTTACATAAACAATGTTTATAACGTTATCGAAACTAAAAAAGTTGTTAGAAACAATTTAAGTAGCTTGTTAAATTTTTTATTGTTCTTTATAAATGTTTAACAAGAATATTTTTTTCTTTTTTCTCGTATAAATATTTAATTTCTAATAAATACATATGTATATTTATAAAAAGGGAGACAATTTGTATACAAATTTAATTCCTAATTATAATTATTAAAACCTATTTATGTGTAATAAATCGATTTTTTTAAATTTTATTTTTTGATACAAAAAAGTAAAAAATTTGTTTTTAAAAGTTTATTAAAATGAATATGTGTATATTATAATAAAAAAAACTCAACAATAAGGTTAAATGAAATATAAGATCAGTTCAATAAAAATTAATGTTTTTTAAATAAGCAATTTATGATTTCCTTGTGAGGCAAATTTAGATAGTAAAGTCTTTCTTCTGTCATTGTTGATCTGAGCCATGTTTTTATTAGACGACGGGTAGGACATGACCTCTCTCTCGTAGCATTACTAACGAGTAGGATAAGTTTTTTATGGCATATGCCATTTTTGCCATTTCTTCAATTATTTTTTTAAAAAGCAGTTTTTGGTCCAGCTTGCCAAAGAATACCTTTTTGCATCCTAGAAAAAAGTTTTTAAATAAGCTTAGCGAATATGAGGCAGAATCTATTCGAAATGGTGTTCTAGAAATCGAAGACGCAAAACGCAAGAATTTTAAACGGCGTTTTTTAATAAGATTTCCCTAATAAAAAAATTTAATGACAAATATTATAAAAATATTTCTTTATTAAACAGAATTTTATAACAAAAATTAGATTAAAAACAACTTCCAAATTCTTGCGTTTTGCCACCAGAATTTTTTTTTTTCTTGACAATTTGAAGAAACTTACTTAATAAAATAAATGTTTCTTAAATAACATGTTTATTTTTGCAATTTTTGGTGCCATTTTTTATGCTTTTTCGTGCCATTTTAAACTTGCCCTGCTGACGAGCATTGAAACGAAAATTTGAAAAATTTTTCTTAGATTTCGGTAGATATCTTCATCACAGTTTATTAAAGCATCTACAACGTTATCTGATAGATTTTCAGACATTTTCCAATGCAACAGATCAGACTCAAGTTTAGATGTTAGTAGGGGTTTATCTATCTCTTTTATCAAACATAATCAGCTCATCAGCTAGTTGTGATTTTAAAAGTTTTGTATCTGTATTTGACTTGATTACACTTTGAGGTAAAAGTTGGGAAACGTGTTTTGAGATGCTCTAAAATAAATTCAATAAGAGGAATGTAACCTACAACTCGGTAGTAATCTTCAACATTTTGAATGTGATTGGAACCTGGATTCACTTTAAATAGTTCTTCGGCTTTATTTCTTTTCTCTTTAAGGCACATGATTTAAGTTTTGATAAGGCTTGATCCTTTTTGAAGATCTATATCGTGCTTTTGTAAAATGATTCTAAGCGGCTGTGATACAATAAGTATCACACTCAGGTCCGTTTTCACAATTTACCGATAGTTAAAGGTAGGATTTTATCGACCGTATAAAAAGTTTTCCATTATTACAACTTTACTTTAACCTACCAGGTAGGATTAACCTTAATTTACCTAATTGCTCAGTTTAGGTTAAAGTTAAGTTTAAATAATGGAACACTTTTTATAAGGCCAGTTAAAGTATACTTTACGCTATCGATAAGTTGTGAAAACGGGCCTTAATATGTTTATTCCGTAAAAGAATTCAAAAGTACTAAGCGAGTTCCTTAATATAAGGCTTTTGATGAAGTATCTCTACCTTTCCACTCAGATATTTTTTCCAAAGCTTCTACTATATGATGTACACTTGTTGCAAAGTGTAAAATTGAGTCGTGACGGTCCAACCATCTTGTCTCGCATAATGTAAAGAGTTTGGCTCCCAAATACTTTGCTAAAACTGCGTTTCGCTTGGAATGATTATATTTAAAAAAATTTGTCGTTTCTTTAACAAATGATACAACTTATTGTATTAATGCAACTTTGTTGCTTTTTAAAATTGAGTTGTTTGATTTATGGGAATAGCAAGGCGTTTGTTTTGCATTTGGCCAGAATTTAATAACAGCTCCATTTTCTGCTGACATCAGAGGACACCCATCTGTCCCATTTCCTACACAATTTTTTAGGTCAAGACTAAAATTTGTCAAAGCTTTTAGAACTATTGATGGATGATAGTGCCTTCGCATCAATTGACACATAAACGTCATTATCAATACCCTTTGAAGCCTTTTCAAATGCGTTTACAACAAAGCCAATAAATGCTTTCCTAATAATTTTTTGTTGTATGTTAAAATATATTTAAGATAAGGAAATCTGGGTTTTCCCCGACAAATCTGTGTTTTCGTCAAAAATTATCGAATAGAATTTTGATTCATATAACACATATACTTATAAATATTTCCTTATTTCCCTCCCAACATTAGGGGATCCAAAAATTTCCATCTCTCCATACCCTATAGGGCACCCACTGATTTTGTTTCTTAGTTGATAGTAGTAAAGGGATAATGTCCTAAGCGAAGTATATGGCAATGCAAACTCTAATACTTTCTTTCCATGAAATCAAATGTTTGGTACCTCTCAGAAGATTTAGTTCGCTTAAGTTTATTTTTTTAAATATATCATATGAGAAAAAGTTTTAATTTTCAAACAACAAAAATGGAGTATGATGACACTAAAGCGTACGTTAGGTATTCCATAATAATTTGTAAGATAAACCCAGAGAAAAAACATGTTTAAATATGGTCACCTCCAACAAAACTATTTTTAAAAAAAAATTTTAAAAATGTTATGTTTAAACTAGTTCTAGGTTAAACTAGTCCTCCATGAAGCAGCCACAACCATATTATTTTTAAAGCAAACTAAAATAAAATATTGGTAAGACTTATAATATCATAGCTGTTTTTCAACCATAGCATGTTGCAAAATAGTATTGTAAATTATAAAACAAATTATTGTCATATCTAACCATAACATGTTTAGAGGTAACCATAATATGATTGTGCGTTCTTGATGGAAGATTAATTTAATATGGTTAAAATTTTCTTAAAATATTTTTTTGTTGGAGGTGGACATATTTTAACATGTTTTTTCTTTGCATGAAGAAATATAATGAATTTTGTTGCGACTGTCAAAAAATCAGATTGAACATTACAGTCCCAGCGGTAAAAAGAAGAAGTAACTAGGCCTTCTGGAAGCCCTTATTTCTCAGACACAAGGCCTTATTACCCCATTACATACCCATTAATTTTTAATACACGATTTGCTAGCCAGCCAAGGCCTTTTGAGTTCCGTTCTTCAGCAGGCCTGATAAGAGGCAGAACTTCCCCGGTAGGCTAGCTGGTAGTGAGTTAGTCTGTCAACGCCGGAGTTGCGGGCTTCCCACCAGAGACTCTGGTTTCTTTCATGCAACCAAGCGTTGAGCTTCGCGAGATTAGATTAAAGAATCAAAGAATAAAAAAAATAAAAATTTTATTGGTTACCACGTAAAAAATTCACACAACACACCACACCACTTCGTCACAAAATTAAGGGAAAACTAATTTAAATTAACTACTTTTTTTCTTTTCACTTTTTTATTGAAAGTTATTGTTGTTTTGTCTTTGGAATGTGTTTTTTTTTGTGGTAACGGTTTATCAGTTTTATTGCTACAAACGTTGTAGGCGCACAAAATGTATGTATACATACACATAATAAAAAACAACATATGTATGGAGTAGGTAGGCCTTCCATAAGACTTTCCTGAGAAACTGAAGGACTCCAAACTTGTCCGCTGGGAGTCTGTCTTCACCCATGAACATGCTTTTGTTAACGAATATTAATTGGGCAAGGTGGAAAAGAGAAGGATAATGCAATTCCCATTTAGGAACACACCTACGACATTTTATCATATTGTGCGCTCAAATGTTAAGAACAAAGTCGCCTTAAGTTGGTTTTGCAAGATTCCCTGTGTAAAATGAAATCTACTTCGTGAGTAGATTTTTGCAAATCTTTTTAAATCTACACAGTATTAAGTGATGCAACTGTCAGTTTCTTTATAATAGACTAATAAATACAGCACGATGTAAAGTGTCAAATTCACTTCGGCAGAAAAACCTAAAAGTGCGCGATTTGTATTATTGTTGAAGACTAATGGATACAATATGAGTAAAAAAATATTTATTACAAAACACAAAGAAAATTTATTTACAGCTAACGTGACTACAAAAAAATTTCAGAGTACATATAAAGAAGCTCTATTAATGAACAAAAAAAAATTCTTCAAAATATATTACCAATTAAACCATTAAACAAAAAATAAAATCAGTTTTAATTAAAAATTTAATCAAGTAAACTAAACATTTAATCAAGTGAATTAAATGTTTATTTAAGTGAATTAAACGTTTAATTGATCCTATTAATTTGTTTACTAGTTATTTTTTTTTAATAAATATCACAAATTGTTTAATTGAAATCAATTATTATTTTTTCTGTGTACTCTTTTCATTTTCCCTCCTTAAAAAGAAATTTTGCTTAGTGTCAGATGTAAACGATACTTAGATTTTTAGAAAGATTTAAATTTATAGCTAAATTAAGCCGTAGCTCCGGATGACGATGATCGGTCTATGTAAAAAATGGATGTATTCCCTTAAACTTTAAGCAATTTATTTCATACGTTTGTTTAAAGTGTGATTGAAAACTTACCTCTTCATTGGTCGCTAATTCAGATATAGACATGATGTGATAACAAAAACATTTGATCCGGTTAACAATGTAAATTTAATAATCTGAAAATAAACAAATAAAGTTTGATTTAAAAAATTTGTTTTCGTAATGCTTTATTCATAGAAATACATATCGCACACTAAATCATAAACAGGTACAACTCGAAAGTTATTAATATAATTTTTTTGCATAAACCATTTCAGAAATCAAATCTATAGCGATCAGGATTGTAAAATTGCGACACTGTCTCTTTTAACTTTTTTCTTTAAGATTGGAAGAACACAACTCAAAAAAAAATTGCATCCCATTCTCTTGACGCCAGTTTTCTGCCTCTCCCAAGCATTTTTGAAATATATATTAGAAACTGGGAATTATTTCCTTCCGAAGATTACTTTATATTATATTCAACATTTTTTTATTTTTCGAACTTATTCTATTAGCTAAATTTCAGTTATGTATTTTATAAAGCTTTTTTGTAATAGTCCTATTCCTTCAATTTTTCAGAAATGACTTTATACACTACCAGACTATTATATTGTAAGCTTTATAAAATACATAACTGAAATTTAGCTCATATTATAAATTCGAAAAATAAAAAATGTTGAATATTAATATTATATAAATTATAAATAAAGTAAAAAATAAAAATTCGTAATATATTTGTTTTTTATATTTTTATTATGTTCCCAATATTTCGGTTTGCACCGCTAACCATCTTCAGGGGTATGTAAACAATTAAAAATTCAAAAAATATAATAAACGCAAAACTTCACAATAACATTTGTGTCACTTCATTGTGCGACGCTAACCAAAATATTGGACACATAATAAAAATATAATAAACCAATATATTTCGAATTTTTATTTTATTTATTTACGTGGACCTGCAACCAAACAAAAACAACTAATAAGAAAAAGGTCAACTATTTAAATATACATAAATATAAAATAGTAAACAAATTAATAGTATCAATTAAACGTTTAATTCACCTGATTAAACGTTTAATTCACTTCAATAAATTTGTAATTAAAACTGATTTTATTTTTGATTAATGCGTTTACTGATCCAAAATTTTTTTCTGTGTATCATCCATGTTCTGCCTCATAGCACCAACATCGTATACGCTTGGTCTTTTTTCAAACGAACATGAATGGCAAAGGCTGTTGTCATCTCCGAAAGAGTAGGTGGTGTTGACATTTCGACATAGGAGGTGATTTAGAAAAATAAGAAATAGAGTGGGAGAAAGAGCGAAACCTTGCGGCACCCTGAATGAATCTGCAACTCGTTGGACGTAACCCCATCTATAACAACTCGTATGGTGCGATTATTGCAAATTACCGTTAACATTACTCTTTTACATAGATCATATACCAATTCAGCCAAAAATTATGTATCTTATCACTATAAAAATGGGGTGTAAAAGAGTCAGTTGGTGGAAGAATGTTGTAAGTAACTTTAGCTACGATCACACCTAGCAAATATTTGATGGAAAAAACGTGACCAACAGGTTAACTTGCACGGTATTGGTGAGGCTGTTGTCTTGCAGTTATGCGAGCCTCTGGCAGAAAAAGGGCTTGAAGTTTACTTTGACAATTTTTTTACGAGCGTGAAATTAATGCATATTCTTCAGCAGAATTAAATAATGGCGTGCGGAACAATCCGATGTAATAGAAAGCACATGCCAAAGAAATTTTCCGGCGGATAAAGATATGAAAAGAGGGGACATCAGTTACTTCATTCCGGATAGCATTTCTGTTGTAAAATTGATGGATAATCGTGGTGTCTACCTCGCTTCTAATTTTATTGACCTAACAGCGCAATTCAAAGTCAAGCGACATGTAGCTGGACAAGCTGCTAAAATAGATATTGATTGCCCCCTGATTATACAGCATTATAATAAAGGAATGGGAGGAGTTGATCTAATGGATCAAACAAAAGTGTATTATGAGTACGATCGTACAAGTAAGTGGCGTTTTTATTTACGTCTGTTGTTCGACCTTTTCGAGTTATGTGTTAATAATAGCAACATAATATATAAAAAACTCATTTTGGCCAACCGTTCCTCTTTCAACGTGACCTCTATGGATTTTCGAGCAGATTTAGCCAAAGAACTTTTATATGGATTATATTCAAGAAAGCGTGCCTTTTCAGCGGTAACCACATCTGGAACTCATTTTATAAGCAAGCCCAAATTTCTCCATAAAATGGAAAAAATGTTGTTCCCATTGTGCTTCCAAAAATAAGTATAGTCGCACAAATGTTTTTTGCGTTCAATGCAATGTGTTTCTTTGCTTCACTACGTCCCGTGATTGCTTTGGAATCTATTTTTGTGATCTATTATTTTTTACTGTATATTTAAAATAAAAACTATTATATAAATCTTTTCTGCAATAAAATAATTTGGGATAAAAAATTTGCTTTTAACCCATAGGCAACTATGTTTGCTAAGCAAAATTGGGGACTTAGAGGCTACGCAGGAGGCCAATTTTTTTTTTCGTAACTACTAGTTATATGGCCATAGATTGTGAGAATAAAACAAAAAAGTTAATCGGTTCAGCCGAAAATGTTTGGTCGTCAAAGGGTTAAAGAGTTCCCAATCTACCCGTTTTTCCGTTTCAGTATCTCCTTTCTTGTGCCGGGAAGTATTTTTTAGTGCTATATGGAAAAAAC
The DNA here is from genome assembly GCA_949318255.1 of Pollenia labialis. Classification (NCBI taxonomy): domain Eukaryota; kingdom Metazoa; phylum Arthropoda; class Insecta; order Diptera; family Polleniidae; genus Pollenia; species Pollenia labialis. The sequence goes on from OX439140.1 coordinate 104,527,535, forward strand.
TATAGTTGCATCACTAAGTACTCTAGGTTTTGCTTGAAGTAACGTATTTGCAAAATTTCGAGTAAATGTGTAAATGGCCTATTACGTTATCGTTTGCTTTTATTGTCGATCGACTTGTCGGGTGATGAAAATTGTTAGTGGGGTGCAAATGAGCTGTTTGTCGTTGAAAATGCATACGAGCGACAGTCATCGATATCGTGGGCCTGTCTGATTGTTTTTTTTTTGTTTATTAATTTTAAATGTACTTTTCAAATCTGAAGTTATATTATATTTAATGAATTCCAGAAAAAAAAGGTTGAACTGTAATTTAATTTCCACCGACTTCTACTTTGTTATGTATGATTAAAAAAATTTATGGAACGAACTTAGGCATAAATAAATATAATGTTCAAAATACATATCTGAAATTCTCTTTTTTCAATTTTGACGTCATTTTTGCAAAACTTTGTTTAAATCGCATTAATTTTCTAAATTTTTACAAATTAAGTTTATATTATATAAATCTAACCTTAACCCTTAAGCGAACACCAGGTCCTGCTAAGGCATTTTTATCTTTTTCCCAGTTTTTTTAATATAATTATTAAATATATTAGAACGAAACTTTATGTTTTCCTCAATCAAAGTGTTTTTTACAAGAAAATTTGAAAAAAGTGTAAATTTAAGCACCGTGGGCGTGGCAATTGGCCAAATAAAAATGTTGTGCATATTGTATCCACCAGGGCCAACCAGGTCAGGCCCAACCCTATTATATTTGTTCTGTAGTAAATAAAATCAAAACGAAACGTTTTAAAAAGCATGCGCAACACATAAGAATCCTTTCTTTACTTTTTTTTCGAAAAATTATTCCATTTGACAACAAAATGTTCCTGCTTTAGCCATAAAACACCATACATATAAAAGTAGTCCCAGCCAGGCCCTGGGGTTCGTTTGTGTAAAATCATTTTGGTGTTTGCTTAAGGGTTAAGGAAATTTTATTAGATTTCACAGTTATTTAAAGGTTATACGCTCTTTTCAAAAATTTTAAATTTCCCTGTTTTTGTAAGCATATGTATTTAGTTGTCAATTATCATTGTTGATAATTCAAAATACTGTAATTATAAAATTTTCTGGCAACACTGATAAGATTAGTCGAAATTACTAAACAAAATGAAAAAAACGAAGGATAACTACATTTATGTAATGTTTAGAAGTTTCTATATTGCTCAGCCTTAATGTATGCTTTATCAACCACATTTATACAAATACAGCAACCACAAGTTGTCCCTTTGAGTGTGTATATGTATAAATACGCATACACATATTTCAGTTAGGGGTTGGCAAAATTTTGCAAAAATAAAGCCTGTTTTTCAGGATTACCAAAATCCGGAAAATTTTACTTTTTTATTTAAAACTAAAAAATATTATATTATTAACAGCACTTACGGCCAATTTCATCAAGTGCAGTTAAAACTAATTGCTACTTTAACTTCCAGTTAACAATATGTTTTTTAATAGTAATAACTAGTAGTAAAGTATAACTAAACTTGGTGAAATTGGCTGTTAAAATATGTGAATTCGACACTCTAAAACAACTGAATTCGTCGTAAAATCTAGTAGCATACTTCTTTTTAAAAAATTGTGTCAAAAATAAAAAAGAAAAATTTTCAAAACAAGTAAGAGTGTATTGTCAACCAATTATTCAATACACCCTCTTATTTACAACCAAATTTTGTGAGAGGGTTTTTAATAAGGGGGTTTATATATCACTTTTGGCTAATTCTGGATCTGACTGTACGAAAGTCTTTAAGTCTTATTATAGAATAAGCTTACAGAAAATACTTTTCTAATCATGTTTATAATAAGATAACCCAATAAAAATGTATCATTTTGCGAAGCACTAATGGTATATTTAAAAAAAATTACTATGCGCTACGCAATAAGACAGACAGAGATGTAGTTAAGTAAGTGAACGAACTCTTCACAAGTCTTATAAAAAATTAAATTTCAAGTGCTACGGCATTCCCTTACTACGAGGCAGGTTTGTAAGGGAGAAACTAAAAAATAACTGTAAAAAACATTCAGTGGATAAATCTAATAGCTACACTCACCACTTTTTATATGCGTTGCATAGAGCGCTTTTTGTGTCAAAAATTTAATTTAAAGTGGGAACTCATCATATAAAATGCATGCCTTCCGTAAGCGAGATCGGAAGCGAAACTCTGAGAAATTATATTGAAAACAAAAACAAATTTTCGTTTTTTATTGTTGTTTTCAAATATAATTTCTCACTCACTCACTTGTTAACGTTCTCTAAAAACAGGCAGATAGTATTTAATTACTATTTTTTAAATTGTTCACTGTTCACTAAAAATCTTTAAAACACTTTACTCTTCAAACAACATACAAAGCCTGAAAATGTTACCGAGTTTTACAAATCAAGGGCACGTGTCAATCATTCTCAAAAGCACTTACAAAACTATAGCAAGAATAAGTCATTTGCAATCATATTTGTTTTCATATGGTAGGAGATTTCTTATGGTAAGCTTCTTCTATAACCTATCAACGTTTTGATTGTGGAATGGTCTGTTGTGTGTTATACAAATTATAATTGCCAAATATAAACACCCACCCCACTTTTATAAGGAAGATATCAAATTAAATTTTGTCACTTAACCATTAAGAATGGCTAAGGTTGCTGTTTAAAATGGTTAAAAAAAATCACTAAGTAGTGGCTAAAAAATGGAGAAACCAGATTTTATTACAAACATGTGTCAATATTAATAAAAACTTTCGAACATGTATTTATTACACAGAAACAGCAGAGATGTGCCCCGGTAGGCTAGCAGGTAGTGAGCTAGTCTATCAATGCGGAGAATTATTTTATTTCTTTGTATTGATACGCTTTAAGTAACAATAAAATAAACATAAAAAATATTTGAAAAACTCAAGTTATCGATAATATTGATTTTTTTATTATAAAATATTATTATAAAAAAAATTCAACGTTTTAGCACAACTAAGGCGATATTTATAACAGTTTGTTGGTCAAACTTGTTTAAGACTTGAAGGAAAATTATGTGTGTGAAGATAAATACGTATTTAACTAGCGGAGACATCCACCGCAATTTCTTAACAGCAACTGTTTGCAGTTAACATTGCACTTAACAGTGCTGCTATAATAGAATAAAGTGAATTTAGGACGATTTTCAGGGAAATGGAACCGGTTGCACATAAAAATATAGTTCTTTAGAGGATTCTGGTAGTGGGATATCTAAAATAATTTTGGAATTTCAGATTTGAAAAATTTCGTTTTTACGAAAATTTCTGGTTTGGATTAGTGACCATTTTGGAAAAATATGGAATGGTACTAGCAACAAACTATATGGAAATGGTGCTCCAAAGGGTCCTCTTTAGGACCCAATTAGTGGTATATCTGAAATAATTTTGAAAATTAAGAAAATTGAATTTTAAAAAAATGCTATTTTAAAAAATTATAAAAGTGGACTTTATGGACATTGGACAATTTGGAGAAATGGTGATAGGTACTAGCATAACACCATATAGGAATGAGGGAGAAAAGAGTCCTAAAGAGCATTCTGGTAGTGGGATATCTGAAATAATTTTGGAATTTCAGAAATTCAGATTTGAAAAATTTCGTTTTTTACGAAAATTTCTGGTTTGGATTAGTGACAATTTTGGAAAAATATGGAATGGTACTAGCAACAAACTATATGGAAATGGTGCTCCAAGGGGTCCTCTTTAGGACCCTATTAGTGGTATATCTGAAATAATTTTGAAAATTAAGAAAATTGAATTTTAAAAAAATGCTATTTTGAAAAATGATAAAAGTGGACTTTATGGACATTGGACAATTTGGAGAAATGGTGATAGGTACTAACATAACACCATATAGGAATGGGGGAGAAAAGAGTCCTAAAGAGGATTCTGGTAGTGGGATATCTGAAATAATTTTGGAATTTCAGAAATTCAGATTTGAAAAATTTAGTTTTTTACGAAAATTTCTGGTTTGGATTAGTGACAATTTTGGAAAAATATGGAATGGTACTAGCAACAAACTATATGGAAATGGTGCTCCAAGGGGTCCTCTTCAGGACCCAATTAGTGGTATATCTGAAATAATTTTGAAAATTAAGAAAATTGAATTTTAAAAAAATGCTATTTTGAAAAATGTTAAAAGTGGACTTTATGGACATTGGACAATTTGGAGAAATGGTGATAGGTACTAACATAACACCATATAGGAATGGGGGAGAAAAGAGTCCTAAAGAGGATTCTGGTAGTGGGATATCTGAAATAATTTTGGAATTTCAGAAATTCAGATTTGAAAAATTTAGTTTTTTACGAAAATTTCTGGTTTGGATTAGTGACCATTTTGGAAAAATATGGAATGGTACTAGCAACAAACTATATGGAAATGGTGCTCCAAGGGGTCCTCTTTAGGACCCTATTAGTGGTATATCTGAAATAATTTTGAAAATTAAGAAAATTGAATTTTAAAAAAATGCTATTTTGAAAAATGTTAAAAGTGGACTTTATGGACATTGGACAATTTGGAGAAATGGTGATAGGTACTAACATAACACCATATAGGAATGGGGGAGAAAAGAGTCCTAAAGAGGATTCTGGTAGTGGGATATCTGAAATAATTTTGGAATTTCAGAAATTCAGATTTGAAAAATTTAGTTTTTTACGAAAATTTCTGGTTTGGATTAGTGACCATTTTGGAAAAATATGGAATGGTACTAGCAACAAACTATATGGAAATGGTGCTCCAAGGGGTCCTCTTTAGGACCCTATTAGTGGTATATCTGAAATAATTTTGAAAATTAAGAAAATTGAATTTTAAAAAAATGCTATTTTGAAAAATGTTAAAAGTGGACTTTATGGACATTGGACAATTTGGAAAAATGGTGATAGGTACTAACACAACACCATATAGGAATGGGGGAGAAAAGAGTCCTAAAGAAGATTCTGGTAGTGGGATATCTGAAATAATTTTGGAATTTCAGAAATTCAGATTTGAAAAATTTAGTTTTTTACGAAAATTTCTGGTTTGGATTAGTGACCATTTTGGAAAAATATGGAATGGTACTAGCAACAAACTATATGGAAATGGTGCTCCAAGGGGTCCTCTTTAGGACCCAATTAGTGGTATATCTGAAATAATTTTGAAAATTAAGAAAATTGAATTTTAAAAAAATGCTATTTTGAAAAATATCACCATTTCTCTATCACCATTTCTCCAAATTGTCCAATGTCCATAAAGTCCACTTTTAACATTTTTTAAAATAGCATTTTTTTAAAATTCAATTTTCTTAATTTTCAAAATTATTTCAGATATACCACTAATAGGGTCCTAAAGAGGACCCCTTGGAGCACCATTTCCATATAGCTTGCTGCTAGTACCATTCCATATTTTTCCAAAATGGTCACTAATCCAAACCAGAAATTTTCGTAAAAACGAAATTTTTCAAATCTGAAATTCTAAAATTATTTTAGATATCCCACTACCAGAATCCTCTAAAGAACTATATTTTTATGTGCAACCGGTTCCATTTCCCTGAAAATCGTCCTAAATTCACTTTATTCTATTATAGCAGCACTGTTAAGTGCAATGTTAACTGCAAACAGTTGCTGTTAAGTAATTGCGGTGGATGTCTCCGCTAGTTAAATACGTATTTATCTTCACACACATAGGAAAATTGGCTAAATAAAAATGGCTAATGGCTTAATTAATTTTTTTATAGCGAAAGGGGATGAAAAATGTCGAAGTCCAGCCAATAAATTGCTAAATTGACATGAAATGTTAAACATCGACCGATTCCTTCAAAATTTTGTAAGATGAATTAGGCTGCAGTAAAATATTATTACGGCAAATTCATTTTAAATACCAACCTCAAAAATGCACAAATACACTATTCCGACAAGTAGTATGTATGGATCATATTTGAAATTATTAACCGATTGCCGCCATTATTAACAGGCAATGGAAACATATGTTCTAATTTCATCAAATTAATTACGTTTAAAATTGGCAAATGTACTTTGCACGCAAGGTTTACAGACAACCAGCTAGCCGCATGGCAGTCGGGCATCGTTAGAACGATTCTAAAATCTCTTCTTGGCCTAATCTTTCAAAACGGAGTATGCCACCAGATTCTACGCATTCCAGGTATTTTACGGTTGAATTTATACATGATTAAATTATTAACGTAGTCTACAGCATTCCTTAAAAGGAAATTGGTGAACTTTCTAAACATAAACATTTTTTTCAGATAGACTTTATTAGCTAAACTGCTTAAATTTGCTTTAAAAATGTCTAATAAGTAAAGAATTACTAAACAAAAAACTAAAACAATTGTATGTGACCAGTGTCAGTTCCTCCCTGAAATTATTTGGAAATCCCAAACCAGTCCCGATTGTTATCCCTAATTTTACTTAAGAGGATAGTAAAATGTTTGCTCTCATTCGTTCTTTTGTACAATTTTCAACACCAGACGTTTGCTTTAAACCGGAAATAGCTAACATATCATTTGTACATAATGAAAAGATATCACGAATATATATTATAAAAGTTTCTGCCTCTGTATGTGTAAACTCGAAGATACATACATACATACATATGTAATATATATGGTTTTGTTTTAACATTTTCCATAGATTTCTTAAGTTTTTTGTATTTTATTTCTATTTTAACACAACAGTAAAAGCCAACAACAAAAAATAAAAATAATCATAAAATATTGTTCATAAAAATGTGTAAATGTATTGTCCCCATATGGTTGTGTGAATAAGTGCAGCATAGAACAGCGTTTGCTACAAGGGTCACTGTAAATGTTAAGCAATAAAGAGAACTTAAAAGGAAGAGAAAAGTATTAAGAAAAATAATCTAGTATTACAGGCACAATCACAAAATAAGATTTTTTTTTATGGAAAATATGAAAAAAAGAACGTAATAAGTTAAAATGTTTCCCCAGTCAAGACCACTACCAGGAAATTAATGTTTTAAATTATTTGTCCATTAATGTTCTTTTTTATATTGTAGATTATATTTTTGAAGTATTGTGCGAATAATGAAAATGTAGTAAAATAGAAATATTGCAATATTAAAAGGGTTTTGTAAGAAAAGATGTTCTTAATTTACACAAATTTACTTTTTTTTACTTGTAATTTTACTTAATAGGAAGCTAAAATATAAAAAAATCAGTTCAAAATTTTTCTTAGCACAACAATCGAAATTCTTCTAAAACATTTTATTTAAAAACAATCAAATAAATTAAAATGCATATGAGGCATTATTTGTAAAGCGGACAACCCAAGTTTGGCATAACTAAAACAGGTTCACCACTCAGCGTCACATTTATGTGACACGGGTGTTTACAGAGAAAATCGTGTGACGCATACATAAGTGCCAGATTTTTAGAGAAGTGTATTTATCTATAATTTCGTGAAATTTTGTTTCAAGTAATTTTCTTGTTCGTTTAAGTCTCTATTACAATGTGATATATGTAAATACATTTGCAGCGGTTTGAGTATATGCTAAGTAGGTATTTAACAAATTTGCTTTTATTTTAGATACTTTATGTAAATAAAAAAATACAAGTGGGCGTGGCACCTACCACACAAAAGAAATATAAATCTTTGTATATCTGGAGAGTGGTAACAGTAAAAGTATCCAAATTAAGTTAAAATAACTTGGTTATCAAAACAAATCACTGGTAAAAACTTGGGCTGTATTGGAGAAGTGGCCGAGGTACTTCTTTTAGAAAGAACAGCGTGGCACATTCAATACAAAAAAAATATGAATATATATATCTGGAAAACGTTAACAGAAAATATATCAAAATTTGGTCCAAAAACGGAAATTCTTAAAACAATTTTGATCTCCAGCAAAAGTAATTTGCCGTAACAATATAATATTTTATGCAAATATTTGATAAGGAATAATAGGAAAGTAATTGGATTATACAGGCCTGTCATAGAATTCCATTCCGATCGAAAGTGGTTTTAATTCCGTATTTTGCTTCTTCAGAAAACGAAAAACGAAAAATTTTTTTCGGAATGAATCCACTTTTGGTTTTCTAGGTGGAATTGCTTGTTTCAGTATTTTATAACCGAAAAAAAAACTTAAAACTATTTTTATGGATAAATAAATGTTTTTTATGGTAAAGATTGAAGAAATAACACACTTTTGATTTATTTATTTTACTTTATATTGATTTTATTAAAAACATAATAAATTCTTTACCGTTGCATTGCCACCTTTTTTTCCTCACAATCCACTTTTGCTGCACATTGCCATACTTAACACAAAAATCATATTGTTTTTATGTAAAGTTGCCATATCTAATTGAAAAACCATTTAGCAAAATCGATCGGAATCTGAAGAAGCTAAGACTAAATCGGTCGGAATTGAAAATACGGCATAAAAACCATTCCGATCGGAATTTGTGACATGCCTGATAATATCCACATCTTTGTGTTAATATTTCCCACAGTCAATCAAATATCTACATCTTTTTTTAAATTTTTGTTTTTTTTTATTAAAGTCAAACCATTTATTGAGTCATATACATATATGACACCAATTTTAAGTGAATTTGAACTATGTCACAAATATGTGACACACAGTTTCTGTTAAGAAAATGTTTTTTAAAGATCATGTCACATATGTGTGACACGTTTTTTGTTTCTGAGTCTGCACACAAATCGCAAAAAACTGCTGAGTGCCGATTGTGATAATTCTAGTAAATATGAATGTGTTTATCTAAAAAGATCCCTCAGCCTGTCCGTGGCTTAAAAATACTGACATCGTCTGTAAATTTAATCATCGCATCATCAACTATTGTAAAAAAGAAATAGTGATAAAAATTACGGAAATTAATTTTGGGAAAATTTTGATCTGACATCTTTAAGCAGATCAGATGATTTACTATTCGTGTTTGATTATGTTAAATATATTTTTATCGGAAAATTAATAAAAATTCAGAGTAGTTGAAATAGTTTTTAGATTTTTGGTTTTAGTTAAACGTTTTCCTTTTGTCACCTTTTAAGGAATTATAAATGGCTTTTTTCTATAATTTTAAAATTTTCTTAAAATAAAATGTTCTTTTTCGACCACGGTGATACAAATATTTTTATTATTATATGAGAACATTTTTTTAAAGTCTTGAAATCAGTGTTCGATAATAAACACTTAATATCGCTCTTTAGTGTTCGATTCTGTAGATTTGTGGCAAACACAAACGCTAATAGTGTTTGTGTAGTAAATAATTGAAAACATAACGTTTCCCTGTTTGTCATCTTTCGAACGCAAAAATATTACTGTTCTTTTCCAACTCAACAAAAATATGAGAACATTTAATTTTGTTCAATTAAAAAAAAACCCCAAACTTCATTGTGTTCGGTTCAGCTAATTAGTGTTCGTTCGTTTCAGTTGTGCTTAACGCCCTTTTGGCTGGTAAGCCAAAAAAAAATGTCTTACAAAAATAAAATACATATACGAAAAAATAAGAATCTGCAAGAAATTTGACACAAACAAAACACATACGCAATACACACAAAAGATATTTGTTTGTTCATTTATTTATCAATGTAAAAAAAGAAACATTATAGAACATTAAAATATTATGTTTGTCTACGGTATCAGTACAATTGTTCTGTTTTTTTAACAAAGAACAGAACACTATATAAACGACTGTGTCGTTTTTTGTAAAAGACTTAAGAAACCAGTAATTAGCCTGATTGTGAAATCTGTAGTAAAAAAGTTCGCATTTTTCACATTTGCTTTGCATATGTGACATTTTATATTGCCACATATTTTAAAATATCAACGTAAGTCCAAACCCATTATTCATCAAGAAAACTTTCGACAGTTACTTACTCACAGGAAATAACATTTTTTTTTATTTTTAGTTTAATTCAATAATTAATTGTTCGTAATCTTTGGGTCATTGTATTAAAACTAAACCAACCCTTTTTGGTAGTTAATTTTCTGGCTTTTCAAAAAGTGGTTTTAAAAACCGTCAGATTGTAATTAAGTTTTAAATACTTCCGTCATTGTAAAGACAATGTATTTATGTGTTTGGTCCTGACTTTCAATATTAAGTCAAGCGTTTTATTTATATCTTTTGAAGATTATTTTTTTTTATTTAATGAATTTAAATAGTTTAGAATAGCAAACATTTTGAAGTAGCATAAAGTTTTATCTAAAATAAAACTGAAGTAAATATACATATATGTATACCAAAAAGTGTATACACTGCAAAAAACTGAAATAGTTTTTATACTTTTGGAAAACAAATACTTGGTTGTGATAATCATAAAAAAATTTTAAGTTATGCTTGAAAGCATAAATCCTACTGCAATATGATTCTGTGGAAAAGAAATTACATACACGTAGTTTACTTATTTGTATAGATCATATCGAAATGTGTATTTATATTTCCAAAACTATTTGCTGGAACAAGAGATTTTTGTTTTTGTCTGTGTTTTACTTACCCTGATAGCTATCATTTTAAATGGACTTCAGTATTAAAAATGTTTACAATTTAAGTTTTTTTCTTTTTTTAACAATTTGAAAAGTTTTGTAAAATGTTTGCAAATTACTGTTTCTATTTTAAATAACACTTTATTATAATAGATGCCCAAACTTGCTCTGCAAAATTAAGTAAGATTATTTTAAAAGTAAATTTAGTTAAAACTTGTGATCCTCACTTACACACACACAGATAAATAAATACCCTGCAATGTAACGTTAAGAAACATATTTTTCTATATAGCCACCTCTTACAAAACTGTAACTATGGTTTAGTGTGTCTTCCATAACGGTGCTACAACTACTTGATTATATGATTGCCCATATAGTAAGAATAGTTTTACCACAAATTATTAGATGGTCAAACATAGTAATATTTTTCTCTTTTATAAAATATTAAAAACACCATATAATGACAATAAGCCAATTCTTAAACTGTTCTAAAGTGCTAAAATAAAGAATTAAAATTGCAAACAAAGCCCAGCTGAAAAAATACCACACTGGAAATACATACACAGGTAAAAAATATGAAAAAAAAAACAAATTTATGACAGTCGTAAAATTACATATAGCAAATACAACCGATATGACACAATAAAATACTTTGCGAATAACCTAAATGGGTATTTTGTTAAAATAAGAAGTCTTAGTTACGCATACGAAAATGTTGCGGCAAGGAAGACTTTAGTGTCGCGTACGTCGCTAAAATGTTCAATCTTAAAAAAACGTAAAATCCTGTAACAGCTTTTTCGTAAAAAACGGAAAAAAATTTTAGTTCATCCGCTACGCAAGGTCACGTTTTCAAAAGTGTAACTATTTATAAATAATTCGGCGATTCACAAGGTTGTCATAAAATCATATGTAAAATAATAACAAAAAAAAACATGAGTGCTGTGAGCAACGCTAATAATTTAGTTTTCAACAGAGTTTTTATGACAAAACAGTTAACACTGCATAAAAAGTTTTATTATGTTAGGACTTTTTTTGTATGAAACACAACAATACTTTTTTTTAAACTACATATTGTAAAATATTAGGATTTTATGACAATATGACTTGATAGCAAACCTTGTAAATCCCCCAAATCTTGGTACGGAAAATTGATAAGATAAACACGCAACGTATATCATTACGTAATGACACTTTCGCTCCCTAAATATGGAGGAGTGCCATCAATATTTTTATAATGGGACGAACTACTGGGGTCTAATCACCGCATACGATATCGAGCAAAATTGATCGAAATTATTTATTTTGGTATCACGACTCTCGATATGGAATAGAATTTATTGAATTTGAAATAGTAGCATTCGATAAAGCGTAACTCGACATTACATTTCTCGAGTTTTCATTCGATACGAAAGTGTCTATCGTATGCAAAAACATTCGATAGCTTATTCGATACGATAGTAACGAATGCGGTGATTAGACCCCTGTTTTCTTTTTTTCTTTTTATAAATATAATTCTGAGTAAACGCACATATTTTATGTTAAAGTCTACCTTTAGCTATCGGTAAGTTGCGAAAACGGGTCTTAAACTGTTTTCAGTATAGCACTTTAAAACGTAATTAATTTATTGTTAAAATATATTGTTGAATGATTTTTTTAAATGATTAAATAAAATTATTCAAATTTTTTTATTGTTTAAATTTAATTGTTTTTTGCTTTTTTTATAAAAATTGTAATTAGTTATTAAGCTGTTAAGTAATTTATGATTATTCGTTTAACATATTCTCAGTTCCATATCGCAAAATTAGGCTCCTACTCAGAGCTGCCAGAAAAATGTGTGAGGAAATCGTCATTTACTGAGAAAAAATTAAAAGATCGTCGTTTTGAAAAATCGTCAAAACAAATTGGGCAACTTAAAATTTAGTTTTTTTTTTAACAATTTTTGTTAGGTTTTTATAAAAAAAAACATTCAAGCAAAAACATAATAACTTCATACCCAGCTAGCATTTTCAATCGTGTAAGAGATACTGGGAGTCCCATGAAGATGTTCTTTGATCAACCATGACCTAATGTTTTAATCGTAGAAGATTCGTCACACGGGAAGAACTGTAACACGACTAAGATTCTTCAATCGCACAATGAAAGACGCTTCTTCAATCGTTGCGGGAATCGTTTAAGACTTGGGTATAAACTAATACAGATATTATCTTACAACTCGAGAAATGTTCGCCGAATAAATGTTGAAAATATTGTTTATACAGAGAGTGGAAAAAGTCGATGATGGTTTGACGGAAGATAAGTAAAGTGTAACATTTTTGTTTTTGTACCCTGAAAATAATCATTTAAAGATTTTCTTAAGACTTCCGTACCTAAACAAAATCGATACGCATTTTTTTAATAGATCGACCTTAACGCTTTGCAATTGAAAAAATCGATTTTGACAGCTCTTTTAATAGTGAAATTGGCCGCTATCGTTAATTAATAATGGTAATTTAGCTAGTTTTCGGTCAATCTAGCGTTTTGATCTCTATTTTTATTTATAGTTTGTGGGCTCTTGTTAAGGTACGGCTGTTACATATTCCAAGATTAAAAACGAACGTGTCAGAAAATTTAATGTTTTATTTAGACTTTTCTTATTTTGGAACAAAAAATCGCCAAAATGACGATTAATCGTCAAATCTGGCAGCCTTGCTCTTAGTCTTGTGTATGAAGCAATTCAATTAAATAAAAAATAAATAAATTACGAATTTTTTCATAAAATCAATTTTTTTTTTTGTGTATTTTATTGGTATTACGTCCAACTGAAATATGACTGGAAAAAAATTGTAAATCTTTGTAGTGTTCGGCCCATTATTTAAAATACTTATACAGCCGACTATTGAAATATTACTCCTTATGGTGGAGGCCATCAAAGCTTCGGTATAGCCGACTATAGCACGTTGTTTGCGTTATTTTTTAAGAAAATTTATTTCGCCGTAAATACGGAAAGAAAATATTTATTTTGGCAGATATAAAAGAGAATATATGTTTTTAAAATGTATTTGCTAGCAGATGGCCCTGACAGCCAGTGCTATATATATATGGGTAATTTCTTGTCAAATCGACCAAGAGTTTGACCCGAACCTTTAGATTTTAATGAAATTTGGTCAGAAGGTTCCTTTTGTCCTATAAGGAACATAAATGAACAAAAAAAATTTTTAAATTTTTTTTCAAAGGTTATGCCATATTCAAATGACATAATTTCGCCGAATTAGCCGAATGTGTTGAGAATATTTCTACAATATCTCAAAACTGCTTTGCATACGAAGATGATTTTTATGTCATTTTAAGTAGAATACTTGGGCCTACAAAGAATATATTAGCAAACATATTTTTTTCAAATATGTAATATTTGCAAAATATAAAATTATAAAAACGGACTAAGTCAAAAAAACTATTTTTTTATTTTGTATAATTTAGGGGCTATAGCGAAATTTCGCCAAAAATCTTGACCCAAATAGACCACATAATACTCAATATTGCGCATTACGCCCTTGTAAAAAACTGGTAAATTATAATGACCCAAAACGTGGTTTTGAAAGCCATCAGCGGTTGATATAAAAGATTTAAATGGTTTTAACTGCATCCCTGCATCGTTTAATGAAATTAACTCAAATTTTCCCAAAATATAATTATATAGGTATAATTTAAAAAAATCAGCCAAATAAAAAAGGTTTTTGACTGAGTTCAAAAAAAAAAAAATCATTCCAATATATTCTCTGTAGGCCCAAGTATTATCTTTAAAATTACATTAGAATCATCTACGTATATAGAGTAGGAAAAGGTTTCCTGATGATCTGCTAGCTCAACAATTAATTTCAGTGTATTTATCAAATATGAAAAATTTGGGAACTTAGCACGTCACACAGTGCGGCCGATTGCCAAAAAGCTGGCCAAAACTCGAAAAATAAAAGTTTCTAGATAAGATTTTTTTTAGAATGCAGTTGGCTAGAGGGAACCTATAATAAGTTAAAATTGTTAAGAGAAACGTCCTAAACCCTAAAATCTTTCATTATTTTTAGTTGGAGTTTGGCCTTTTTTCAAGCGCAATATTGTTGTAGTTATTCGGCAAAACCTTTAAAAGTTTCTTTTTTCTATTTTTATCCAATAAAATTAGAGTTTTCAAATCAAATGACAATAAGACGCTGTCAAATGCTGTATTCTAACCTTTTGGAGGTTACTTGGAAAAGTATTAACTATCGATTAAGCCTAAATTCAGCTGCCACATCCTACCACTTGAATTGTTATGGGTTTTGCCAAATACTCCCATTCAAAAAGTTAATCTTATTGAAATTTCCGTACTTAAAAAAATTCAGAAACATGTGGCATGCGTTTAACAACAATTATCAATAATAATGTTGCCCAAAAGGTATTAATAAATTGTTTCAACAACAATTATTCAACAATTTACCAAGGTTACAATTATTCCAAGTAATAAAAGATATTTTGAAGGATGATATCAACGTGATTTATGAAAGGATTTAAAAAAATTTTGTCTGAAAACCAAAATGCGACTTATTATTTATTAGAAAACGGGAAACAGTAAATATCAGATTTGGTGTATAAGATAAAAGCAAGATGGGATTCAAGTAATACGACTGAAGAAAAATGTATAAGCAAAAATAATGAAAAATTCTGTGATAACTTGAAAATTGTTCTTTTCGATTTCATTGTTTTGAGTTCAAGGCTGTGATTTACGTGAGGTTGGGCCGTTTTTAGTTTAAATGCCCGCGGTGACGCCATCTTCTATTTTCCATTTCGAATTTTATAATTCTGACAGAAAATTAGTAATCAGTGACCCAAAACCCCTCAAAAACATTTGACATAAGATTTGTAATCAGTGACCCCATATTTTGTTGAATTTTGGTCAGCTTTTTGGCAGTCGGCCGCACTGTGCGTCATACAGAAATCTTATTAATAATGAATTTTGTATTCCCGGAGATAACTTTGAAGTAAACATGTATAACGATTAAGTGAAATACAAATATTCTTTCAGGGGGGATACTCTCTATTGCGATGCGAAAAAAATTTCGGTGCGAAAGCTAAATGCCAACATGGTACTCTCTATCACTTTCGCAAAATGTTTTGAAAATGGATCAATATTGGCAACAAAAATGAAAGATGGCGCAGATTAACAGTAATGAAATGCTAAAATATGTAAAAATATTTGAAATTGGAAGGTTTAAATAAAATAAATAGCGATGATTTGGGAAAAGAAAGAAATTAATAGATGCGAAAGACAAATGCGCAAACGCATTAAAGAGTACCAATCGCTAGATTTGCTACCGTTTTCTTTCGCATCGCAATAGAGAGTAGCCCCCTGGTTCTTTTGGGTAAGTGTTTAGGTCAGAATCAATATAATCTCACTTTCGGATTATTTCAAGAACGGATCGAGATTAAACCATCATCGTTTTCTAAACATTGCATTCACCCTATTATACATCTACGCATTACTTATGTTTTTTACATGTCTTCATACAAAGTATTGTAGCCTAAAATGGCCTTTATTGACAACTATTAAACATACACATACTTCGCTAATTACCAAATTCATAGAATCAAGCAAACCATTTGTTAATTTTGCACCTTTTACTAAAAATTTTAAACATTTTAAGATGTAAATATTTTTTTTTTGCTTCAATAAATTATATTTTTAATTTTAATTAAAGAAAAGTAATCAAAAAACTGTGCCGTTTCAAACACTGTGTTAATTGATTTCATTAAATATAGCTCAGGTTTGACAATTCCCAACAACAATTCTTCGAGTTTATATTGTTTTATTTTTAACGAAAAAACCAATAAAGATTTTTTGTTACTTAATTAATATTTTAATTCAAAATATTTTTCAAAGTATCAAAAATGTTAATTAAATCAAAATTATATTTTTAATTTTCTTTCAACAAAGTTATTATATATTAATTCATTTTTTTAAAGAAGCCACTTTTTGTTTGAGTAAATTAAATTAAGTGCGATTTTGTGTTACTAAAAAAAAGGCCGAAGGATTAAAATGACTCTCAAAAAAAAAAACTTTTAATTGAATTGTTTTCTACCTAATCTATTAAATAAAAGAAAAATTAATTTAAAAAAAAAATTGCCACAGAATCGCGTCTTGTCAAATGGACAACAGAAGGCTGTCAAAATGAAACAATTTATTTTAAAAATTAGAAAATGCGCTGTCTAAAAAAAAACAATTAAAGACAAAGTGACAACCTGAAATGTAGAAATTATCCCTTGTCAAATTGAGCACATAGTTAGCACTCTTATTTCTGACAAAGGGTATGGCTTAATGTCTACTACTTTTCTATAAATAATTTTTTCTATGTTTGAAATTGTCACAAGGGTTTCAATTATCTACACAGAAAAAATTAAATAACCTGAACGCAACGTTCAGTAAAAGTCAAACTGAACGAAATTGTAACATTTACTACCTTTTTTAAAATTATATTCAAAAATCCAATCTCTAAACGAGTATTTTATTTACTATGCTACGTTCAGATTGCAATAGACCAAGCTATTGTTTGACTGAACGTGAGTTCCATAGCGCCAGTTACAAGGAAACTAAGAAAAATTATCGCATCCTAAAATTCAACTGTTTAGAATTTTATAATGTAAGCTATTCCAAGGTGTACCAAAAAAAGTTATCGATGCGTACACAATAAGCAAACTGTCCATCCTTAAATTTGGTGACACACTTTTGACTCTAATTGCAAATTTTGAGGTGATAAAAAGTAGACTTTTCTGTAGAAATTACCCTAAACATAGCTTTTTGTACTGATTAAATGTATGCACGGATTTTTCCAAAATAATTTCCAACTATTATTATTTGTTCTTGCTCTTCAAGTCCTTATGACTGTTTAAAAATTTAAAATGCTTACATTTACCATTCAGTTACTAAATATCTACATACTAAACGTGTGTTAAAGTCTATTTCACAAACATAAAATGTCATTAATTTATGACAACTTTTTAATATATTTGTACATTAAGCAAATGTTTGTTTGCTTTTATGAAACAAAATGTTGTTTATGATAATTTTTATTAATTAAAAGCTCGACTAATTTAAATAAGTTGCAAAAAACACTTTTGGTTAAGCCCACATTTTATGAGAATACAAGGTTTATCTTAAAATAACATTAATGCTATTATATTTTATTTTAATTTAAGTACAGTTGAATCTCTCATTATCTGACATCGAAGGCACCATTTCCATGTCTACATAACAGGGCATGTCCACTCAAAGCAAGTCAGTAATTTCCTTTAGAACGCTGCAGGGACCAGGTACGAGTATCCGTCGAAAGATGGTGTCCGCATTAGAAAGGTATCCGGTAAGAGAGATTACACTGTACATTAATATGCATGTAATTTTATTAAAGTAGGATATTAAATAATTTGTGTTCTTAAATGGAAAACTTTTATGAAATTTTGTGAATCCATTGACCAAGTTGAGTTTTACGTACAAATGTTTTTAGCCAATTTTAACAGTTTAATAGAAACAATTTTTAGGCAAAGTGATCTTGCTATAACATAATAAGGAGATACATATTTAAAACATGCCAAAATATTAGAAATATTTACAAAAACCTAAATTTTTTTTAATATTTTAACTTCATATCACTTGACTAAACCAGATATATAAAACAGTTTATGAAAAGCTCTAGAACAAAAGGGACCTTTCACACATCTCATATAGTTTTAAAACTATACATGATCAATAAATAGTATTGTGGTAATTTTGTTGAACCATTTATGTTTTTTAATACAAATTTTCAATATTTTTAATCAGGCTTAAGTTCATCAAATTTAATTTTCATTAAATTATTTTTATGAAGAAAGGAATTTTACAACATTAAAAAATTAATTAAAATTGTTATTGATAATCATTCAATCTTGACTGACCTGAGATTCGAACCCAGGCGGCTTATAACCCTGACATGTTCCGATCGCTACCACTCGAACTCCTCAGAGGGATTGGCCGTCTTACACTCGCAGCCATTGACGACTGCTGACGTCAATAGTCACACATCAACTATACATGATCTTTTTTTTATTAATATTTGTTTTTATCAAGTGTTTGAGTCATAAACAGAAAAAAATGTTTACGTCAGATACGCCTTTACTATAAACTAACAATATGTAGAATATGAAGTTTTTCAAATATGTGACCTTCTCCGAGAAAAGCGACCTAGTGTGTCAAGAAAAGGGTTTGGACTTAAGAGTGGATTCTGGTACCCAAAACGGTGTAGAATAAGATGAAATGCGTTTTTCTCAAAACTTCATTTTCACACACGAGGTCCATTTTCTCGTTGAAGGTCTCATATGTAGATAATAGAATTACATGATGGTCTTAATTTTTTGTTTGCTGGTATTAAATACATAAATCATTAAAAAATGTAAACCATATCTTAACGAATAACATCAGGCGTTTAAACAACCACTACTGTCACGTAATTATTTTACAAACAACATATAATTTTTGAAGCACTGATTTACAGCTGTTGAGTTTAAGCTATATATAAATTTAATTTAAGTTTAACTAAACCCGCGTTTAAGCATTCATTGAATTATTAGCCATAATCCTTTCTGCTTGTTTTACGAGTAATACAAATTAATTTTTGTCAATCAAAAAACGTTCTTCCATTCTATATTAAACATTTTGTTCAGTGTTGTGAATGATCAAACATGACTAAGGGCTAAAAAATCAGAGCAAGTTAAACTCTCTTTTTTATTCAAAATGTGTTTTAACTCACAAATCTATAACTCACCATATAAACCATCATTAAACGCATAAAATTAGGCGTCTAAACTACCAATACAGACCATATGAATATGATAAGATTTGTTGTATTGTTGATTTATAGTCGTTGAGTTTAAACTGCATATAAATTCAAGTTAAGTTCAATTAAACCAGCGTTTAAACCGTCAGTGATTTATTAGACATAAATGCGTTAGTTAAATTAAAAAAAAAAACAATTTATATTTTTATGCTCTCTTCATTTGTGCAAGAGCTTTCGCACATGTGCGGTGTTTGGAACACCACTGCTTAAGTGCATGAAGAAACAAAAAAAAAAAATTCATTACATTAACACCACCATCTAAATATGTATAGGTGGGGAGTTTTATGTTTTTCTACTAATGTGTGCAACAGATAGTTTGCCGATCAACTCAGTTGTCCGTTCGGCTGGTCTATCCTTGCGTGCAAAGTACAAGTCTCAATTGTAAAGTAAGGCCGAATCCATAATTTTACATACAAATTACTTTTCCGAATAGAGTCAATGTACCTATAAACCATTTTATAAAATTGGCATTCAGATCAAATTTGGGCCAAAGAGATTTTGTTGCAACCTAAATTATCTTTCCAAATTTTACCATCCTCTAGGGAAATCAGATGCTGAAAACAGCTAGGATTCGCAAAAATCCAAAATTTAGTCGGCTGATCAGAGATCCTATTTGGTACTACGGGAGTCAGTAGCCCCGTTGACATAGCAACGTAGTGACGCCTTGCGGGAAATGCTTTCTGTCTTTCAGGAAGATTGTCTTTGCGAAAGTTTTGCCTTTCTGTTCAAAAGATCCTCTTGGGGACACGTTGGGGTTTTGGCTTACTTTCAAAAATCGCGGAAAGGGATAACTTAAAAATTTCACTTTAGGGCTGATTTGTCACCAATTGTAAGAGAGTTCGGCCTAAATGAGCAGCGGAGGTTAGATAGCTCCAACTCCTAGACAAAGGGCGGGTGTATACTCTTCCCGGTCTATGTACCCAAAATTCTATCTGGGTGTGTTGGTTGTGCCTGAGGGCAGGTATTCATGTTAATCATTTCCACAGTTGTAAATACTGTGGTGAAGGGTTTTATAATGTCGGGTTTGATTGACTATATTTTTCACTTGTTGTATTATAATATACTATTTCCGTTTTCAAACTAAATTGAAATTGTTTACAATAAAAAACTATATTCACAAACTTTTTAATTAACTGCCAAAACTAATCCAAATCCTTAAATTCATACATTTTGTCACAATATTTAAGCCGATAACTCACATCCACAGAACAATCGATAGTAGCGGCCACAATTATCTTTAGCCGATTCCAACAAAAAGAAACGAAATTTGTTGCAAAAAAAAAAAGAAAATTTATTTAATTAAATCGATTAATTGTTCTCACAGAATAGAAACGGCCATACAAACTATCTGTCAATTATAGAAATCATTCGCTTGGTTTCGTTTGAAGTATTTGTGTGAATTGTTTATTCACTGCGGTCACTACGGTATTTTTCAATTTAAAATAGCAAACTAATTTCTGTGTGATAAGTGATTTGGACTGAAAAGAAAAATTAAGTCTTGCTAGAATTAATTATCGGATGAAGCAAAGAAAATAGAAAAATACATTAAATTTTTTTTAAATTTATAGATAACGATTGATCAAAATGGTGATTGATATTAAAATGTGTCGTTTTGAAAATGTCCCTTGGGGCTTTCGTCTGGTCGGTGGTTCGGATTTTGAATATCCATTAACTGTGGTTAAGGTTAGAATCTACTTAATTTTCAAATAAAGTGTTTAGTTGATAAATTCTCTCTAAACTGATCAAAAATTTATTGTTTGTGTTTTAGTTACATTCAAACGTGATAACTCCTCCAATCACATCCTCCCCCCACTTTGTACATTTTTATGTCTTATTTTTTCTTTCAAAGCAACAAAAAAAAATAAATGAATTTTACACAAATATAAAACGAGAAAAGTATTTTATTGATGAATAAAATTGCATCTAATGCATTTTCAATGTTGTTACGTAATTGAGAGATGAATTGTAAAAATTATACCAATAATAACAAAATATACATGTATATATTATATATATATATATATATCCTTTTTTACTGTTTTTAATACACAATATGGTATTTTAGTGTAATGCGGAAATGTTATATTTTCGTTTTTTCTTCACCTTTTTTCTTCATCTTTTAAAGTGCTCAAGGTGTTTGAGTTCGTTAAGAGCTGAACAGAAAAGAATTGTATTTGTTTGTTGAATAGTGAAGGAACAATGTGAAGACGTGTTTAACCTTAAAATATTGAAAGCAAAAAATTGTTAAAATAAATCTTTTTAACATTTTTGTTTTCTATTTTGAAGACAGGTTTAACATAATTTATATTCATATAAAATAAATACGATAGAAATTATAAGAACAAAAATACTATCACTTCAAATCTCTATTTTATGAATAATTTTTTTGATTTATTTAAAATCATATATGTAACTAGTATGTAGCTTAAAATAAAAGGAACAATCGTTAAGTATAAGAATTAACAAAATCAAAATGGGTTGAAATTTTTTATATTTGAATAAGACCTCGGTTAAATGCCTCACCCATATTTCGCGACCGGTTGAGCTTTTAACCAGTACATTTTTTAACGTATATCTTCAAACTTTACTTTAATTTTTTCGATTGCGATGCGATAGAAAATTGCACAAAATCTGGTGATTGGTCCTGTCTAATGCGTTTGCGCATTTGTTTTTCGCATCTATTTTTGAAACCCTTCGCCATAATAAGTTGAAAAGAGGGCATACTTAGTTTGCCATTCTGGGTGAAATTTTTTTATTATTCATCTTAGCCCCCGTAAAGTATATATATATATTCTGGCTCCTTGAATAATTTTAAGTCTATTAGGCCATGTCCGTCTGTCTGTCTGTCTGTCTGTCTGTTTAAAACGTGCTCACTTTCGAAAAACTCAAAAGAAATCAACAAACTTTGTGTCATATTGCTTGTAGTTATTCTAGGCATTTTGGGATTCAAATCCAGCAAACTCGGTTTAGTAAGATCAGAGCTATGAAACAAAGTTTGGAACCACCACCCAAAAAATTGATAATTTTGTTACAAAAACTTACATTTTGTGATATATGGTCCATAATTTACTTAAGATCCCATATTTAGCAGCCTTCTAAAATGCACTGTAAACGCTTAATCTAATTTCATCGTTGTATAGAAATGTATTCTAATTTGTGGTTTTTAATACCAGAAATCCCTCTACATAGTTTTGGGATGATTAGTTCATATCTTACCATTGTTCCAATATAAATTCCCCTCCTAAAAACATTTAAGTTCGGTTTTAACTGTTGCGAATGCTAAAAAAAAGCCTAAAACTTTCTGATTGTCGGCCAATAATTTAATAAAGGTCTAAACCGCAACCAATTTTAATGCTGATGTCTGGTTTTAAAAAGATAAATATATAATTAATAGATAAAGCACTCTTTTTATGTCATATAAACTTTTTAATTTCAAATTTATTTCCATCATTTAACATTTCTATACTGTCAATGAGCGCCATTTTTAATTTGCATTGGCTGTATTGCTTCATTTTTGAAAAAAAAATTGCGAGTGAAAGAGAGCACAAAATTGGCATTTAGCTTTCGTATCGAAATTGAATTCAAATCGCGTTTATAATGAATTGATTTTCTTTAAACTTTTAGAAATACTTTGGTAAGAGGATTTGAAAACGAACATTTTCAACACTTTTTTCTAATAAAAATTATTTCTGTGGCATTTTGAAAAATATCTTAAGTCGAGATAAGATAGCAAAAAAGTTTTTAAAAAAACCAGGTGAAAAAATAATTTTTATTAAATAATAAAATAAACTAAAATTAAAGAAAAAACTAAAGTTAAACAAAAATGTTTTTTGAATCATATTTTATATGGTTAACAACACTTTTTTCAACTTTTTAAATTTGACTTAAGATGTTTTGTCAAAATGCCACAGATATAAAAAAATAATCTTTTTTTTCATTATTTTTAAAGCATTAACAAATTAACAATCGAACTATATCAACTTGTATTTGACAAGATTTCTTACAATTGTACTCCAATAATCCTATGTAGTCAAAAAATTGACCACTGGCCGGAAGAACTACAATACCATTACCACATGTAGGCAAACGGTTCAGAACGGCGCTAAGATACAACAGATCGTTTTTGGCGATTTACGCATTAAAAATGTTGTGCAATTCAGACTGATATTTCTTTATTCTGGGTGACACTTGTAAAAAATTTTCGTTAAGGGAACCCAACCCGTTTTGGATTTAAATCATGGTACATGTGCTGTGAAAGAGAAGTTATACGGTGATTCAAACTGTTTTGGACTTCCTTGAGAACGTGCCTGATTACGATTACTATATCGATAGGCAATTTTCAAAAGCCTCTATCTTAAAAAAGGCAATTGATCAATAGAGTAAAAAACCCGTTTATTTTTTTAATATTTAAATTGTTTATTCTACAATATTTATGTAAACTTACTCTAATGCAAGTTTTCACAACTTACCGATAGCTAAAAGTAGACTTTAATCCTCCTTATAAAAAGTGTTCCATTATTTAAACTTTACTTTAACCTAAGTGAGCGATAAAGTAAATTAAAGCTCATCCTACCTGGTAAGTTAAAGTAAAGTTGTTATAATGGAACACATTTTATACGGCCGATAAAATCCTACATCGGTTAATTTTGAAAACGGGCCTTAAACTACTAAATAATAATTTTTTTTTGTAAGCATCACCGGCCATTTTATGGAAGATAGAGGGGAAATTTAAAATTTTATTTTGTTAAGGATGTACTAAATAAATAACAAGAGTATAACCAAAAATTGTAAACCGATAAAAAAAAACATTATTTTTGAAAAACAAAGAATTTTATAATTTTTGTAATTGTTAAAAAAAATTAAATATACGGCATCTAATGGTTTTTTAACAACTTCGTGATTAATTTTAACAGTTTTTCTGGCCTCTTTAGTAACCCGAATGTAATCATTTGGCAAGTAAATTGATTGATTGTTCAATCTGATAAAAAATTTAGTATGGACAGTATGAAGTGTCCATTAGTGTATGACCGTTTTCTGAAAATTGTTGTTCAATGACTTTTTTTATGTTTTACCGCAAAATTGGATAGGGCATTAGACAAATAATGGTTTCGGTTTTGATAACCACAATCGTATGAGAAGATTGTTATTGGCAATGAATCTAACAAGCAAAACGTTTCTAAATGATTTATTATGCATGAAACAAGCACTGAGGCTGATAAATCTCCATTGACTTCACACCACCAATAATTTGTACTTTGATAAGTACCTAGATTGTAAACAGTAAAACTGTATACTTGCGGACGTTGTACAGTGAATAATAAAAGGTGCTTGCATCTCATAATTGATTTTTGTAAATGTTTGAAATTAACCATAAAACAAATTATAACGTAGTGCTAAGATGTCAAGCAACAATTATTTGCAGAAATTATAGTTATTATCAGTGTTCGAAAATAAACAGGACACTTAATACAGTTCGTAAATATTTTCAAATATGTTCCTTTTTTTAGATTGATGAAGAAATGAAAAGGGTAATCAAGATGGTCTCTGTGCAAATTTGTCATTTGTAAATTTTTCAGTGCATATTATGATGGATAGTGAGCATACCACATTTATTTTTTGTGTAAATAAGCTTTTTTTCTAAAAATTTATTCCGGCAACACTGTAAAAATCTGCATTTGTTTACAATTATACACAAGCAAATTAAAATAATTTTTCTTTATTCGTTTAATCGAATAAGTTTAAAATACCAAATATCGATTAATCTTTTAATCAAACAAAAATAAAACCCGATTAATTGAACACTTTATTGCCTACATTGCAAGTGGTAAGAATCTATTAAGTGTTACTAAGTTTAACAAAAAAAACTACCAGTTTGCAGAATATTAAATATTAAAATCGATATTCAGTTTTCCCAGTAAATTGTGAATAAAATCAAAAGTTCTGCACGGATTACAATGAAATAAACTTTATTTCATTTAAAATATGTAAAGCTAAATGTTTTTAGAAAACACCTGTGATTTTTGTGGCATTTTTATTTTTTTATGAATTTTTAAAAACAAAAAATTAGGTTTTTTTTAAATTTTTTACTTTTCTTTTAAAAAATTCAACGATATCTCTGAAACTACAGGGCACGGCTAAAAGAAAATTCTGTTGCTGAGTTTCGGATTTTTTAATGAATATGGTCAACAGTTTTCAAGTAATTTTTATATATGTAGTGTAAGTGCCCTAATTTTGTACATAAAGTAGAGCTGAGAGAGAAAAATTAAGATTCGATTTGAAATCAGCAACCTCAAATTAGAAAAATTTGTAAAAAAAAAAATTGGTCCCTTGTGTAATCAAAAAAAAGAAATTTCAACTTTAAAGTTGATAAGCATTTTTTATCTTACATTTGCTGCCAATGAAATGTTATATAAACATGTTTTTAAAAAATGCAACTTTCGGCCCTTGTAAGTATTTGGGCTTAAAAGTCTACAGGCCGAAGGTTCCCAATTTCTAAAAAAATCGTAGCTTAAAAGCTATTTACAAATGTTAGTTGTTAGTACAATTAGAACTAATGAAAAAAGATCCATAAAAACACCTGTTTTTACTTGTCTAACGTATAACTTTTATTCAAAACTAAAAAAAGAAAATCAAAAATTTATTTTTGACCGTTCATAACCAGTTTTTTTTTATTCGATTTTTATGATTATGAATACGAATTAATGCTTTAGGTCCCAACAATTCAACAAATCATACAAAAATACTCATGCATTTAAAAGCTACAGATTTTTTATCTAAAAATGAGCAAACTTTTCCACTGTGCAACGACATACTTTCGCTACAACCATAAGTATTATAAAATACAACAAAAATTGTTAAATATTGTTTAATTTTAAAAATATTTTTTTCAAAAGTAACAAAATTATTCCTGTTTTGCTCTCTAAAATAGTTGAATGCTTCTGTGGTTTGCTTTAAATTCTCGCATTATTTTTCTTTTAATTGTTTTTTTTAACATACAATTTCGCAGTAGTACAAAGCAGCAAAATGGACTGGAAAGTTAATTGGATGCAATTTCTTTTGACGTACCACAAAAACACGAAATGAAATTATAACATGAATTGTAACAGGAGTAAAACATATATCATTACAACTTGATTCAAAAAGAATATTAAAAGATTGGCTGATATAAATAACAATTTTGGCAATATTATTGGTAAAATTTAACCAGAATATGCTATGTGTAAAGAAAATTTTACCCATATTATGTTTAATTTAACCATTTTATTGTCACCGACAACCAAATTATGGTTAAAATCATAGTTTTTCTTGGGATTCAAAAATTAATTTACAAGGTTTCTTTCAAATGTGCTCAATTCCCATTTCATACTGAAATTTATTGTTAAAGGGATAAGCTATTTCTATTTCTATTCTAAGATTTTAGAAAAGCTAATGATATTATACAAATACAACTGTTAAGCGAACAAGAATTATAACCCTCAGTTTTACTTGTAACAATATCAAAGCTTAAACAAAAACAACAACAATAAACAGTGAGATTATCTTTTCTTACAGTCCTGACAACGGTTGGTTGATTTTTTGTCAACTCTAAATGAAGTTGTTAGTGGGTTAAGAAAAAACAAAAATAAAACAAAAACTTTGATAACTAATATGCATGTGGCAGAGTAAATAAACTAAACTGGCAAAATAAAATAAAAAAAGTAATTTGTTTTTATTTTTGTTTTTTCTTAACCCACTTACAACATCATTAAGAGTTGACAAAAATTCAACCAATTGTAGTCAGGACTGTAAGAAAAGATAAACTCACTGTTTATTGTTGTTGTTTTTGTTTAAGCTTTTATATTGTTACAAGTAAAACTGAGGTTTATAATTCTTGTTCACTTAACAGTTTAATAAGTATAATATCTTAAGCTTTTCTAAAATCTTTGGATGAAGTTTCCTGATGATCGGGCATAAGCAACTAGTGAAATGCGCATAGGAATAGCTTATCCTTTCAACAATAAATTTCAGTTTCTCAATAGTATGAAATGGGAATTTAGCACATTTGAAAGAAACCTTGTTAATGGTTAAAATAGTCCTCCATAATGAAGCCACTACCATATTATGGTTGCCTCCAAACATATTATGGTTAATAATAACTAAAATATATTTAACAATTATAAAAGCATGGTTCGATTTTAACCATAGCATGTTTCTCTTGAATAAGAGGAAAATACTATTGTTAATTTTAAAACAAATGTATGTCTTATTAAACCATAACATGTTTAGAGGCAACCATAATATGGTTGTATCTTCTTGATATGGGACTAATTTAACCATAATATGGTAATCTAAACATGGACTATGGCTATCTACAACCATTTTTTTTCTGCGTGTACAAGACTATGATCACGTCCCACATTTCTAGATCATGACAACAAAAGTTCAACATCGTCTTAGGGATCACGGTGAGGAGCTAATGGTGAGGCGCTAATGGTGACTACGTCCAAACTTGCTAAAACGAAATTCTCGAATTATGTATGTGTAGCAGAGAACATTGGGAAACGAATGGTTAAGTAGGGCTGGGCATGTTGTTGATGACAGCAGACTGCAAAAGCCCAAGCTGAACCGCGACATCAAATGCCCTAGACGAAGTGTACGACCAAGAACAAGATGGGGGAATTCTATTGCACAAGCAGAAGTAATTTGTATCAAAATGCCGACAACAGAGAATAATGGACGCAAATTGTAGAACAAGCTGGAACTGTAGCGCTTCCAAAAGAAGAAGTTTAAGTATTTTGGTGTTTAATATACCTTTATTTTCTTTGAACTTCTATTTATTATATTGATTCATATTCAGTTTCACTCTGACCAAAAATATTTTTTGAAAAAATAAGCAGTTAACAGAAATATTAATAAAATTCCTAAATTCAATTTAACTTTAATGAAATGTTTTTAAACAAATCAATTCAAGACAAACTTTTTAATTTATTTCTATTTTTAAATTTCTCTAGCATTCCTAAAAGAAGAACTGTCACAGAAATGCATTACAAAATAAAATACAATTTAAATTGCTTTTTGCTTTTATTAAAAATCAATTTTGTGGATAAAATTTAAACATTTAATAAAATATAAAATCATATTTTTTTTCTAAATGTTACTAAATGTGTATGTGTGTTTGCCATTCAATACAATAAGATTTTCTATAGAATCAATAAACGTCTCAAACACAAGCCAGAACGGAAAAAGGGAAAACAATGGTCAAACAAAAAAAAAAACTTGAAACCAAATTCTATAATAAAATGAATAAATAATAAATGAGATAAACATTTATTCGGTTCTTTATAAAGGTCATTATTCTTTTTTGGTTTGTATTAATTTTTCGCTCGCTTTACAATTCGTTTCTCGAAAATACCGCAAATTATTTCAATGTACTCCATTAAACTTAAAAAAACGAAACGAAAACAAAAACAGAAACTGAAAAATCGAGTGGAAACTAACAAAAAAAATTAAAACAAAAAAACACACAAAAAATGCAAAGTAAAAATTTGCTTTTCAAACAATATCTAGTACATACACTTACACACTTTAACATTCACACTAACAAAAATATTTTAGTGAAATTTCAATTTTCTAGTTCAATAGTTTAAAACACTGTTATGTGAAGGTTGTTATTGTTGTTTCAGTTGATGGTTTTGATGATATTAGTGATTATACTTAGTATGTATGTTTGTTTGTAAGACAGACAGACAGACGGATAGAAAAGCAGGCAAAAAGTGAGCCTTCTCGTACCATATAAATTTTTAATTCATTTCTACACCATAATCAAAACACACACTCACCCAACGTGTAGACAGATATATTCACATTTCAAATGCTTGATTCGTTTATTTTTATCTTTCCGTAAAATGTATTCTTAGCAATTTAGCACGCGTCTCATTTAATTGTCATTTTAAACGCCAATACACAGACACACCATAAACAAAAACAAATGTGATAATAAAAAATGTGCCAGGGAGTGAGAGAGTCGATAACAGAGAGCACAAACAAAATAAAAAATATGCCCTTACTTTATCGGATACAAACAAATGTCACGAAAATAAACTAAATCGCGAAAATTATTCCGCCCGAACCACTTCACTGGTATTTTATTTAGAATTAATGTTTTTATCGATACAAAATTGACATTTGTTTTGGCCAGGCAAGGCATGCCTTTGATTAAAAATGTCAAATGTGATAGACCTCAGTTTTTAACACCAGGCAAAATTACATTTAAACATTTTTTTTCCATCTTTTTTTTTTAGATCGGTTTGGCAAAATCGGAGTTAATTAAAAGATAATTATGGTTTTACTTTAGTATTTATTATTGTGATTGATGTAAAAATTTGTTAAAAAGTTTTTCGTTTAATTGTCCGTTTACATTACAACGAACTCTAGTAGATATAATTTGCAATCTTCCTCAAAATCTAGTGCATTAACATTACACTTTTTTGACATTGCACAGTGTTCGATTTAAGAATTTAGGACGACAAAAATCATAACTTTGTGTATAATTAAGATAGAGTCCTAATTTTTTGTAAAGGTGATTCTTGTGTGTAACAAAACAATTAGGTGAACAATTATACCGTTCCGCTTACTGCGTCTGCTTCTTGTCATATATAAATCTGTCCGTCCGTTTGGTTGGGGCAGAAAAATATAATTTTTCAAATTAAATTTATTTATATATTTGGGATATTCACAAAGTATGTACTTTAAATTAATGTATACACATATTTTACAATAATAAAAGTAAAACAAATTTCATAAATTAACAATAATATAAAAAGTAATAGTAACTTATTCTGAGTTGCTGCTATCATATTCATCAACATTTGCCAGATTTTTTGATTTTCTCTGCTTACTTTTTTCACTGCAGTCTTCAAAGTTTTTATTTGGCCTGCCTCTGCCTCTAGTATTACTCTGTGCAACAGAATTTGATGTGAAATATGAAAAATCAATTGCACATGCTAACCAATCGTTATTTTTATGGAAAAATCGTGGTTTTGTTCTGTTGGCCTGTTGCCACTTTTTTTCAAATTTTGTGCACAAGTTTGAAGCGAGAAGCTTTAATTTATCAAATTGTATAATTGCTGCTGAAGAACCACAAAAATTAGACGAAATAAAATCAACTATACAGTCATGCCGGTTTTGTTTTAAAGAAGACAGCCATACATTAAAAACATCTCTGCAGGTGATTAAAACCGAGCTCATATTGTACTTTTGAAAAATATTTTAATGGGGCAGCTTAGGGCAGAAATTTTTTTTAAAGTCTATAACAGCAAGTTTGGAAGATTACAGAAACGTATCTGGATGTGCTGAAACGGATGGAAATCAAAAGATATCGTCTGACAAAGTTAGTTTGTTTGTTAATAATTGTAAAAAAAAAACTTTCTTAGCTTAACACTTTTTTAAAAACTTACCATTAATTAAAAAATAATGAATTTTTGTGTGTTTGTTTTAAAAGTTACAACAATTTAATACAAATAAAAAAATTTGTAATATCGCTTCTACAACGCTTTCTATTTACTTTTGAATTTGCATAAAATACGCATAGAATTTTTGTGTTTTTATATGTTTTTCTTTTAACATGTCATTCAGAGTACCGTTATAAGCATACAAGTTGAAAGATATACAAGAATCATGTAATTTTAAGCTAGTCTGGGTCTTCGCTTGCAAACAATGTGGTCAATTTAAATTTTTAATAACTTGGCTTGGAAAAAATACGTTCACTTATCGTGGATGTTGGAGGAATCGAAAGCAGCCCATAATAGTATATAGTACTTGTAATATGTGTCATAAATTCTGAACAGCCTTAATTAAAACTTAATAAAAATAGATGAAATGGATCAATATTGTGTGTGCAAAAATCAAATCGTCGCTCTAACTAAGTAAATAAGGAGATATTTTTAAATTTGTATACTTTCATTCTCTAAGATGTTTTAAACATGTACCAAGGATTGCAACAATAAATATATTGTCAGTTTTTGACATCGCCTTAGGACAAGTTAACAACATTTAAATACATTTAAATAATTTTGAATACAATAATTTTTGTTGAAAAATTAATTTTAAAAATGTTTAAGGTGTTTGCTCAAATGTCTCCGTCAAGTAAGAATCCATTAAATTTTCGTGAAAATTCAGTTTTTTTGTATTCCGACCCCCTGAAGACCTAAAGGGTTGGTAATAGAAGGTTAGTTTGTTTAGGTGACATATTGGGGACACATAAATAATGGGACTTGGTTATACATTTTACCTCCTTAGAAGCTTTTTTCTTTTCATTTGCCTGCAACTTTGTTCTCAAGAGCTTTAACCGTCGTGCGACTCGCCAATTTGTAAACGGTGGGGCTTACATTTTTGTACCATTTTGTTATCCTAAACTCACACAAAATTGCCCTTCGTATTTGGAAAATCAAATAAAAATAAGGACCACCTTAATGTATGTTCCTTTATTCCTTTTGTATATTGAATTAAAGAGAAAAATCTCTAAGCATTTAACATTTATAATTTTCAAGGTCACTGAAGACAGCATTGCTGAAAATGCCGGATTAATGGTGGGCGATGTAATTGTACGCATTAATGACACCGCTACTACACCGCTAACTCATGATGAAACCAGTAAAATTATTAAAAGTTGTGGAAATGTCTTTTACTTCGGTATTCAAAGGTTTGTTGAAAATAATTAAATTTGTTTTTGAAATGTTACAAATTTGATTGACATTTACAGAGAAAACGAAGAACAATTGACCACACCAAAGGCTTTTCCTATAAGTGAACGAGTAGAATCGCCTAAATCTTTTTTGGAAGCCAGAGCTGGCAGTGCTACACCACCTGTAATAATTGACGTGCCTAATGTGCTCAGTGAAAAGGTTTATGATGTTGAGTATATACCTGACTTAGAAGAGAGACCTTGTTCAGCAATGTCTGAAGAAAGCGAACGGAAATTGGTGGATGAAGAAATTGCAGCGGTACTGTCGGGTGAATCTGAAGTGCTTAAGGAGCATAATACTATGGGGTTTGTACTTATCGTTTTTACTTTTTAACTAGTTTAAAAACGTGAATTTTACTATTATATTAGTGTTAATTTTTATAGGATATTCCCAAAACCTGGTGTCTGTATGAGCAGTGATGTTTTGCGCACTCTTAATGAGGAGGCCACACAGACTAAGGCCGAAAAGGAAAAAGAAAATCGTAAATGGACAACATTTTTACAAAGGCCAGACCGTCCAATACCGAAAAGTAAGCAACAAATTGAGGCAGAGAGGCGTGCAGCTAACGCATATAAGGTGACAATTTTCAAGGGCTCCCCGCGCTCAGTATCGCCGGCTCCACAGGTAAGAAAATTGTTAACATATAAAATAGTTAAATAAAATATTTCCCTTTTCTTTGTTGAAGCCCAAGCCAGCTGAAGAAGTCAAAACACCAAAAGAGCCTACCCCACCTCCAGTCGTTGAACCAGAACCTGAGCCAGAACCTGAGCCAGAGGCCCCAACTCCAGTTGATACGGAAGTTCCTAACTTAGAAGAAACAACTGATACTGTTAACGAAAGCAACGAGCTGGAAGAAACTGAAAAAACTGACAAAGAAAAAGAATCAGTGCCTGAACAAAAAGAAACCGAAGAATCTAACAAAACTGAAGAAACTTTCGAATGTATCGAATCTACCCAAGCTGCTAAAAACGAAGTTGAAGAACCGAAACCAGAAGTTGTTGAGAAAACTGAAGAAGAATTAGCTTTGGAGCGGCAATTAGCTGATGTACAAAGACAATTAGCTGCTTTATCTAGTCTACCCAGCACTATTCAATCTACCTTAGATTCTGTAACAAAACAATTGGCTGATTTATTGCCAACATTTAAATTACAACAGGAACAACCACGTAAACTTTCTGGTAGTGTGGCACGTGAAATCAGTTTGGAGAAAATCAGTGAAGGTATTTAATTTTAATTAATGGATAAACACTTAAACTTTTTATTTAAAGTGATAAAAAAAAACAAGTAATTAATGATTTTTGAAGAACAAGTTGTTAAACATAAATAAATAACGATACACTATATAAAAACAACAACATATTTTAAACAATAAAAAGTTTTGTAAATTGCCATTAATTTGTATTGCCAGTATGCAAAATGGCAAAATTTTATCAATATAGAGTTTTGTACGATGTCACACGAACTTTTCCGTGCAAAATGAAATTTGAAATAATTGTGTAATAGAAATCCTGAGACTCGTACTTTGTAGGGATAACATGTTGAAATTTTATTTTTGGGTCATGTGGGATTTCTATTGAAATTTTAAATGAAATTTCAATTGGCTTTTTTAAGGAAAAAAAAATCTATTCAGTGGTAAAATTTCATTGAAAACTAAATATTTTTCAGGTTTTTATTGCATAAATAAAAATTTGCACTGTTTAAAAAAATCTAAAAAAACACATTTTCGCACTTTTTAGCAAAATATTTTCAATGAATTTAACAGTTGTGAGAAATTATGTAATTTTTTTTAGATCTATACACAATTCCCGAATGTGTGATATATAATATGTCTTCCTCCCCACTGGGCATTGCAGAGCTAATGAATAATATGAGCATACAGTAGAATGTCGTATTTTTATTGACTCTTAAGTTTGGCAGTTTTCCCCTGTTTGTGTTTAGGTTTAGTCTTTGTCAGATATAGTAAAATTTCATGGCCAAAATTTTTGTGGAACATTTCATTAAGGCCCCCTCCCCCTTAATAAAGGTTTTGCTTACAATTTTTTAGAATAAAGCCAAAAATTACCGGTTTAAATGTTCCAAAAAAATGTTTGCCATAACATGTTCTTTCTACAAAGCTGTTGAACATACATTATACCAGAGATGTTAAAAAAACATAGTTTCCTAAACAGATATGCAGGACGAACAGGCCAAATGGGGAAACTTCAAACACCCCTTAACTAAATATGCGATGTGATCTAAACGCGAGACATTTTCAGAATCCTATTTTTTGGAAAATAGTTCGAAATTGTTCCACAGTGTAATCGATGTAGCTCAACATGTTTGCAAGTTCGAACAGAGTACTAGGCATACGTAAAGAAATAGGAATTATTTTCATCAATGTTTTCTATTTGATAATCTCTATTTTACTCATTAGGCAATAAGATATTTTGTCTCACTCTATGATAATGAACACTAATGGTCATAGGCCCACCTTTCAGTTTCCGGGTTGATCTAACGATGTCCGTCCGTCCGGCTGTCAATGAAACTTTGTGCGCAAAGTACAGGTCGTAATTTTGAAGAAAGTTGATTATATTTGTTACAAAGGTGCCCATTGTCACACCAAGCCTATGGTCAGAATTAGACCATAATTTTACAAAACATTCATACAAATTTATTCAATTTCAACCTAAATAGTTATTGGTTTTCGAATTGGTCTATGCTAAACTATAGCTCCCTTGCAAATACCACTCCCGAAAATAGCTTTTAATGTCAATACATTCTTATAAAAGTTGGTACTGATATACATTTTAGCAACTATAACTTTTTAAATAGAAAAGTTTTGTACTAAGATGGGCATAGAATTGAGTATAGGTACGCTATAAACCCCCTTAAGACGAACAAAACTCATGTAGATTTGATATTTAGATAATACTCGGCACAAATTGATGTTCATAACAAGTTTTTTATGAGAAAGTTTATGAAAATCGATTTACAAGTGTATAAAAATTGATTAGCAAAATTCTATATATTTACGTAAAAACTTTGTAATACTTCTTTAGTACAGCTAAGCCAAGACACGTCGCGACAGTTGCCTTCTGGATTGGATTGGTTGGATTCTGAATATATTCCATCGATTTGACCGTGCCAAAAATTGTTGTGAGCCTCCCATCCAACAATTTTAAAGGGTTTATTTAAGAGTACAAACCTTTTCGAAAGCCTGCTTAAGAACAATAGAACTAAGTCATTTTTCAATCAGATCATCGCAAAAAATCGAATGTGACAGCCAGTCATAAGTTAAATCTTTGCTAAAGCGAAATATCCATGTTTTTGGTTATACTTTTTGTGATAAGCTCAAGTCGGTCGAGATGATTACCACTGATCAAATTTGAAGCTTGACGACATGTTGTGGCCTTACAAAAAAATTTTTTAAAATAGTTTCTTATAGTTTAGACCTTAGACCCCAGCTACTGCTATTCTCTCGTTCAAATGCAGCACGCTCCCACGTAAATACTCTTCCCTTCAGAACAGAGTATTTCAAACTGGCTTAATTCGTTCATAGCCTCAAAAAGTAAGATATTCTTTTTTTTTCTTTTCTGGTGCGCAAAACATATGTTGCAAAAAATTTGTGTAAACAATCATATATTATAACCAGGGAAATCATAAATTTGCAATTGCCTGTTTCTGCTTGTGCGACCAATGAAGGCGCAAACAATATATTTATCCGTTTTAGAGCCTTTTATAAATTTTGGCATTGATTTGTTAGTGAATAGTTTACCGTTTGCAGCATTTTTGTGCATAATTTAGTTAAACTAGCATTTTTGCAGCATATTTTAAGTTTATAGCGCATATTTTGACTTTTTAAGGCATATTTTGATACATGTTCAATTTTTTTTAGAGATTTCGCGGAAAATAAATTTTTTGTTCGAATTTCTGTTATTCCAATTTCGCCATATACATTTAATTTTTACTCTCAAATTGTAAGATAAAGTAGGTTGTCATTAAGGACCAATGTCCATCGCTTTACGGATTTATTTGTATACAGGTAATATCTTCAGTTTTTCCAAAGTCTTCGGAAAAAGGTTTCCTAGTGATCTGGCCTAAGCAAACAGCGAAATGCGCATAGGAACTAGCTTGATCCCCCACAACAAATTTTAGTGTATTTAGTAAAGAATAAAAGAATTGAGCACATCACAATTTATAAATAAATAAAAAAGATTCCATAAACATTTTAATTGATTTATTCACCATTTGCAACAATTTATTGTAACAATCACGTACACTTATTGTTGATAAAAATTATTTTGAGCAACAACTTTTTTTAATTGACTCAATAAGCTTGGTTGTTAGTTAAAAATTCAATAAATATACCTACAAATTTTTTAGCAGTACCGCAAAAATAGTCATCGCAGGAAATTCAAAATTTTTTTTATTCAATTATGCGATTTTCGAATTCAAATATAAAAATTACCAATTCTTACCCAATTTGCCCTATTTACAGGGCATATACCAATTGGATATTTACCTTTTTCCCCATCTATAAATATCATGAAAAACTTGCCCTGGTCATAACCTACTCTTTAGGTATTGGCTGCTCAATAATTAGTTCAGCAAAAAGGAAAGAACTCAAACATAAAGACATATAATTTTATTATTTGCCATGAATTAAAAGTATTTCTTCACTCATTGTATCTTTTTGTTTTTCATGCTTTTCTCTTCCGTTTTTGTCATCTCAATTTTTCTCACATATTTTTCTCATTTCCAATTCTCGCCCCACTTTGAAAGACCGTGAAAATGATGAAAATAAGGATATTAAACAAAATGACAACGAAGCTGAAAAATGTCATGAATCAGTGGATAATGTAAGCACTAACACAGTCACCCATTCAGCAGAGACAGAGCAAAAACAGGATAATAAAGCTAACGAACAAATTGCGAATGACACTAATGAAGCGCGTGATACAATTGACAAGAATCCAATTAAGCAACAGGAAGTTGCTACCGAGTACAGAAGAGGCAGCAATGAGGAAACCCTTCAAATGGAGGAAGAGCAAAAAATAAAAAAACAAAAGGTAAGCTATTTATCAAAAAAAATAAATATAACAAAACATTTGTTTGTATTCCTATTAATTATAATAACAACAACAACTTCGACTACAACAACAATTAAAATATTTGTAACCTAAAAATTGAACAATTTAGCGCAAGAAGGAAGAATAAAGAAAGTTCAACAAATTATTTGTTGAAACTGAAAACAATGAATTAATAAATTAACCCTAAAAGCCAGGAAGATATTTTATAATGAAAAATTACTAATATTTAATCCTATTAAAAACCACAACAAAAATTTAGACACAATTCTACTTTGGAAATATTTAATCAATTAATGCTATTAATTAAACAGATTTCAAAAACTGCGTTAAGATTTTACGTTCCTTTCAATATATTCTCTTCATTTTTTTGTGATGTATGTTTAATTTGGAATATACAGGGTGGCCCTTAAAGAACGAATAGAAAATTTGCAAATTGAGATGTTATAAATTTGTATATATTTTCTTTTTTCTTTTTAAATACACTTTAATAATACAGTACCCATGTTCTGTAACTTTGGCGAGAACTTCTCGCATCGAAAAGTTGTGAAGCAAAATATTCCATCGTTTCTCGAAAACTGAGAAAAAGTAGAGACATACTTGTCGAAAGCTATCCTTCCTGCCTGTTTTTAGAACGCGAGTGCAAAACTTTGAAATTTGGTTGCTCGCGTTCTAAAAATAGGCAGTCAGATTCCAATAGAAAAGTTTCTCGAAGGGGGAGTTACAGAAGATGGGCACAGCCTAACAAAACGGAGATTGTTTTAAATTACGTTACGGTTACGGCATCCGCCGACGACGATGTGGTCAATAGTTTTTTTTCTACCTGCCTTAGTTTTAAAGATATAAGGACATTAAATAAACGAAAACGAAATAATTAAAACGAAATTTTTTTGTATTATTCGAACTTTAAATCTACACCAAAACTAATTTCAGTTGGGTAGATATCAGAATATCTTACTTTTATTGCAAGGATATTAAAATTCCTGTGTTTTTGTTTAAGTCCTTAAAACATTTACTTATCTAAGTTTTCTGAAATCCAAAACTGCTTCTTTTGTATTTTTGTTCTCTGATTACGAATATAACATTGGATTTTTTCCGCCCACCTCTTGTTTAAGAGATATTGTACATTAAATTAAACAAATATTTTAAATTCTACTTTTTTAACTCTTTCAAAAGAAATTGGGTTTTTATGTCAAATTAATCATTAATAACATAATGACTACAAAGAAAAGACGTTGTACAAATAATCCAAACAGTTTTTGTGTTGATTCTATTCTTGAACATTTTGTTTGTAAGTATTCGCATTGACTCTGTAAAGTAAAGTTTGCAAAAATAATTTTATTTTTATGTGAAGAGAAATATTTTTGGTACTATTTAAAACATGTAGACCATTTAATGGATTGAGAATTTTTTTTACTAAAATTAGTTCATTGGGATGTCTAGTTTGAGCATACATTGAAGAACGGGGGAAAACTGGAATTTTTCAAAGACATAAGGAATAACCTAAAAAAGCATAATTGAACACATCCTAACAATTCAAGGTCACTATATATGTGGACAGCCAGGCGGCTCTTAGGGCCTTGATGGGCTGTTATGTGAACTCCAGGCTTGTGCAGAATTGCAGGAGGGCTCTAGGATAAATCATAGTCCAGGCCATTGCAACATCACCGGCAACGAGATAGTTGATAAGTTGGCGATACTGGGCTATGAAAATGGAGGATCCTGACTGTTTGGAGGCGGTCAGGCCTCCAATGGATTTTTACTTTAGAAAAATCAAGGAATGGGTTCTGAGCGGCACTAATCAAGTATGTGGGAACCGCACGGACGCATGGTATCGCTCTGTCCAATCCGAATTCGCTGCAGGGCAGGAGTAGGGGTTGCGGCAGGTCCATGATAGGTATTATTACGGACAGAATGGAATCTGACTTGTCAGATATATGTATAGAGACTATTTAATGAATTAGAGGAGTTGAGACAGTTAAACATTTTCAGTGGCATTGTCACAGGCTACATAACAGCAGGCTGAGATGGCAGGGTAGTAGATTCCTGCGCAAATTTGAATGTGTATCGGGCTGCGGGCTCGATAATCTGAAGGGATTGGTAACAGGAATGACCTGGCTGCGCATCAGGAGACTTGGTACTGGGTACATGTAGGGCAGTTTTCTACTTAGAAGTCTTGTTTTTGCTTGTGTTGTCCGATTTTAACAATCCACATTCTTGTTGTACCGAAAATGGTTGTTTTTTTTTAGTTTTTATAAAAAAAAAGTTTTAGATCAAAATAAAAATAGTAAATAAGTTACTTCTCGTATGAAAATATAAAGGATTGTCTGAATTGTAGTCACAAGAAATGGCAACAGTGGATACTAAATTTTCGAAGAAAATCATCTTCAATGATGAGGCTAATTTTCACCTCAGTGGATTCGTCAACAAGCAGAATTGCCGCATTTGGGCGAATGATAATCCAAGAGTGCTTGTCGAAAAACCAATGCACCCACAAAGAGTGATTGTTTGCTGCGGTTCATGGGCTAGTGCCATCATCGGGCCGTATTTTTTTCGAAGGGCCGGTCTAGCAGTTACTGTGAATGGTGTTCGCTGAGATGATAGCGAAATTTTTATGGCCCGATTTGGAAGATATGGATGTGGACGATATGTGGTTTCAACAGGATGGTGCCAATTGCCATACAGCTAACGAAACAATGGCTCTTTTGCGCGACAATTTCAATGGCCGTGTTATCTCACGTGATGGCGATGTCAATTGGCCGCCAATATCAAGTAATTTGACACCGTTGGACTTCTTTCTTTGGGTTTATTTGAAAGAAAAGGTGCACGTCGATAAGCCAGTAAAAATTCCAGAGCTAAAGGATGAGATAATTCGGCACATTACAGGCATTTAACCCCAATTATGCCTCAGCGCCGTCGAAAATTTAGACAATCGGATGGAGGTGTGCCGCCGAGGTCGCAGTGGCCATTTAGCCGATATTTTGTTTAAAGCATAATTGAACGATACCAATATTATCATAATTAAAAGAAATGACAATAAAAAATAAATAATTTGGGTTTTATTCAAAATCAACATCGGCCCTTAAAATTTAACCTCCCTTTATTATATTTTATATAAGTTATCGCCGCTAAATTTTATATCAATATACCAACATTTATAAGCAAGCTTTGGCATTTAAATCTATTTCGATTTATGTTGCAATAGATGGACGTATGCTCACCATTTTCGATAGGCTTCGTATTTATGACAACTGAAACTTTGTACCATCTTTGAAAATGCGAACTGAATTCGCGCACAAGTTTACATGGAAATACCACTAGCAAGCAAGCTATCCAGAAGGACGGGCGGACATACATCGTTAGATCGACCTAGAAAGTGATTTAGAGTCGATTTGTATACCTAAAGGGGGCCTAGGTTCAATATTTTTTTGAGTTGCAGACATAAGCACATACTCATAATGCCCTATCCACTATTGTGGTGTATTTATGTATAATAAAAAAATCGTTATCCACTATCTCTTTTTCTCACTTTTGAAGTGCAGTAAATTTTTATTTTTACAAGGTATGTGTCACTACTTGATTACAGTTTTATTTCACTGCAGAAGATTAAACTATTTTGTAAGTGGAAACATTTACGCAAAGAAAACAAACAATTCGGCTAAGCTGAGAATTGATCCCAGACAACTGCAAACACCGACAATAATTATCAATTTATGTTTAAAATTCGTTTTTCATGTCAAATAAAAATAAAATTATATAAACAACTACCCAGCAAACACAGAAATATTCCATATGTATTGCCAGAAGAATTTCCTGGATGAAAAATATTATTGCGGCAATAATCGATTTCGTATTGCGGAAGATACTTCCTTCGGGTCTCGATAACAATACTGCTAAGCAATACGAAAACGATTCTTCTAGAAGATGAACTAGCAATATTGCCAGATAACCACTACAATTTAAAAGAAAATAAAGTAACATAATATAAATAACCAATATTATCTTTTTTTACCCCATGTACGACACTTGAGTTAAATCTTACTTCGTTTCGCTAAAAATTTGTCCAAAAATTTTGCAGCATTGGTCTTGTTTTGTTCTCGAATATCTGCTATACTTGTTATCGTGGAGATTTCGCCCTTTTTATATATTTCTTAATAGATAAACATTAAATATAAATGGATGTTTTATTATTAAAAAAATAAAATTTTTTTCTGTCTATATTCTGCCATTCTTTTAAAAAACTATAACTGACAGGCCCACAATGTCGACAAGAACATTTATTTTGAGAATTTTTTTTTGAAAACAATAATAAAAAACTAAAATTTTTTTTGTTCTCAATATAAATATACGAAAGAAATGTTCTTGTCGACATCGTCGGCCAGGCTGTAAATGAAAGAACATTTAAAATTACTTTGATTATTTTCTTCTAGATGACAATTTTGGAATATTGCTAAACTATTGCCTTAGGTGATATCTTCCATTTGTTTGCAGCGTATATTTAATTTAAATTGATATTTATGTATTGTTTTTTTTCAGGAGACAAGCAATTGATTGTGTAGTAAAATTTATATGAAAAGCACTCAAAAAAACTGAGTGATATATATAAAATAAA
This sequence comes from Pollenia labialis, assembly GCA_949318255.1. Classification (NCBI taxonomy): domain Eukaryota; kingdom Metazoa; phylum Arthropoda; class Insecta; order Diptera; family Polleniidae; genus Pollenia; species Pollenia labialis. Next base: position 104,569,294 of record OX439140.1, read on the forward strand.
TTTGTCTACACAATCAATTGTTTGTCACATGGAAACAGCACATTAAATTTAATTGGTGAAATTTATTATCTATACATAAATCGGCTAAGGCACAACACTTAGGAACACTTTTCTCCCCTGTTTGCCCATTTGAAAGGTATTTACTGCCAGAATTGCACAATATATATTTTAATAAAATCTGTTCAATATTTTCAGAGTTATAAGCGTTCAAATTCGATACTAACCCATATGCAAAACAAATAAATAAAAATTTTGTTTTTTCCAACTATCAAATAATAAAAAAAAACCCTGGTCGATAATTCGACATTTTGAAGAAACCGATCTTCGAATATTTGGACTATATAAATCTTATATATAAATCGGCACAGGCAAACGAGTTAAAAATGATATCTTTCTTTGTTTGTCAACCGATCACTCACTATATTTTTTTCATATTACAAAAATTTATGGCAGAATTTCGACCATTAGGCAAACACTTGTTAAAATTAATGTACAATTTTCTGGGTTCTTTAGTAAGAGTATGCTCGGTTGCTTATTTTATAATCATATACATTTTCAATACAACTATCTAAACATTTCAGGAAAATCATTTTAAAATAACAAAATTATAGATCATGTAAGCACTCTTTGTTCTTTTAGGCCACCCTGTATTTAAAATAAATTTAAATGTAAAAGGTTTAAAGGTATACAATAAATTATTTATTCTAAAGAACGGTTGGCAAATAATTATTTTTAAGAGTATGTATTAAACCAATTATTAACTACATATTTTTGCTTTATGTTTGAATCAATTCTGCAAAACTGCTTAAATTGCACATCGCACTTGATCAAAAAAAGGGTATTAACTCAAAAATTTTATTTATTCAGTTTTTGCAAAAAATCTACACGTAATATTTATATCTACCCGCTGTAAAAATATTGTAATTTTTTGGACCAATATTTTAAGATGTGAAAAACACACCCATTGAGGTATAACCAAAGAATATAAATATATTAAATTCTATATTTAAGTTTTGGCATTGCAAATAATAATGAGTGATATCAACTCTTCACTACTAAACATGGCTAAATTTGCAGTAAAAAATGCCTAAAAAGATTATTTTTACAAAAATCGCATCACTATTAATAAAAAACGTAAAAAAATTAATAACTACACTGAAAATGCACATAAGAGATTATTGTGCTTGTATTATTAAATATTTAGTAACAATAAACTAAACATGAGAAAAATCTTTGAAAACCAAAAAAGTCAGTTGCGTTAATTAATCAAGGAAACTTCAATGTTACGACACAACTAATTCCGAATTTGTGAAATTTGTTGGTCTAAAAGTTCAAAAAACCTATTAATAATTTTGCTAAATAAGAATGGCTACAAAAATGGCTAATGGCTTTGTTCATTTTTTTATGGCTAAACGTGATGAGAATTTTCTAAGTCTAGCCAATTAAAGACTTTTTCGGCAACACTGATTATAACAGAATGTTAATTTCATAAATCCATGAACTTCTGCTTCCAATTTTTTTTTTTTTTTGTATAAATATTAATGAGTTCAATGAAAGTTTTCCTAACTTTTCATCAAATTATTTATTAACGGATGTCAAATACCGTCAAGAAACCGAACAAAATAGTAACAGCTGGCTAAAAATTAAAATTGTGGTATTTATTAAAAAACATTAATTAACCAACACTCTGTTACTCCTCTTAAAAATAAGCTTTAAATAAAGCGTCCCATTTACAACATTTTAAAATATTTTATCATGTATATCATTGTGAAATAATCGTTAAATAGTAATAGAAAATAATTTGCCACCTTCTTTCATCTCCTCAACATAAATATCGCATTTAATCCCCTTTAAAAAATAACTGTGTACTTCTCATTATTTTAATTTAGAGGCAATTATGGTGAAGTATAATTTTTCATGAAAAATAATTCCAAAAAAAATGTTTTTATTTTCTAATGGGGAATTATTTGGAAATATGTATAGAATAACTAGGGAAAGTTTCTTAATATTTTGCTTATCTACGTACAGGTACATTTATATTTTGCAATTAGGCAGTCAATTTCTATTTAACAAATATATAATTTTTTCCCCTGAAAGATAATGTGTATTGTGATTTTAAGAAGAATCTAACGTTTAATCTGTAAATATTTTCGGTACATTTAATTTTAAAACAACATTAAAAAAACAAAAAAAAACCAAGAGTGCTAATCTTTTCTTCCCTTTACCTAACGTAACCGACCAGCACACATTTCACTTTCCCCGTTTAAAAAAAGGAAAAACTTTAAACACGTTATGAGTTATGACGACGTTGCAGCAAATGAGCAATATGTTTTACACCTGAATTGTCAACTTTTAAGCTTATTTGAAATAGCATCTGTGTTTAAGTCGCATAGTTAAATATATTCTAAATATATGAGGTATGTTTGGTTGTAAACACTAGCCTTGTGTCCATACAAATATTCTCTCGCAACCATTCCATATGAGCAGGGGAACAACCGTCTCTTTAGTACTATGGTGAAGGGCATATAAGAATCGATACAGCCGAATTTATTACATTTGCTTGGTTTTTCTTCAAGGCTAAAATGACCGGTTTATGACCCTTACCCAAAATGTATTTCTATTTGCACAGTTGTCCTATTTCGCCTGTGACTTTGCGACATTCTTGATAGCCAACTGACAAATTTATATTAATTATTTATCATTATTTTCACAATGAAATATTGTTTTTTTTTTTTTTTTTTGGAATACGATTAACAAAAATTGCGTTCATAAATAAAGATTTATCTTTATTAAAATCTACTCCGTATTTATTATGTGACTGAATATCTGATTGAAGGTCGTTTTTTATTATTACATATTATTATTACTTTAAAAATCGGGGTTTTATTACAAATTTGCCACTTTAAATAAATAATTTATTGTTACAGACGGAAATCATGATGAAAGTTTCCGTTTAACTTATTTTCTAACAGGGGGTTGCAAAAATATGAAATGTTATATATTGAAAAAATGGAAACAAATTTTTAATAATTCTTTAAACTGATATAAAATTTTTTTCTACGTAAACAAAATGAAAAAAAATTTAAATTAAAATGAATTTAAGTTGCTTTATTTAAACTTTTTTTAAAACTCTTATTTTCTTAGCATTTAATTTTAACAGTTTTTTTACTGCTGGCCTTGTTATTGTTTCCTCAGTCACTTAAAAATTTAACAAAACAATTTTTATTAATACCAGCCCAATGAAAAATATCTACTTCTAACATTTGTGATTAAACAATTTCCTAACTAAAACATTACACCATTAAAAATTATGTAGTAAATTTTCTAAACCCTTATAATAAAAGAATTAAAAGTCCAAATTCAAGAATTTACTTTTTTACAGCGACACACAGTACACTTTGAAATATAAAGATTTAATAGATTAAAAAGCTGCATAAAAAGAGCCTAAATATTACAAAAAATAAAAAAGGGAAAATTTAGTTAAAACTTGATTTAAACATAAAACAACAATAATAAAAAATTTAATGTAAAAAAACGATAATTAAAATAACTGTACCATTTAATAGTAGACTTTTCTTTACTCAATGTTTATTAAACTTTTTTGTTAATATCAACAAAATATTAAATAATTAAAATACAAAACACAAAAACCATTTTAAGATTTATTTAGAGATACAGTGTGGGAGATATATTTGATTGCATTAAAAAAGTTGATCTTTTTAATTGAAATTGATATCAAACTAAGTGTTTGATGTATAAGAATATACAAACACAGCTCTTTAAATGTTTTGTTTTGTTACATTTCCCCTTTATCCTGCTCCAATTGATGAGATGAGATGTCTGAAACATAAAAGCCTCTCAATTTAGTTGAAAATTGTGCCTGTAGCGCTCTTTGTTAACGGTTAGTTTTTGTAATTACTGTTCGACATGAGCCTATTTATGATGAATTACCAACTAAACTAACCTTAAATAATCGAGAACGAGTAAATAAATCATCATAGAAAACAGTGTTGTCAAGTTCAGATTCAAAATTGCGTTCATAACAATTTTCTTAATATTAAAAGTATTCTGCATTGATTAAGAATGAAATGAGGATTTTATTAAATGAGAATATTATTTATTTAAAACTTTTAGCTCTTTCTTTAAGCACTTTCTTACTGCTGTGAAATTTTAAATATCAGCAAAAACTTCTGTTACCAAGAAACACATACATATTGTAATTAGAAATTTATTTGAAAGCGTTTTTTTAACTACAAAGCATATATTTTGTAAGTAAAAACATTTACGTAAAGATTAAATAATTAAGCAAAGCTGAGATATGAACTTATCAGGCTGCCGCGTACATAGTTTTCTTAGTTTTAATGCTTGCTGCTGCGAATTGTGGCCCAAGGAAATATAGCCCCAAAGAGAAAATAAATATTAACCCCAAATTAATGCTATTTTTCATAATGCACTATGACTTAATTGTTTTTAATGAAATGTCCCCCTAAAAAAATTAAAAATAAAACGGAATATGGCCCTTAATTTGGGTTTAGTCTTCCTTAAGAAAAATTAACTTAAATTTTTTAATGAGTTTTTACCTAAAATAATGCAAAATAAAAAAATAAACAAGAGCGCTATATTCGGCTATGCCGGCTCTTATATGCCTTTCACCATGGAGCGATAATAACAGAGACGTTATCAGAATACCGTTCTTTTGATATAAATAAATCAAGTTTTGCTTCGGACAAGTAGGCGTTGTCCAGTCCCGAATGTTGTGTTTTGATAACCAAGAAGCTTGTATGTACCTGGCTCCTGCCGTTCTCCATTTAAATAAGATTAAAAAGGAACAACAACAAGGGATTTTTGGGTCAAATAAGAGGCAGTCGTGGTTTTTCATATCTCAGTATTTTTGTGGACCGATCATGCTGCATTTCAAAAGCATACAATTCCGGACTATATGAGGCATAAATATATAACTACAAAGTCTTTATCAGATGTGGGGTATTCGGAAAACCCATTTCAACAACCAGACGGACAGACGGATATCATAAAATCAACTTCGCTCATCAACATCAACCCAAAATATATTTACCCTCAAGGGTCTATGATATATTTCTATTTTAAGTGAACAAAAGTGCTTTGAAATCCGCTTAAACTAATAATAAGAAAAATATTTAATTGCTTTTAAGCGAATTTTTCAATTAAACAGCGTCCGCTTATTCGACTTATTTTCCAATATTCACCACTGTTCACAAAGCGATCAATGAAAAGTTATTTGCAGCTTAGTGTACATTTCGGCTTGCTGTTTTCTTTCACTAAATGAATGTTTAAGTCTGTCTGACATATTCATATCGACTTTAGTTTTTTTTTATTTTAGGTAACTTGTCACTGAAAACATATTTGAAACAGTCGTTTCTTATATAAAATATATGAAGCTTGCCAAACTGTTAAGGGTGTTTTAAGTAAATTGGTATCCCACGCTCATCCATAATAATTCATAAGTTCATAGTCAATTATAATTTAAAATTTCGTCGGCTTAATATGCAAGGCTGCTAAGTTAGCAATGCCAACTCCCTTTTAGCACATTTTTTATGTATCGCACTGGTTCCTCTAAAGAGAGTTAACTGTAATTTTTTTATTTTAATTTTTTTGCGAGATTTTGATACATAGTGGTCATAACTACCCACTGTAAAAATCAAACATCATTTTCTCTACTCTTTCCCCAAAAAAAAAAAAAAAAATACTTTTTGATTTAAAAGATTTTGAGTTGTTCCCAAATGTAAGCTGAATTCATATCAGTTTTGTTTCAACTAAAGATAAATATTTAAAGTTATGCTTGTATTTATTTTCCAAGGGTTTACTTTGATGATGTTCTATTTTGTGTTGTCTCGTTTCAGTTGTTATAGGTATGTTTATTGTGCTGTTACATTTCGTTTTGTTTCTTTATTTACTTATGGAGCAATAAAAAAATTTCACATAAAGTGGAACAACTCAAAAAACTTGTTAGTTTTCGATAATCCATTCAAAAGTTAGAAAAACAACTACGTTTGTAGAATTTTTACTTGTATTTCTTTATAATGCCATAATTGTTTTCAACTTTCTTTGTAAATATTTAAACAAAAAAAAAATATTTTTGACTACTGAAAATTTGTAAATTTTGAGTTGATTCTTTTTAGAGGAACCAGTGCGATATATATTTATATATTAAGATAATAATCGGCACAAATCCTTACTTCTTAGGAACATTTTTGCTGGCCAGTTCCATGTTAAGCCATGGGTGCCAAATAGGGTAAAAGTTCGAAAACTATTCTTTTAATGCTATGATATAAAGTATCAAATGGTCAGGTATGACGGACTTGTTTTTCGAACGTTTTGGACCAATAAATTTTAAATATTTCCAGCACTTAATTGTTTTAGTCGAAAAAAAAAATTATTTCATAAATTTAAGTATTACAACAACCTTGATTATTTATACCATTTTAGTTGGCAATTAATAGGGTTTTTAATACCGATATCGCGAAAATACCCTTTAATTTTGAATTCCGGCATTTAAAATTTAAACACATACAGCAATAACAAATAGTTTAATACTGATGCCAATACTGAAATTTGTTTCTGTTGCCAACCTTGGTGAAAATATATTTCCCACACTGTTACTCTGAAGAAATCAGCAAACAAACAAAACTCATAAAACAAAACATAATATTTAAATTTAGTGTTAGAAAAGATTGATATAAAAAAAAGAAATAGAAAAAAAGAAATATTATTTATTTTGTTACACAAATGTATTGTAAAACAGAAATACGATGTCATTGAGGAACTTGAAGATCATTTGGAGCGTAAAAGCAATCCAAAACGTTCAAAACGTGCTTTCGGACCGTTAACACCAGCATCGGATCGTCCTTTGGTATTACCAGGTGGTCGCCGTTGGTATCGTCCTAAGGATGCTTATAATGATGAATTCATAGCGGAAACATTAAGTGCACAAGCTGAGCTTATTACCGGCACAACTTTAGGGTAAATTTCTTATATATTATTTATATTTTTTTGCCAATTTTTTTCTTTCTTGTTAACACATTTATAGACTCCCTTTTTCGCTTTCTCACTTTTATTTTGTCCTTCTGCTTTTTACCCACCCACATTTGAGTTCAACTGTTAGTCACTTTTTCATTTATTTATTTCAATTTTTTTATGATTTTTCATTAATTCTTTTGACCTTTTCATTTTGTATTCTTGAAAAATGGAACGAAGAATTAATATTCTCATAAACAAAGTATGTAATTTGGATGTGGGCAGGGTGTAGTATAATTTGCATACAATGCAACCAGCCACCACCCAAAGAGTCATCCCCTGAAGGAGGATGTTTCGTTCTCTGTTCTAACAGCCATAACAGCTTCCTTTTTCGTTTAAAACCAAATCATTAACATAAAAAGAAAAAATATAAATTCTTATGAAGTTAAGAAAAATACTTTCCTACGTTATTTTATTTTCCTGATAAATTTTAAGTTTATTTTTCATTTCCCTACAAAGTGTTTCTTTCTTTTATTTCATTTTCATCTTCAACATTTTAGTTCTTTCTTAATCTTCTTTTCTTTTTCATTTTCTTCATGTACGTATGATTTGCATTTCTCTGTTAACGTCGTCATCATTCTCATCATCAACAAACATCATCATGTTGTTGTAAATTGAAACTGAAAGGTGTACCTATGAAAGTCCCTACCTAAGTTACGATTCAAGGTATATCTTTTTTTCTTCCCTCCCAAAATAAAAGTATAAATGGGAAATACATATAAACAATAATACATAAATAGATACGTGTAAGAATGTATGTAGAAGTATGTAGTTCGAGTGGTAGAATGTGTGTGTTTAAGTGTCAGTATACAGTGAAAGAATAATTCAGTTGCCATAATTGCCTTGAATTTCAATTGAATAAGCTGATCAATTAATTTGCTACAACTCAATTTAAGTGTTTTGAGCTTAAGAGTACAATTGACATCAAATAAAAAAAAATAAAATAAAATTCAGTTGTACGAATGAACGAACAACTTTGTTGGAATTCAATTGTGGTTGTGGCACTCAAATTGTTCTTTTTTAGCATTTTGCATTTTATAAATATTTAAATTTTTGTATTATTAAACATATTAAGTTCAGTTCAATTGAAAATATATTTGTTCATTGTAATTTTACCGTGGCTTTGATAAAATCAGTTAATTAATTACTTTATCTTACTTTTGCCTGAAACTTTTATTCCTTTTAATTTAATACGTCCATTAACTTCATGATTTTTTTGTATGGAATGCAACTTATTGAACTAACTTTTGTGAATGGAAAAAAAACGCGAACATGCTAAAATTCTGAAATGTTATAATTGTATGCAACAGTTATCTAACAGATTTACTAACATCATGTTCAAGTCAAAACTACCTAGCAAAAATTTCTCTTACTAAGTAAGGTGTATTGTAATTATAAATTTCGCTAAACAACTTTCAACAACAACAAGGCCGGGTTTTTGAGATGTGGATTATATTTAAACTTAGTTTCCGGCGAAATTTAGTTTTTTTATTATTTCATTAAACCTCAAAATGTTTAGCAAAACTAAACTATTCCGTCAAAGTTGTGTAAAGAATCAATTGCGGCACAAATCTGTTTTTAGATTAACTAAACCTTGTTTGATTGAAATCTCAAAAACTCAGCTGTACAAAAAATTTTTGCATTTTAAGTGTCAAAGATAGGTCTTATTCATTGGTGTTCAAAAATGTTATGAATATGTGTTGTGAGAGAATTTTAAAGTACATAGGCACGCAAAGCTAATAGAACAATTTTTATTGAAACTTAATAGCAAGGCGAATTTACACCAGGTGACCTTATCTTGCTACGTAAGCAACAGCTGATTACTAACCTTGTGTCAAAATGATATGCCGTTCATGTGGCTCGGAGCAATGTTTATTACATTTTATATTTTTGGCTTAAAATTATGAAATTAAAATTTTTTTTTTATTATTACATTTTAACAACAAACAAACAATTTAAAATTTAAAAGAAAATGAAATATTTGTTTAAATTGTTGCATTATTTTTGACACAGCGTTAAAATATTTTACAGCGTTGTAAACGTTTTCAAAATAAGACCACCTTGTATGAATTCGCCTTGCTTAATAGCAAGAAATTGTTTTGATTGTGAAACAGTTATAATTTATTTTTAAAAAACAATATGTATTGGAAAGTTTCTAATTTAACCATTAAAAACAACAAATGCAGTGTATACTGCGAGCATGTTTGGAAATGAAAAGTATGAATTATATCTAAAAAATCTCGCTTGAAATCTTCTACATTTATGCTTTTATGACAGTTTCGTAAAATCATTAAAATATTTTCTTAATTTTATTAATTATTGTATGCACTGTATTTGAAACAACACGGGCTTCTAAACAATTTTTTGCTTGAATGAGCATCACTGGTTTATTTCAAAAAACTTGCATTTTCAATTATTTGGTTTTTTCGCATTATTTATTTATTGAATCTACATATCGCACTGCTTCCTCGCCAGAGAGTCAACTCAAAATTTACAAGTTTTCAAGAAAGACAAAAAATTGTTTTTTTAATATTTACAAAGAAAGTTGAAAACAATTATGGCATTTTAAAGAAGTACGAGGCAGAACTATACAAAGGTAGTTAGTTGTTTTTGCAATGGATTATCGAAAACTAACAAGTTTTTTGAGTTGTTCTCTTTTATGTGAAATTTGTTCATAATTCCATAAATAATTATAGACACAAAACCAAATATAACAGCACAATAAACCTGCCTATAACAACTAAAAAGAAACAACACAAAAATAACATCATCAAAGTAAACCGTTATGACGTAAACACTAGCACAACTTAAAATATTTATCTTAAGTTGAAACAAAACTGATATGAATTCATATTTAACATTTCGATTTTTCTACAAACACAACTCAAAGTGTTGTACAAACGCACAATTTTGACATGTTGCCAAGCCGTTACAACAACAAAAATTTGAAAATGTTGACTCACTTTAGACGAACCAGGGCGTTATATTTAAAATAATTAAATAGTTAATCAAGTATTATTCTTATTAATTAATTTGGTTTAATGTGGAAAATTTGAGAATAATTTCGCTTATTTCATGCATTTGTCCCAGGTTTGGTTCTCAGAACTATATAGTTAGAAAGCTTTAAAAAAAAGACTTACCTTAAAAAATAGATCAAATTATTTTGAACAAGAAATCGTTACTTACCTAAAATATAGAAATAAAAGTACATTAACATATTAAAATAATATTAGTTGTATACGAATCAATAGTCTAAATTAATAAGTTGTATTTTTCTTTAATTATTGCGCTCATTAGAATTTAATAAGCTAATTGATCAGTTTTTTTTTTTTTGAGGCGATATGCTCCTCCTAGGAGCCAAAGGAACCAATACCAGTTTTAAAAGATTTCCTTTCTGTTTTCTTTTAATAAATTAAAAAAATATAATAGAAACTGGGAATTATTTCCCTTCATAGGTTACTTTATTATATTCAACATTTTTATTTTTTCGAATTTATTCTATGAGCTAAATTGCAGTTATGTATTTTATAAAGCTTTTTTGTAAAAGTCCTATTCCTTTAATTTTTAGGAATGACTTTATAAACTACCAGACTGCTAAGGTAAAATGTAACAAGAAGATACAATATAACAGTCTGGTAGTGTATAAAGTCATTCCTAAAAATTAAAGGAATAGGACTTTTACAAAAAAGCTTTATAAAATACATAACTGCAATTTAGCTCATAGAATAAATTCGAAAAAATAAAAATGTTGAATATAAAAAATTATAATATTAAACGAAATGCAAAATACCAAAAATATTTTATAAACGGAATAAGTACGTAAAACTAGAGAAAATTATTTTACGTACTTATTCCGTTTAAAAGAGGTTGTCTAAAAATTAACGCAGGATGTGCTTCTATATTATAATTTTTGCTCTTGAATTAAAAATTCACAGCTATTGGCAAAAAGAAATCGAAAACGTAAAACGAAAAAATTTGGCAGATCTTTCTTTTTATTAAACTTTTAATCTAATTTTTACAATTTTTATAAAAGAATTCTGTTTAATAGAGCATTATTTGTATAATAATAGTCAAAAAAAAAATTTTCTACAGAAATCTTGTTGAAAAACGACTCTTAAAATTTTTTCGTTTTACGTTTTCGATTTCTATGACACCCCTGTTAGTCAAACCTTTTTGCAATAGCGCTAGAGGTAGGGTGCACAACGCGCGGTTATTTGGAGACGAGTGTCGTGCGTTTGAAAACTAAAGCGCATGAAAAATGGTAGGTTACACAACGCTCGTGTTAAAAGCATTTTCTGTCAGCTGTTTTCAAATTATTTAACACTTTTCTTAAGCCAAGTAACGGCTTTTTTTGTTTTTAAAGATTGCGTTTTTTGTACGGTGTTCCACTGCATGTTTTTTAACTTTTCAATACGTTTTTTCTACATGACTCAAAATCGTTGTTTATTTTCATTCACAATCGCTAATATTTTCCAAGCAATTTTCTATTTTTGAAACAGTGTCTACATCATTAAAAAAATGTTTACCAAAAGCAAATACATAGTTTTTATAACGATTACTAAATATGTTGTCAACGCTAAAAAGTGCAACGTTTTATAAAATTTCCAAATTGCTAGGAAGCCTAGCACTAACCTCATTAATAAAGTATTTGGTAAAACGAATGCAACTTTCTTTTATCATTTGAAATCTTAAATCTTAATCTTATCAAAGTTTAAAAAAATTGTAAAAAACAAAATAAAAATTGCACTAAAGGCACTAACAAAAAATTTAAAAAATAAGTTTGGCACCATGAATATAATTTTGGCGTTTTGGGGCATCAAAAAGCACCATGAATAGTGCCAAAAGCACTAAGTTGGCATCGCTGGATGTATTCTATCAATTTGCGTTTTAATTGTACGGAACGTTGTTTACTTTTGTCAAAGAAAAATAGTGTAATTAAACAGCTTTACGGGCTCTTTTTCCAAATTTACTTATTGACAATATCAGCTTCATGTAACGATATGTATACCAGTAACAGCTTGACCAGCCCAAAATTCTCATCAAACAACGTGTAAATAAATTTGTGTTAATAAATTGTACGGTTTGTAATCTGTGCAATATCACTCCTTTTGAGGAGTAAGAGGAGATTAACCGATCTCCGCCTGTGCCTGTGCTTGTGGTTGTATATATTAGAATCCAGCAGGACCCTTCATAAATGGCTGGGATATGAGTAAAACTCCTTTTTCCTTCCAAAATGGAAGGACAAAGCGTTGTCATTGGGAATTTTCTAAAAGAGTAGGATATTTTCCAAAAAAAGGGGTACAAAAAGGGATATTTTAAAGTAAAAAGGGTGAGATTTTTTATAAGCAGTGTTTATCAATAAAGGGGCTGCAAAAGCGGCATGTTAAAGAAAAATATAAGACAAAACTTATTTCAGGCATCGACTCAAAAGATTTTGCAACATTAGTGGCTGAGAAACTAGCTGCCAACAAGATAAAATACAGTTGACGTGAATCGCGAATTTTGCCCACAAGAAATTTGACTACAACGACACATTAGCAAAAGATCTTCAGTTTGTGAATGGAGAAAATAATGGAACTATTACAATAATCCAAAATGCTCTTTTGTAAACTTAAAATTATATAAATCTTTAAAAAGAAAAAGTTGGCAATGTTGATCTATAAACTTAATCTACATAAATTTGTTTTTAATTTTACTATTCTTGTATAAATATTACGAACAAATGCCCAACAATGTTTTGAGGTAATCCTCCCCATGGTAGAAAACGTACAAAGTATAGTCATTAGAAATTTTGTTCTCAATTTTAAAACCCATATAACGTCAAACAAACGAAAATAAGGAAAAAAAAATTAAAACAAGCGTAAAAATCAAACAAATTAATTTGACATTACAATGGTAAATAAAGACAACTCTCCCTAATGAACATACATGGTATTATCAAAGTTATTTTCGGGAATACAAAATTTATTATAAAAACGATTTCCGTATGACGTGCTAAATTCCCAGTTTTTCATATTTGATAAATACACTGAAATTTATTGTTGAGGGAAAGCTAGCTTCTATGCGCATTTCACTGGTTGCTTAGGCCAGCTCATCAGGAAACCTTTTCCAAAGATTTTAGAAAGGCCAAAAATATTATACAAATAAGAATTATAAACACTGAAAGTCTTACTTGTAACAATATCAAAGCCAAAACAAAACACCAACAATAAACAGTGAGTTTATCTTTTCTTACATTCCCCTACAATTGGTTGGGTTCTTTCCGACTCGAATTGTAGTTGTAAGTGGGTAAAAAGAAAAAACAAACTGCTTCATTCTGCTGTCTTCGTAAGAAAACAACAAAAAAAACCAATTTGCCAATTCAGTTTTTTGCACGGGCACATGCAAGTAGTTCTTATACTATGGTCCTCCTCAAAAGGGAAGCTCAAATTTTATTTATAATCAATACGAAAATGCTTTCACAGTTGATCAATTTCTTAGTTTTTCAAGCAATATTTTTAGATACATTTCTGCAAAAAACCTCAATCGGTTGTTATTGAACCCAACGTGATTTCAATCAAGTTTATTTCATTCTTTGATTTCAAAATTAAATACTGTCGAACTACAATATTTTGTGATTGCAATCTTTTTGAAAAAGTTATTTGCATAGGGCCAGGATTTAATAATAGGGTACGTTTAATGGGATAAAATTGCTACTTTTTAAGGGGTACAAACGGGATAATATTGGTACTTTTTCTCTTTTCGATAAATTTGATATACAAACATACTGTGGACTTTTAAGGGGAAAGGAAGGAAAAGCTGGTACTCTTGGTACTCTTTTACCTTTGTTACTTTTTCACTTTCTGAAAGTTTGGTATAAAAATAGCATATTGTCCAGATCAAAAAAAAAATGATGGTTAATGATGTGAAAACGGAAAAAAAAGAACCAAAAGAACCAATTTGGTATTTTTTCTTATTTCTATATATATTTCAGTGGCTTCCCTTTTTTTTCATATGGACAGTTGAATGTCGGTTACTGAAGAGCATCGAGTGCTTTAAACTTATATGCATGTGTTGGCGAAAAATTATAATGTTCTGTGGAAATATATTAACATTAAAAATTATAGATGTAGAAAACTACATAAAATTTCTGTATTTTTTATAATTAACCCTTTTCTTTAAATCTTGCTCTAATTTTTACGTGAACGCAGTCAAGGGTTTTTACTAGTCAGTATATAATTTAACCATTTTCAGTATTTAATCAATGCACAAACTTAAATTTTTTTAAAAAACTTTTACTTTTTCTTTAAACTAAACTTAATATTTACTTACATTAACGCACGTAACTATATGATAGTATCAGAGTCATGAAACAGTATGAAAGCATATACATACAAACACAATTACACCTGCATGCATGTGTGTTTTAATTTATGTAAAATTTTATACATGTAAATGCACGCACATAAAGTAAATGTTCATTTGTATGTAATTAAATTTGTTTGATTAATATTTTGTTTATGTTTCCTTTTTGATTTCTGTTATCATCCTTGAGAGCCTGTATGTGTTTTATGTTGAATTCTTTTATTTATTTGTTTGATTTTTATTGTAGATTGAACTTTGGAATCGCATATTTAATGGTGAAAATTATTCTCGTTCGCTATTTCGGTAAGTACGTGTAAAGAAAAATATATTGATTTTCTTGCGTGGGAGAAAAAAAAGCGTATAAAAAATTGAGAAGGTAAAGCAAGAAGAAAAAATAAATATTTTACGGTTGATTTATTGCAGATATATATTTTTTATATGTATGTTTTTCCTCTTAAAAAGTTCATTAAAACAGAATTTACAGAGTATCTGGTAAAAGTGCTTTTATAAAAATAATATTTAACGAATACATAAGACAAATAAATGTTATAAAATAGGTCAAGAACGAATATTGTTCATTTTTAAAAACTTTCAATGTAACAAGTTGTTTACGAATTGATTTCATTAATGCAATTGCAAACGCAATGCTGTTAAAATATAAACAATTTTAAAAGAATGTAATCTTATTTTAGGTTATGTTTTTCGAAATTCTTTAAGAAAAGCTTTTTTTTAATTAAGTAATTTATCGGTATTCTTATTTTCGAAGTTTCTTTAAAATTGAGCATACTTAGTTTTATGTGTTGTTTCCATGTGACAAACAATTGATTGTGTAGAAAAATTTATATGGAAATCACTCAGTTTTTTGAGTGCTTTTCATAAAACTTTGTCTACACAATCAATTGCTTGCCACCTATTAACAACACGTAATGAAATAATTCTTGTTAATTTTGTTTTGCAATTGGCTCAAGTGTAAAACAGCTTATGAGATTTTTTTTAAAGAAATTTACTAATATTCTTTTATTTTGCAGTGCAAATAAATGAACATATAAGCAAAATATAATTGCACAAGATAAAATTAATAAAAGCTTTGAATGCTTATAACCGGTAACAGTTAAATTTGTCACATTTTTAATACTACTCTGTTACTCAAAATCAATCCTTGTCGAACTGCTTGTGGCCTTATTTTGGTACCTAATTTTCAATGTGTAAGCGGATTTTTCTAATTTTACAGTAAATTTTTGAAAAATGTTCAACTTTTCTTCTTTTTTGAAAGAGTTCTTAATAATAATGAATTATGAATTTAGCATTTTCTTAGAATGGATTCTGTTTAATCCGGTGTCTGGAAAATGTATCCCTGTACTATCAATTGAGAATACCAGCAATTGAATGTATGTTTTCCACTATCAGATCATATTGTTCAAATCTAACAAATGCAACGAGTCCAGATATATTTGAAAGAATAAAACCAAACTTTAACATTTGTGCTAATAAATATCTCGATGCTAGTGACCAGTTTCTAAAAATTTGCTCAAAATTTTTATAATTTGAATTATTTGATAACAGTCTTTAGGTAGATGAACAGATGTTTTAATAGTACGGTCGCGTGTATTTGTATTTAACCTTCTAACCTCTCTTAAAACTTGAAATAAATTTGATTTTAACAATAAACCGCTTAAATAAACTTGAGCTACAACAATATACAACACAATTACAATATTTTTAAACACACTCAAAAGAAAAATCAATTCATCCGTACTCAAATCAATCCAAAGCGGTATTAATAGTACGGTGAGTACGGATTTTTTTTTTAATAAAGTAGAGAAATATTGATTTAAGTATGGATTTTTAATCGCGCAATACTTAACTTATCCATTTTCAATCCCGAATTCGTACTTGAAATAATCCTAAAATGAGATTGATTTATGTAAAACTAAGTTCGAAGTAATCTCAAAATGCGCTTGATTCAAGTACTATAAAGTTCATTCAATCCCAAATTCGTACCTGAAATAAACCAAGAGTGGAATTAAAAGGAAAATTAACTAGCAAATTTTACACCTAACAGAAATTCAATTTAAAACACCAGCATCCTTACCGATATGGTTTTTACTTTAAAAACTTACTTCCAGGCCAAGAACATTTCTTTTGCATATTTATATTGGAAACAATAATAAAACACTAAAATTGGTTTTTGTTTTCAATATAAATATACGAAAGAGATGTTCTTGTCGACATCGTGGGCCTGGGCCTTAATGTACATATATTTCTATAAATATAAACTAAATGCGAAGCTTTTTAAACATAAAAATAATGTATTTTCGTCTTGTTCTGTTGTTGTTTTTTTTTTTTTTGTTTCTACACACAACAAGCAAATCATTTTTTACTACTTGTGTGGTGTTGCTGTTGTTGTCTGCAACAAACTTTGATAAGTCCCCATTTACATTATACGATTTTTGTCCTTGCGATTATTGCCGTTTCCTCTTTGAAGTCGGTCCGATATTTACATTGTTCGAACTTTTTCTGTGCCACCGAACTAAAATACATTTTTCGTCAAATGAGAGAACGAATGGGCGAACAAAACGAACCGAAGAGTACACTCCCTTGTGTAACCCTTTTAATTCCTCTCTCCCCTCTCGCCAATAAGGTAAGAATCGCAACGACAAAAATCGTAAAATGTAAATGGGGACAAAGATAAATGAGATGAAAACGCTCACTTTGTAATTTTACCCTCAGAGTGGCACTACCAATAAAAAGTTTAATCTCTTTTTTTATGGTTGAATAATTTTTTACTTATTTTTAGATATTCCGGGATTGATTTTTGAAAGTAATCCTATTAAGGATTGTTTTAAGTACGTTTTAATGTCATTCGTACTTGAATTTGCGAGTACGACTCGTACTTAAAATTAGTTTAAAAAACTTAATTCATCCCGTGTGTTTTTCTCTCAGTGCATTCATTATCTGCCGTATTCTTCAAAGAATAATTTATATGAAAAAACATTCGTCTAGAACCCATAAATTATATATGTTACGGGTCCTTGAGTTATTCGAAGTCAATTTAGTCATGTCCGTCTGTTGAAATAACATTAAACTTCGAACGAGTCAACAGAAAAATACAATAGTTTTGTCAAATTGTTTCCAGTTTTCCTAAGCAGTTTGGGATTGAAACACAGAAATATCAGTTCAGTAGGAGAAGAGTTATGAATCCTAATGTGGAACAACCAACCTTAAAACTTTGTAATTTTGATATAAAATAACATAAATGGTGGCGGAATGATATAAGATTTGGTACAAAATCACAAATTCGTTTTATATGAATGGAAGCCATACAAAATGATTTCGTTAATTTAGGTCCATAACATATGTATACCATAGTCCTCATTAATAGCCTACACTCGGAAATCTGTTGAGTATGCCTAAAATTGTAACGGATAATATTATTGTAATAAAATTTGGTCTGTTACAGTTTTATATTTCCGGATGCTATGAAGATCGTTCCAAAACACTTAAATACACCTAAAACCTTAACGAATAATGCTATTGTAATAAAATTTGGTCTGTAACAGTCTAAGCGCAGATCGATTGTTTACCATAGGCCCCATATAAAAAGCTAAATGGACCGAATTTCACCTTAACATCCATATTTGCTGCGGTTTAAGTAAATTACAAGCCCTTCTTCACAAAATTCGACAGTGTAATTTCTTGTCTTCTAAAACTATACCAGACAAAATTTACTACAGCTGCATTATTAAACTAAAGAGTATTCCGAGAGTGGGCAATTTTTTTTTTAATTTTTATCAAATATCCCATATAGAGTCTACTCCTGAAATATCCTTACTGTCGGTGGAAGGTATCAAAGATTCAGCTCAGCCATATATAACACTTTTACATATTCTTTTAATTTTTGATTTTAATACGTTAAATTTACGAAGTAGAACAAACCAGGAAAACAGAACGAATGAAAGTTCTACTGTGCTGGAAAATGAATGACAATGCAATTTACTTTACTGTCAATTAAAAGGTAGCTTTCGAAAATAAAACCTAATATGAAACAGAAATAAGAAAACGAAAAAAAGATAACCAAATTTGTTACAGAAAAAAACCAAATAAAATTACAACTTGACTTGAAAATGACATTAAAAGAAAAAAAAAACGTATTTTTTTTAAATGTGCATTCGGATACGCTAAAGACCGTCGTTCGAATTCCCTTCCACTTCAACAGAGGTATTCCACAGAGAGTAACACGAATAGGCCACTGTCATAGCAATAGATCAACGCGCTACCCTACGAGTCAGTTTCGCGTGACTTATTATAGTAAAGTGAGAACACTTTATCTTATACATGAAAATTTTAAGGATGAAAGTTCTTACTAAATAACGCCATAACCAGCTTGCCTTAAACGCTCCCATACTCCCCATTACCATTACCCATTTTTAACAGGTGGACCAACTAAAGAGAAATATTTTTTTTTTTAAATAGAGGATGCATCTACAAAAGCTTTTGAGAGACTCACGTGTAGATTTTTTTCATTTAGCTCTTTTTTGGGATATAATATACAGGCTTGCCTGTATTCATTTTATTCTGAATTAGCACTAAAGCTGGGATCACACGATTGCCGCAAATGCACCAATATGACGCAATTTTTTTTGTGCTTTATTAACGCACAATAATGAAATTGCACCAATCAAATATTCTTTTTTTATTTGTCTGAAAGTTCTTGTTGGTTTGTTCATTAAAAAATATTCAGACTTATTCCAGTTGTCGTTGTCGTAATCGATCAAGTCGTTTTTTGTAAGAGATTAAAGAACACTGGTTGTGTGTTACATAAGGCTAATTAAATTTGTATCACATACTTAAACAAATTTTTGTTGAATAGTTTTATTTAAATTTTTTAAGAAATTTCAAAAATTAAAAGCCTGTTCAACAATTTCGTATGTTAAGGTTCGCATAGAAATATCTTTAATAAAAATATTCGCACTGAACAGCTAAATATGCTTGTGAATGTTAAAAGCAGTAATTTAAAAAAATGTAAATGTTTAATTAATAAATACATATTTATTTTCATTACATACTAAAAGAAACACAAATAAGGAAATTTATTAAAAAAAGGCAAATATTGGCGCATATTGTGTTGTTTGATTGTCGCACAAGAAAACAATAAATATTGGTGCATTTTTGTTAGTTTTAGTGACGCGCGGTTGCATAGCAAACAGTCACACAATTGCCGCGATTGCATTTGATTGGTAAAAGTAAGCACAATATTGTCCTCGGTTGGTACATGAGCCTTTTGGTTCGCAGTCACACGATTGGGGTATTAAAAAGTATGAAAATTGGTGCATTGCGGCAATCGTGTGAACCCAGCTTAAGAATTTCGAAAAAAGTTCTAAGTGCTAGTTTAGCACATTTTTATAATTATTCAGCATTTTTAGATCCCAAAACCACTTAATCAATTCAAGTAGAGTATCAATTCTTTAAGTGTATCAAGAAAAATACATACATTATAGGCATAGAACTTTTTACAATTTTTGCAAAGAGGAAACATGGCGTAGCATAGTCGAAAGGAGCATATTTTTTTTTAATCACATAAAAGTGTTCGCATCAAACGCAATTACTTTTTTTATAAGACTATATAGCCATATAATTTATTATTAACTATCAAAAAAAATAATTTCGCCACACTACAAAAATCATTAACCGGCTTTAGAGAGGCAAATTAATGTTTTCGCAGACATTGTAATAAAAAACCATCAGCTATTCAGAAAGTTCAGCGAGGTTACTACTATTGAGTCAAAGACCTATTGGAAAGACCTTGCTAAGAACTAGAATTAAAACAGAACTGAAATGTTCAGTTATACGCATAAGAGAAGGTGCAAAATTGGACATCGTTTGTTACCACCCAAACTTTAGACATATCGGACGATATGGTAAAAAAATCGGTTCATCTGAAAAGTACAAAGATGAGTTGGTAAATGAGACAGATGAAACTGACATAATTGAAATTCAAAACAGTTGTAACAACTTTATTTAATGGCAATTTATTTTCTAAGAAAAATATGTTACAGTATATACATGTAACACTTTCTTTTGTTGCCTACAATCATTCGAAGTGTTGCATGTTGTGCATCTTCAATAGAACAAAATTAGCTGATTCTATTTACAACTAATGCACTTTTATCATTAATGTATGTACTTCAAGAGCGATGTTTAAGGCTATTTGAGCGGTTCCTGCACGCTATTACGGTTTGGCAACAAATATTGACATCACTAACGACTTAGAAAAATTAAAACGATTTTAATATACTTCAAGTCGTCGTAAGTTTAAAATATACAACATGTTTTGCATGTTTTTTCATCAACTTATTTACAAAATAACTTGAAAATTTTTCCCACAGTTGTATTTTTTGTACAAACGAACACAAAAATGTAGGACATGTTACATTAATGCAACATATTTCTCAGAAAAGAAATTGACATAAAATATATTTTTATGTAACGTTATAATAACTGTTTACATTTAACAAAATAAATTTTTTTAAAAAAAATTTAAAATGTAAATTTTTTTTCATAAAAATCAATGTTACAAAACAAGCACTTTTGTTTTTTACTAAAGAACAATTTACCCCATTTTTTTGTCGATTTAGCACTTTTCATTTGAATTCTTCTGGCAAGCCTGATAAAATAATAAATCAATAATGAGGCTAAATAGCTATTACTGGTGATTTAATCAAATCTATATATGTGACGCCCAAAATAGAAAGGGACCTAAGGGTAAAAACCAGTTTTGTTCAGGAGAGTCATTTGAAAGATTTAAATACGTGTATTTATGGTGTACCATCACTTCATAAAACGCACATATCTCACTTTTGGGGCATGGGATCGGTCTTATTCGATGCTCAGTTGTTGTCCACATCAAAAAAAAAAGTGAAAATTGATTTTTTTTTTATCCTTAGGTCCCTTTCTCTATGCGCTGTCACATATATAAAAATAAAAAACGTTTGTCTGTGTGCCTGTTTGTATGTTTGTTTGATTGTTTGGCTTATAGACTCCTAAAGAATCATTAGGATGCCAATATTAAGAATCGCATATTTTAAGAGCCGCTGCTACCATTGAAACTGAAATAAGATAGCAGCAGGGGGAGTGGAACCCCATAGGACGCCGTTGTTAAATATCGCATATATTAAGAACTGTTATAGTGAGAATGTTCAAATTTGTTAGGAGTCACTCTTACTGGCAAACTACACATTTGAAAATAAAAATAAAGGTGGTAGGCAAAGGCGGAGCAATACATTTTAAAAAATTATATTGACTACTTATTTTATCGATTGAGGTAGGAGAGCAGTACCCCTATAGGCCGCAAATGGTGAATAAAATTAATGAATAAGACAAGTGACTGATTCATCATTGCGCAGCCCAAACTGCTGAAGTTAGAGACATGAAATTTGGACAGTGAATTAGTCCTCAAACGAATACATCCACGGAAAAGAGGTTTTTGGAAATTTTAATATTTAAACGATAAAATGGGTTAAATTATTTGCAACGACTTCGGAATGGTCACAGTATGTAAAAGCTTTTAAATTTGCAACAAATAGCTTGGTATTCTTTACAAAATATCTGTCAAAAAACTGGCGGCATTAGAAAAATGGTTATGACACCTTCCATATAAACAAATATAGATTTCTGTTTATTATTAGAACGGTAACAATAAAAGTATCTAATTTTGGTACTATTGGACAAATTTTAGTTCAATAGGGGAAGCGAAACGCACCGTGTAAAGCTAGTATATGTATAATTTTTTTAAATATATTTAAATTTAAATCCAAATAAAACATATATGTAGTTTAATAATTATTTAAAAAATTTTGTAGTGAATATCATAAAAAGTTGGTTACAAAACAACTGGAACATGAAAGGTATGGATTTTATTTTTATCTTTTACCCCTATTCCGTTTTTCGTTTTAAACATAAGGGAAGCATGACTTTTATTAAACTTTTTTAATATTTAGAATCCCAAGTGAACTTATTTTTTAAATTACTTGTATGTTTTTTATGCAAAAAAAAAATTAAATTCATTATACATTGTTTTTATATTCCTTGTAATTCGTCCTTTTTTCATACGTTGAATTCATTTTCGTTACAAACCCATTTGCTGTTTTAGAAATCATAAAAATCATTCATATAAAAATATATACAATTTATATGTATTTCTTTAAAAACAAATCAACATTTGATTATTATAACATATTCAATATTATTCTTTCGTAAATTTATTTTTTGCCCTTATAACTTTTTTTAGCACAATAAAAAAAATCTTTTCATTTCTTTTTAATTTTTTATTTTGTTTCTTTTGAAATACATTTTTTTGCTGGATGCTACGAACGAACTAAATCAACCCAATAATAAAAAAAAACGAAATGATACGAAAATAAAAACATGTAGAGTCAACTTCATGAAGTATCAGAAACCTGAGAAAAAAATTGACTTAAATAGAAGTGAAGTTTACAAAGTAATACATCATTTGGACCGACAACCAGTACGCGGCATTGAAGTACGACCATCCGTTGTGCCGGCAGAAGTCGATATAAGAAAATCCCTACATTCTTAAGCAACAGCAACCAACTCAACACAATCTAATTTCTTCTCAATCAATAACGTGTGCATGTATGTGTAACACATACCACAAAATATTGTGCAGCTAGTGGTAGTGATTGTGGCAAGTTTGTTGCAACCTGATTATATTATGCTGGGGTTTTCCTGACCATATGGCTGGTAAAACCAACATGAATTTTGCAAATATATACTATACACATACATAAAGAAAAACTTTAACAAAAAGTTAAACAAACTGCTGCTGGATTTGTGTCATCCTAGTTGTACACTAGTTCTTATGGTAGTTTTATATTAAAAAAAAAACCAAAAAAAAAACATATATAAAAGAAAGTTCTAGTTTTTTGAGTACTGTATTCGGTTTATTTTTTTCCTTTTTCATTTCTTTATTCTTTAAAATATTTCAATGTAAAATGTCAGACAATCTAAAGAACTTTAAATGTAACTTGGTAAAACGTATAAAAGAAAAAAAGAATAAAAATCACAAAAATATATATAATTTTCTTTTATTATACCACAATTGTTGGCAATAAAATGAGTTTAAATAAAAGAGAAAGAGTAAAAACCAACATGCTTTTTATGTGTACTTTTTTTAATAGAATTTAAAGCAAAAAGATTTCTATTCTTTTTTTTAGCTGCCTACAACCAAAGTTTTAATATTTCAAAATGTTACCAAAGTTCAATTTGCCAGTGTTGTTGTCAGTTACTTGGAATGAATGTACGGGTAAGTAAAACTCCAACGAAGATTAAGTAATGAAATTTGTAGTCCAACCTGCTATTAAAATAATGTTAATATTTACATACGTACAAATGAATGTAGCGAGTAAAACCACTACCTTTTGCAATACTTTTCGTTACTAACAACTTAGTTTGCTACAATACTTTGCAACATGCCATTAGGGAAACTCAAGTGACAGCTAAATGATACATTTGTATGTTAAAGAGAAAAAAGAGAAGTTTGCCTAAAGGTAAGTCCTTTGAATATTATGAAAATTTTAACCCTTTTCAGTCACATGCAAGAGCCTATGAAAAGAATATTATCAAAATTTAAATAAAAAGGTTAAATAACACAAGTGAACATGGTTTTTGTTGATTAAGAACTGAATGTTGTTTTTTAGGTTCTTTGGGACGCTGAATACAAATGTGCACTTAGTTTTTTTTCTATCAGCTCGACTTTTCACAGCATACCATTTTGTTCAAAATAAAGGCACTTCCGCTACAAATATTGGTGTAACTTAAAAACAGTTCACCATATTTAGTTAAAAAAAACCAAAATTCGTCAACAAAATTTGCATTAAGCCATGCTTACATTGGTTTTAAATATTCCCAGTTATTTTAGAGAAATCGTTGAAGTTTTGAAAAATTTTTGCTCTTTAAAAATTCATAACAAATAAAAATACGACAACACCCAGAGTTTTGATCCAAAATCATTAAGTTTTATATATTTCGAATGAAATGAGCTTTATTTCAATGTTATCGGTGCACAACTTTTGATTTTGTTCACAATTTACTGAGAAAAAAGGCGCCATATCCATACAAAAAACATTTTTTTATATGTGTGTGTTTGCTGCTGTTCTATTTATAAACTTTTTTTGGTGATTTTTAGAAACCTGATTGTTTTTCAAAGAACAATTGCATCTTTAACAAAGGAAATTTAAATCGCTTAATAAAAAGTAAAGTGATGATTTTTTGAACTTTTAATTTTTGGAAAAAGTCAAACATACTATTAGCACATGTAACTTTAAAAATGCTAGCTAATGGAAAAAACGGATATTAGATTTAAAATTAACGACTTCAATTTAGTAAAAAATTGCTTTAAACTTCAAATCAATACTAGGGAATTCGATCGAATGGTATTCGACCGGTTTTAACCGGTAATTTTAGTTATGTCCATTTTTCGAATATCAAATAAACCGGTTATTTTTGTAAAATAAACCGGTTATTTTAGTAATGTGTAATTTATGAACGTTTTCCTTACTTTTGTTATAAATGTACCCGTGATTTAAGTATTTTTCTAATTGAGTATTAGGCAAACTTAAACTTTTGATAAAAATGTCAAAACAAAATGTAAAAAAAGACAAAAAACATTGTGAGCAATTTTAATTCAATTGGCTTATATAAGCGTGTGTTCTTGTAAAATAAACCAAAAACAATTCAAAATACTTAATATTTTTAATCAGGCTTAAGTTCATCAAATTTAATTTTCATTAAATTATTTTTATGAAGAAAGGAATTTTACAACATGAAAATTAATTAAAATTGTTATTGATAATCATTCATTCTTGACTGACCTGAGATACGAACCCAGGCGGCTGGTTACCATGACATGTTTCGATTGCAACCACTCGATCTCCTCAGATGCCGTCTTACAGTCGCAGCCATCGACGACTGCTGACGTCAATAGTCAAATATCAATCCTTAAACCAAATTGTATTTTTAACCTTTGGTAGATCGAAATTTGCTTCTTTGAATGATTATCCATTTTTTAATTGATTTTACATGTTTTTCCTAACTTCTGTTTTTTCCGTTCTCAGGTCAGTCAAGAATGAATGATTATCAATAACAATTTTAATTAATTTTCATGTTGTAAAATTCCTTTCTTCATAAAAATAATTTAATGAAAATTAAATTTGATGAACTTAAGCCTGATTAAAAATATTAAAAATTTGGATTAAAAACCATAAATAGTTCAACAAAATAACCACAATTCTAATAATTCAAAATACTACAAAAAAAAAAGATCAGCTTAAAAAGTAATTAGCAATTTTACAGTATTCTAAATACTGTATATATCTTTATAAAGATGTCATCTCTAGTGAAAATATCGAACTAATTTTAAAGACAATGGTGCTTAAACGACCCTAAAATGATAAGTTGCAAAGGTTCTTCAACGTCACCACTTATTAATCACTTTTAATTGGTCTACAAGCTTGACATAAATATACGCCATGTAAAACTTGACTCTGTTCCAAATAGTTTTTAAGAGACTGCAAATAATACCTTAGTAAAATATGCTTCCTATAATGAATGAAAAACTCCTAAGTAGTTCGTTTAAGCATATCTTCATGCTAAAAACTGCACCATACCAGCGAAATCAACGATATGGAAAAATTCTTCAGTTTTATTTTTTAAATTACCAAGAACTTAAAACAAAATTGAAGGAATCAAACAACCTAATGGAATTTCTACAGCTATGTTCACACCTATTAAATATTTGACGTCCTACATGTAACCACCAGTTTTCTTAAAGAATTGTTTGCTATTGCAAAACGTTTGGCTAGAGCAAACATTATTTAACAGATTCTTAACTACATTCTACATAAATACCATTATCATTTTAGACGTAAAGTTTGGCAAATAAACAGAAATTGTTAAAATTAAAGCTTAAATTTAATCAATTTACTGGTCACTTTTTTTTTATTTTGTTTCAGTCATATCTATGTAGATGTATATATGTACATATGCTAATTAACTGTTTATTTCAAAACTAATTTTATTATACTATATTCAAATTAAAATCGGTTAACCGGTTATTTTTAAAATGCTTAACCGAAAACCGGTTTTTTAAAATTAGTTGCTATTTTTTATTCGGAATATTCGAAACCCGGTTTTTGAAAAAAGTCGAAAAATTTATCTCCCTAATCAATACGTAAAAATTTCAATTTTGTTCCCTTGTGTAATAATTATTTTCTTTTATTTATTTCATTTCCAATACAACAAGATTTAAAATCTTATAATTATAGTAATGGATTTTTAAATTGTATAGGAACATGACGTAAAATTTCTAGTATTCATTTATGTGCTGTTTTCATAACACAAGTGAGTAAACGTCTGGTAAAATTTATTTGTAAAGCACTCAGTTTTTTGAGTGTTTTGCATATAATTTTTACTACACGTTTATTCAATTGTGTTGTAAAAACAGCACATTAAATTTTTTACATAAAACAGAAATACAGAAAATTATTAATTTTCAGTTTATTTTTCTTCATAAGCTAATAAGACCTAATCATGTTGATGTACATAAAACAAATTTATTACATTTTACCCGAGGTTTTTTTTCAAAATTAATAAACCCTCAAATCACCCTTCAAAACCCTACGCTAGTTACCTTCATGTGCGGCTTTTCACACATATGTGAAAGCCTTGCTGTGGCGCCATAGTGTTTTTATATAAGCACTCATTTTATAAAACATAAATTGAGAACTGCAATCAACAAATTCAAAAATGTTCACTCTTGCCGACAGAAAGTGCTGTCTCTAAGGCAAATTACATAGAAACTACATATGTGTGGAAAACCACACAAGAGGGAAACTTACCTAAGTTTTGAAATATTTCGTTACTAACAAATATTTTTTAATCAAAAAATGTGTTTCAGTAATAAATTGACATTGCTAGCAAAGTAAAGAAGTTTTTTTAATGTACCTCAACAATTTTTTTGTTTATCGTGTAAAAATGATCCCTTTTGTGTGATATTTTCCACAAGGGTTAATCAAAACACACAATTGAAATATTTAATTTGATAGAGTGAATCATCTATAATACTTCAGCAATGATTTTTTAAAGTGCTGTACGTTGCGTATAAACCAGGGTTTAAAAATACTAATATATTAGTCATAAATATGCATATCTTTAACCACAAGCTAACAGACAACCTAAAAATATAAAATATTTAACTACCGTCATATATTTAAATGCATCGCTGTATTAATATAATTTATAGTATTACTCAAAAATATTTAACCCGTAGCAACTTTTTAATATTGCAATGCGCAAATATTAAATATTTCGCCATACAAATATATTTTCTATGGAAATATTCAAATATTTTTAGTCACCGTAAATATTAAATATTGTGTGTCTTCAATATTAATATATTACTGCCACACATCACAAACTGCCCAAGTGTATGCAAAATGTACGAATATAAATAACATAACAAAACAAAATATGCCGTCTTGTTGATCATCGACTGCCAAAATATGCGACACAAAATATGCGACTATTACACACGACATATTTAAATATTTCACAATATGAAGAACAAAATATTTTTGTGTGTGTACATACAAAAAAGGTTTAAAAAAGGAATGATTTAAAATAAGAAATTCTTTGTATGATGTGTTGGTAGATTAAAATATAATTGTTTAATGGTTTTTTTATTTATTGAAAAAAGGTAAATTATGATTGAAAGGTGAGTTTTATAATTTAAATGCACAAATAAAAAAAGGATTGAAAAATCAACTAATGTTTTAAGAAAACATATGCATACATATGTAGTTAGTATTTATAAAAATATTTATAAAGAGCAATTAAAAGAATATAGGGAGTGATATGTCAAAGACAAAATTAAATTAATTGTTTGGACTAGTTGTTCAAAAATAAAGTAAAGGTACAAAAGTGCGTTTTTGTTTTGAGAAATTTGTTAACAACAGTCAAATTTACTTTTATAAGGGGAAACATTTTTATGCATGGGTGTGTAGATAATAGTTTTATGACCTATGCATTTTGTTTTTAGCTTGGCTCATTTAATTGTTGATGATAATGGATGAATTCAAAATAGAACAACCAATCGCTCAAAAAATAGGATGTAGTGGGAATGTAGGTAGGAAGCTGCTTATATGATCTGTTAGAGAAAATAACATTGGAAGTAGTGATCACTGATCCGTTGCAAAGGCTATGCATATACATATGTATGTATGTCTATATGTACATATTAGTAATTGTTAGCGACAAAGAAAACTTCGAAAATTGATATTGTGTATTGCGTTATACAAGTTGATTTAAAAAAAAAACATTTTTATGACTTTTCTTGTTTTTTATAAGTATGTAATTTGGAAAAGAAATGTTTTTCAGAGTATTGCTGTTTTTTTTTTATTTGTACCTATCACAAATATTTTTTTAGGTAAAACATTTTTGTTTGCTATATGCGCTTGCGTAGACATTAAAGAAACCCAAATTTTCATGCAAGTAGCAATCCTTTTTTAAGTAATTTTTTTGCTTATTTCATGCACTTATGACCTTTTCATTTGTTGTTGCTTATACATATAAAAAACATATGCAACAACACCGTGTGATTTCATAGACACAAACGTATGCAAATTTATGATCTTTGCTTCTTTTATTTTAACTGAAAATAAAGGGTTATTTATTTTTTCACTTGTTTGTTTACAATATGAATAGGTATATAGAAGTATGAATAATTATGACGCCAACATTTACGCAGAAAGAGAATTGTACACACCATCTGTATGCATGAAGATCCTTTTTAATAGGAATTGTTTAATTGTGCTTTATAAAATTAATAATATAATAGGAGAATATAGAACTGCGCACATAAATGTAATCAAATTATTAAATAAAACTGAGCCTGAGCATATTCTGTCTGTAGTTATTAAGCGAAACGTTTGTTTTATAAGAAACCTATTTTTACCTACATACAATTCACAAAGTGTTGTTGATATTAATTCTTTTTTAGAAAAGACTGTGCAACAGTAAGACAGCATATTACAGGGTTCTACCCTTGATTTTTTTTTAACGAACACATTGGAAACGATATTACCGGCAATTGTTGTTAATGACTTAAGTTCCGATCATTTTCCTGTTAGGATAATTATAAATGCAAACGTAAATGCTTTATCTATATCTAAGTTAGATTTTAGTAAAGCAAATTAGAAAACTTTTTCGAGATATATTAATAGACATATTACCCTACCAAATGCAAATGATATAATTTCTTGTTTCAAAAAATCTAAATTTCTTTTGTATGCTGATGATCTGAAAATTTTCCTGAGGGTTGATTCGGCGGCTGATGTATGTAATTTACAGAGTGATTTAAATAAGCTAGTTGGATGGTGTAAACTTAATAAACTTAAATTAAACTTTGAAAAATGCTTTCATATTTCGTTTTATAGAAAATTTAGTACTATTAAGAGCGATTTTAAACTTAATGGTGTTAATCTAAAAAATGTCGTCTCCAAACATAATTTGGGTGTTGTCTTTGATTCATCCATGTCTTTCGTTCCTCATATTGAGTATATTAATCCTAAAGTTTATAAAACTTTAGCTTTTTTAAAAAGGAATTGTTCTGAGTTTCATGACCCATACACATTTAAACATATTTATACATCGTTTGTTAGATCAAAGTTAGAATATGCTTCAGTTATCTGGAGTCCATATATTTCTATTCACATTTCCCGTGTTGAGAGAGTACAACGTGTGTTTATTAAATATGCTAACGCTCATATACTCAGTTCCAATTTGCTCCTTATGAGTCTAAATGCCTCCTTATTAGTTTGAGA
The DNA here is from genome assembly GCA_949318255.1 of Pollenia labialis. NCBI lineage: Eukaryota > Metazoa > Arthropoda > Insecta > Diptera > Polleniidae > Pollenia > Pollenia labialis. The sequence goes on from OX439140.1 coordinate 104,599,587, forward strand.
ACTTTATAATACCGTAAAATTACAGTCTATCCTATTCATTTATGATATAATTAATTCAAGGGTTGATTGTCCTGAATTGTTATCTTAAATGCCATTCAATATACCAGCTAGAAACTTGAGGAAAATTGATACATTTAAAGTTCCAGTTCGTCGTACTAATTATGCTCTTAATGGCACTTTAACGAGAGCATTTTTTTAATATTAATAATTTATGCCTTCAAAAAAAATCTTATTCGCATATAGAATTTTGCACATCAAAAGATGGCTTTAAGTTAATTCTTTTTAGTATTTTATAAATTTAATATATACATACATATGTATATACATATGTATACCAATTATTAACTATTTTTTACTATGTAATATATTTTTCTATGTAAGCTAGTTGCATGGTCTGTAAGAAATTTTGTTTTCCATAGACTGAAATAAATAAATAAAATGCGAGTGATATTCACAGAAAAAAATAACAAAAGTTATTAAGTAATTAAAGAAAATTTGTTAAATCTTTTTAATAATTTTAACAATTTCTTTAATTAACATGTTTGTAAATTGTCATATTTACAATTTGTTTTTTTTTAGAAAATAAATGTGTATATCATAGAAAAAATATTTTGTGTCAAAAAGAAAAACCATAAAAAAAAATTCTTTTTTTCATTTTAAATCTTTAAAAGAATGAACGATGTGGCGGTTGTTCTGAAATTTTACCAATCTATATTATTTAATTATTCATAAATAAATTTTAAATTAATGATTGCAAGATTCCGTTTTGTGTTGATGTCAGAAACTCGCATGCAGGACTATGTTTGTTCCTTAATGAGTTACAGGCGCGGATTCAGGGGGGGGGGGGAAATAAGGAAATTTCCCCCCCCTAAATTCTAAAAATATATTTGGTTTCTCTCGATAATACAAGAATTCCCAATAATAATATTTTTTATATGCACAAAATTTTAGGAAATCCCAGCAAAGTTTTTTTTGAATCTAACGAAATTTTCAATAATTATCCAAAACTTAATTCTAATAGTTATTTATTAGATATTTCCAATGAAATATCTAATTTACTGTATTTAAATACTTATTATTCTACATTCAATCCCAGCAGGTGGCATATATTTATATCCAAAGAATAAACGTTTGACTTGAAAATGCGTGCGGTTGAATTATTAATAAGCCTTAGTATATGCAATATTTATGTATATATGTGTTATATGAATAAAAATTCTATTCGATAATTTTTGACTAAAACACAGATTTTTCGGGGAAAACCCAGATTTCCTTATCTTAAAGATATTTCAACATACAACAAAAAATTATTAGGAAAGCATTTATTGGCTTTGTTGCAAACGCATTTGAAGAGGCTTCAAAGGATATTGATAATGTGATATGTCAATTGATGCGAAGGCAGTATCATCAATAGTTCTAAAAGCTATGACAAAGTTTAGTCTTGACCTAAAAAATTGTGTAGGAAATGGAACAGATGGGTGTCCTCTGATGTCATCAGAAAATGGAGCTGTTATAAAATTCTGGACAAATGCAAAACAAACGCCTTGCTATTCCCATAAATCAAACAACTCAATTTTAAAAAGCAACAAAATGTCATTAATACAATAAGTTGTATCATTTGTTAAAGAAACGACAAATTTTTTTAAATATATTCAAGCGAAACACAGTTTAAGCAAAGTATTTGGGAGCAAAACTCTCTACATTATGCGAGACAAGATGGTTGGACCGTCACGACTCAATTTTACACTTTGCAACAAGTGTACATCATATAGTAGAAGCTTTTGAAAAATTATCTGAGTGGAAAGGTATAGATTCTTCATTAAAAGCATTATATTAAGGAACTCTCTTAGTACTTTTGAATTCATTTGAGGAATAGTATCATTTTACAAAAGCACGATATAGATTTTCAAAAAGGATCAAGCCTTATCAAAACTTAAATCATGTGCCTTGAAGAGAAAATAAATAAAGCCGAAGAAATATTTAAAGCGATTTTTGAAAAAGTTAAAGTTATCTGCGTTCAATCGAGGTTCCAATCACATTTAAAATGTTGAAGATTACTACCGAGTTGAAGGCGACATTCCTCTTATTGAATTTATTTTAGAAGATCTCAAAACACGTTTCCCAATAGATATCCTAAATGTATTGAACATACTTAAACTTCTACCTCAAAGTGTAATCAAGTCAAATACAGATACAAAACTTTTAAAATCACAACTAGCTGATGAGCTGATTATGTTTGATAAATGAGATAGATAAGCACCTACTAACATCTAAACTTGAGTCTGAACTGTTGCATTTGCAACAAACATGGAAAATATCTGAAAATCTATCAGATAACATTGTAGATGCTTTAATAAACTGTGATGAAGATATCTACCGAAATCTAAGAAAAATATTTAAAATTTTCGTTTCAATGCTCGTCAGCAGGGCAAGTTTAAAATGGCACGAAAAATGGTTAAAAATGGCTGGCAAAATGGCACGAAAAAGTATAAAAAATGGCAAAAATAAACATGTTATTTACGAATCTTTTTCTTTATTAAGTTTTTTTTTTGTAAGTACAATAGTATGTTTCTTCAAATTGCTAAAAAAAAAAAATTCTGGGGGCAAAACGCAAGAATTTAGAAGTTGTTTTTAATAAACTTTTAATCTAATTTTTGTTATAAAATATTTTTATAATATTTGTCATAAAATTTTATTATCAGGGAAATTTTATTAAAAAACGACGTTTAAGATTCTTGCGTTTTGAGTCTTCGATTTCTAGAACACCCCTGATAATTTTCTGTTATCACAAAAAACAGTTCTATAAATGAAAAACACTCTTTCAACATCGCAAGATGTAACTGGAGCATATTTGAACACTAAAAGTTCAGATGGAGAAAGATTGTCAATAAATTCATCCGTGTCACTTTCATTAAAACAAAATTGTGAGAAAATCGATTAAAACACTTTTTTAAAATTGAAATGCCAAGGCATATAGATTTTGCAGGAGTATTGAATAATTTACCACATGCATTACGATCTAAAACGTTTTTTAAACTTTTCAACAAAATCTTTTTTACTGACATCTTGTATTATTTTCCTTAGCACTGTCAATTAAGCCAAAGCTTTCATTCATAGAAATCCCTTTCGTTTGTAACTTCAAGAGGCTTGAGCAGATGCATTCAAAGTACTTTTTACGTCCGATTTTTGCATTATTCAGTTAGCATTTCGAATAGATTCTGCCTCATATTCGCTAAGCTTATTTAAAAATTTTTTTCTATGTTGCAAAAAGGTATTCTTTAGCAAGCTGGACCAAAAATTGCTTTTTAAAAAAATAATTGATGAAATGGCAAAAATGGCATATGCCATAAAAAACTTGCCCTACTCGTTAGTAATGCTACGAGAGAGAGGTCATTTCCTACCCGTCGTCTAAAAAAAACATGGTTCAGATCAACAATGACAGAAGAAAGACTGTACAATATAAATTTGCCTCACGAGGAAATCATAAATTGCTTATTTAAAAAAATTAATTTATATTGAACTACTCTTATATTTCACCTTATTGTTGAGTTTTTTTAATAAATATACACATATTAATTTTAATAAACTTTTAAAAACAAATTTTTTACTTTTTTGTATCAAAAAAATTTTTCCCCCCCCTAAGGCTCGAGCTGGATCCGCGCCTGATGAGTTATAATGGTTTTTGTGATGTAATTTTTTATGAATTTTATTAAAACGTTAATAAAAACAACTTTTAAATGAACCTTTAATTTTAATTTAGTTAGTAACAAAGTATTTTGTTAATATGACAATTTAGTAATAAAAATTTATATTTAATTGTTAATAAATATTTTATTCAATATTACAAACTCATTGTTAAAAATATTTGTTGAATTTTAACAATTTTCATTAACAAAATAGTTTTTTGTATTTACAAATTCAGTTGTTGGTGCCTTTTCAATGAAAAAGTTAATTGTATTGACGGAAATGGTATTCAATATGACAATTGATTTGTCGTAATTTTTTTCTGTGTTGTAACTAAGGATCATATAGATTATATGATAGTTTACTTAATTAAAATAAAGGAATTGATGCTAGTGTTCCGAGAAAATTAGCCTCTATACAAAGAAAATCAATACATCTTTATGTGAAAAATGTAATTCAACTAAGTAGTACCCGCCGGAACTGGCAGCGTTTTAGAGAACTGGAAGATTTTTATAATTTGAAACTGCTTAGCGAAATTATTAGAGAAGAGCTAGATATATTTAGAAACAAAGAGTGGGAACGCCTTCTTTCTACCCTTGATATTGGCTCTCAGCCATTTTGGAACCTCACAAAAATTTTAAGGAGAAAAAGTAGAAACATTCCGATTCTGAAACAGGATAATTCTTACTACACAACAAATCAGGAAAACTGTGATGTACTTGCCCAAACGTTTGCTTCAAACCATGAAGTCTCAGTTAATATTGGCGATTCTGAAACGATATCCCTGGTTAATAATACTCTACAATCCTTTCAGTCATCAACTATAAGCTTGTCAAATCATACCTTCACAAAAACTTCATACATTTCTTGTATTATAAGGAAGTTAAAACCAAAAAAATCACCAGGTATTGACGGTATCAATAATGAGTGTTTAAAAGCCCTCCCCATAAAGGGTATTAAATACCTAACAATTATAATAAATTCATGTTTAAAACTTTGGTACTTTCCTCGTGAGTTTAAAGAATCTAAGGTTAATGTGCGCAGTTCTAAATTCTCCCATTATATTATTAATTTTATAAAGCACAATTAAACAATTCCTATTAAAAAGGATCTTCATGCATACAGATGGTGTGTACAATTCTCTTTCTGCGTAAATGTTGGCGTCATAATTATTCATACTTCTATATACCTATTCATATTGTAAACAAACAAGTGAAAAAATAAATAACCCTTTATTTTCAGTTAAAATAAAAGAAGCAAAGATCATAAATTTGCATACGTTTGTGTCTATGAAATCACACGGTGTTGTTGCATATGTTTTTTATATGTATAAGCAACAACAAATGAAAAGGTCATAAGTGCATGAAATAAGCAAAAAAATTACTTAAAAAAGGATTGCTACTTGCATGAAAATTTGGGTTTCTTTAATGTCTACGCAAGCGCATATAGCAAACAAAAATGTTTTACCTAAAAAAATATTTATGATAGGTACAAATAAAAAAAAAACAGCAATACTCTGAAAAACATTTCTTTTCCAAATTACATACTTATAAAAAACAAGAAAAGTCATAAAAATGTTTTTTTTTTAAATCAACTTGTATAACGCAATACACAATATCAATTTTCGAAGTTTTCTTTGTCGCTAACAATTACTAATATGTACATATAGACATACATACATATGTATATGCATAGCCTTTGCAACGGATCAGTGATCACTACTTCCAATGTTATTTTCTCTAACAGATCATATAAGCAGCTTCCTACCTACATTCCCACTACATCCTATTTTTTGAGCGATTGGTTGTTCTATTTTGAATTCATCCATTATCATCAACAATTAAATGAGCCAAGCTAAAAACAAAATGCATAGGTCATAAAACTATTATCTACACACCCATGCATAAAAATGTTTCCCCTTATAAAAGTAAATTTGACTGTTGTTAACAAATTTCTCAAAACAAAAACGCACTTTTGTACCTTTACTTTATTTTTGAACAACTAGTCCAAACAATTAATTTAATTTTGTCTTTGACATATCACTCCCTATATTCTTTTAATTGCTCTTTATAAATATTTTTATAAATACTAACTACATATGTATGCATATGTTTTCTTAAAACATTAGTTGATTTTTCAATCCTTTTTTTATTTGTGCATTTAAATTATAAAACTCACCTTTCAATCATAATTTACCTTTTTTCAATAAATAAAAAAACCATTAAACAATTATATTTTAATCTACCAACACATCATACAAAGAATTTCTTATTTTAAATCATTCCTTTTTTAAACCTTTTTTGTATGTACACACACAAAAATATTTTGTTCTTCATATTGTGAAATATTTAAATATGTCGTGTGTAATAGTCGCATATTTTGTGTCGCATATTTTGGCAGTCGATGATCAACAAGACGGCATATTTTGTTTTGTTATGTTATTTATATTCGTACATTTTGCATACACTTGGGCAGTTTGTGATGTGTGGCAGTAATATATTAATATTGAAGACACACAATATTTAATATTTACGGTGACTAAAAATATTTGAATATTTCCATAGAAAATATATTTGTATGGCGAAATATTTAATATTTTGCGCATTGTTATTTTATTAAATTACCACTGGTTAAATATTTTTTAATATTACTACGAGGGTTTTAGTAAATTGAGAATATTTTTGCAATATGAATACCTTTAAATATTTTAGTTTTGAATATTTACTGCGGTTTTTGATATGTAGAAAAAAAACTATTTACTAATTTTTAAACCCTGGTATAAACTGTGTGGTCGGTGTAAACGAGTTCCAAAGACGGATTGAATAGACGTAAAATTGCCACTCAGATACTAAAGTTCGATTTATGTTATATAAATAATGTCATTTGAGCTTCCTGATTGTGTAAATAAGATTTTCAGGGTTGTAGATAATCTTGTGTAGAAGCAAAAAGGTTCTTATTTTCATTAGATTAAATTAAATAATGTGACATTTTAGAGATTTGTCAATTAATCAGATATCCGGTAATATTTCCGCAAACTAAACACATATCTCAAAATTGCATTGTACATGTTTGTTTGTTTGTTTTTTACGGCTGGCAGAATCACAACTTGCACATATTTCACAACCATATAACAATGATGGCATACTGGGATATCTAATGAGAGTATGCTGACTTTTATGGTAATAGCCGTTTTTCAATGTTAAAGCTCGTATTTCAATAGTTATGCACCAAGGAGATCGATTATTCGATTTTTGAATATTTCAATTAGTTTCTATTTAAGAAAGCCGGTTATCGGTTATGCATTTAAAAAAACGGTTTACCAGATTTGTTCGAATAAATAAAAGCACAAAAGTCAAATTAGTTTTTTAAATTTAAAAGTTAATTTGTATAGAAACAACACAATTCATAAAGATAAGGAACCAACAATACACATATTTATAGCTTAAGGCCCAACCATAATGTGCTTAAGTTGGTGCTTAATTTAATAAGTCTATTTTTTGGGATATAAATTGGGAGAATATTTTTATTTTGAAAACGTTTTATTTTTTTGGTGGTTAAGCATGCTTCATTACATTAAACAAAAATAAAATTAGTTTTAATTAAAAAGACACGACGAACAAATCATAATTACCTAAAATGTCAAAAAGAAAACATGAGTTGTGAAGCGGATGATGCAATTGCACTTTTGATAATGTATTTGTTTACACAACAAAAAAATAAATTTAAATAAAATAGAATTTAAAAATAATACAAAAAAATTGTTGTATGTTAAACAATTCCGCAATAGAAACAAATTGATGTTTCGTTGTACACTAAAATACCAAAAATCTTAAAATGTTCGCGCACAATCGAACAAATCACAGAAAATTTTAAATTTTCAATTACTTGAGATTTGTGCGAGCATAGCCATTTTAACAAGTAGCAAGACGTCGAGCTCGCACAAATCACATACACAAATCTTTTGTGTGTGGCCAACTTAAGCTACTCTGATTTATCGTTTATTGACAAAAAAAAGCCCTGATTCTTTTAAACAAATAATTGTGATTATTATTAATACGATTTCCGTATGACGTGCTAAATTCCCAGTTTTTCATATTTGATAAATACACTGAAATTTATTGTTGAGGGAAAGCTAGCTTCTATGCGCATTTCACTGGTTGCTTAGGCCAGCTCATCAGGAAACCTTTTCCAAAGATTTTAGAAAGGCCAAAAATATTATACAAATAAAACCCTAAAGCGAATAAGAATTATAAACACAAAAGTCTTACTTGTAAAAATATCAAAGCCAAAACAAAACACCAACAATAAACACTGAGTTTATCTTTTCTTACATTCCCCTACAATTGGTTGGGTTCTTTCCGACTCGAATTGTAGTTGTAAGTGGGTAAAAAGAAAAAACAAAATTAAAAAACAAACTGCTTCATTCTACTGGATTCGTAAGAAAACAACAAAAAAAACAATTTGCCAATTCAGTTTTTTTGCACGGGCACATGCAAGTATGTATATTATCAAAGTTATTTTCGGGAATACAAAATTTATTATTAATACGATTTCCGTATGACGTGCTAAATTCCCAGTTTTTCATATTTGACAAATATGATTATTGTTCAAATTTGTTTTTGATATTTTAGAAAATTTTTAAACATATAATTTAGCTGAATCAAACAAAAAATTTTACTGAAATGCGTTCGCGTTCACATAAATTTGTAATATTTTCATTGTGCTCACCTACTGGATTTTACTGGAAAAGTAAACGAACGCACATATTGTCTTTATACAGACATTTAACATGTGCGTGTCATTGGAGATCTACTACTGACGTTGGTACTATTTTATTAATATTTAATAAGTTTATTTACCGTACACTCCTTACCTTCGTCGAAACGACGTAAAACCATATAGCTATTTCTTTTATGGACGTGCAACTATCGCCGCAAAGTTCCTTGCGGCGCGTAAGCACATCATTTTTGCAGATGTTACATGCTCAAAATGCAAGATTGTAATTCGTGGTGAACATAAAGTTAAATTCTGTACAAAATTCATGTTATCAAAAAAATGTGCTAAATAAATGGTATGTAATAAAATAGACGTATGTACATTGTTTTTATACCCTTCACCACCACTGGTTTGATATAAGATTTGGTACATATTCTTTCTAATGACTAGTTATATGACTAGAAATCATTTGTTGAACTTCAAGAAGATCGCTCCATAATTTACAATTGGCCCGATATAAAGCCTTCTCTCGGAAAACAGTTTAGTACGCCTAATACCGTGTTCAGTTACATATTTTTTATTGAGTCAATATTCGGTTTATGAGGGCCACTGTGTTCAAAAATGAGAATTTCACTTTAAAGCGTATTTTTTTTTAAACCATTAATTTTTATATAAAATGAGTAATCAAATATCTAATTAGTTTTAAATATTAAATAAAAATTATTGATTTTTCATAAAAACTGTAAAAAGTCGTAATTTCTTTATAATTCGCATGCGATATTTTTGTTTTATATTTTTTATCGCATGCGATATTTGTTAAAAATTAATTTAACTTTTCATATTTATCTTCACACACGTTATATTTTTTAATGTTAATATGTCAAGACATTCTGTCTGCCCGCACTTTCTTTTGAAAGGCTCAATAGAACACAACAATTTTGTGTTAAATTGTTTCTAGTTTTCTAAGCAGTTTGGGATCAAAATTTAGCATAATCGTTTAGTAGGAGTAATGGACCCAAACATTAAAAAACCTCCCTAAAAAACTGGTATTACTGCCACAATAACTATGAACTTAATTATTGGCTAAATGCAGCGTTTGTCATCAAAGTTTGCACAGATTTGTATTAAATGACTAAAAGTCAAGCTAGAAAATTTCGTAAAGAGTCGTCTACACTTTACCAATACAAGGCCCACTTTTGAAAAACACTTTAATATAATCTTAATCGTAGCGTAGTTCTTAACACTAGAAATGAAACCACCCAATTTCGTTATGATCGGTCTATAGTTTACCACAGGCGTCATACAATGCCCACTTTTGACACACATTTTATTTGCCTTAAACGTTACAAACTACAATACCTTCAGGTCAGGTTTTATCCAGATTGATGCTTAATTTGTATATACCATTAAAGACCTCTGCTGAAATATTCTTACTCTCGGTGAATTTGTTCAAGGCCAAAAATATATCTAGCTAATTTCAGATGCGCTGTTGTAAAGTGAAACACATTTAATAGCTTTCTGCACCAATCGAAGCAAATTATAGCAATCGAAACAAAGTCCGGACTGTAATATGGGTAAACCAAAGCATCCCATCCCCTATTTTCTCAATTAACTGATCTGGCAACATGTGATCGAGACTTGTCATAATGAAATCTTTGCTTCATGACTAGTACGGCCACTATTTCACCAATGCTTGGTAAAGGTTTCCTTTGACTGACTGGCCCTTTTATCGAGCATTACCTTAGCAAAACAGGTCGACCTGTAGTTATGATTCGTATCCCTCATGTCAAAGTCTGAACTACATAAGGAAACTTTTGCACATTGAAATCGAGGGAACAAAAACCTTTGGGTTTTTTTCAAATTCAAGAAGCAAAGCAAAACTTCCTAGATAACGCTTTTTGTTAGCATACAGTTTGAAATGTTTAAAGCAAAAAACTCTTTGTTGTTTGATTTTGTTCATTGACCAAGTAACTGACAGATGTTTATCCTCGAAAATGTCATATAACTTTAAAAGACGCAAACTAGTAAGTGTTAGACATTACTGAAAAATAACAAAATAATGGACATTTTTTGAATTATTTAATATTTGCGCATATCAGCAATTTATAAGAAGTATACAGCGATTTTATCTTTAAACCTAATTACTGTCTCTTTTCGCTAGCAATCACTCCCCTAAAAAAGGACATTTTAATTCTTTTCCTACAATTTCTTGCAATTGACACAATAATAATCTTATCTTTATCGTTTGAAAATCTCACGAAGGCAAACCGTTTCACTGCCAGAACAATTTAAGAGCATTAAGTATGTTCATTGTGGTAGAAATATAAATACATAAGTATTCCATTTAAACATTGAAATAATCCATAATGCCAGCATTAATATTTAATCGATTCAAGGCAAAGTAGAAAGTAAAATAAAACTAAATTGAAATCAAAATTGAATTAATGCTGCAAATACAATCAAATATTCATGTAATTTTAAGGCAAGTTAGAAATGTTCCTCAATAAAAAAAATTAAACAAGAAATGTTTGCAAGAAACTAAGAAAACCCCTTTAGGTGAGAAATTAAAGTTTTAGTTGTAGTAGTCAGAAACATATTTTAAGATTAACTTTTAGATGAGGGTTGGTAAAAAATTTATTTTGAGGAAATTAAAATTTAAGCAGTGCGATAGATTAATGTTATTTAAAGTAATCTAAAAAGTTTCTTTTTACAAAATTAAATAAATTTTACATTTATATTTTACATTTAACTAAATATGATAAAGTTAAATGTTCCGTATATACAAATAAGATATGGGTGGTAGCATGTCAAAATCCTTATTTCGAGAGCGTATTTGTATGGGCGCTAATTAAAATAAACGGTGGATTTCCCTGATATGTAAAACCAAACCACTCTAACATACGCGCAGAGAAGACACGGTTGAAATATGGTTAAAAAAAACATATTATGGGCCCGCAATGGAAATTAAGTGTTTACGTTCCTTGAAACTTCAAAAATGGTTGAATAAAACAACAGAATGTTTAAAAAAATGAAGGCTATGACACATTATGATAACTTTAACTATATTATTGTCACTGTCAACCGTATTATGTTTAAATTCATCCATCCAAAAGCCAAAACCATATTATGGTTGTCTTCAACAATTTTATGGTGAATAATAACAATAATATGTTTAAGATTATAATATTTAAAAAAAAAATTCATAGGGAATTCGATCAATAAACCTTTTAAAAATCAAAAATTTATTTTATGAATATGGGGGTTTAGGTTTAAATTTAAAGTAATATGTATGTATATGTATTTAAAAGTAACAACATTATAGTCGTTTTGCTCTCTGCAATAGTTGAATGCATTTCAACTGCATACTTGCTTGGTTTGCTAAAATTTCGTATTCATTTTGTTTTAATTATTGAGAAATTTCCTTAGTAGTTTAAATCAGTAAAATAGAAAGAATGATAATGAAGGTCGTCACAGGCTGGAATATGATTTAAAAAGATTGCTTATAAAAGTGGAACGTAACACGTAACAGGAAAAAAATTAAATATAATTATAATTTGACACTTAATAAACAAATTGAAAAAAGTATGAAATAAATAACCATAACATATTATTGTTAATTCTGACCATAATATGGTTACTTTTGTCCCAACTGTGGAAGGTTTGGAACATATTATGACTAGTTATTTTTGAACACAATACGATTAATTTTGACCACTACTAGGGTTAATATTGACCAAAATATGGTTAATTTTGTGCAAATAATGTTTCATTTTGACCATATTATTGTTGATTTCGATGATTTTTGTTAGTTTTAACCATGCTTAGTCTGGGTTTACACTATGAAATTTTTTATTCAGAAAGTGTGTGTTATTGGTGAGAGAGGGAGAGAACATGCTGTAATTTTTTTCTGAATAAAAAATAAGTTGTCTTTCAAAAAGTTTATTGGTGAGAGACTTTCTGAAAGACAACTTTCATAGTGTGAACCCAGACTAAAGTCATATTTAACCATAATATGGTCACCTGCAAGCACATACATTATTAAAATCCAACAATAGAATATTGCTCTTAGAATATGGTTGCCACCAATCATATGTTTTTCTCCGTGCACAGAGAATATTTGAGCTCAATTGTATTTTGGTGAGGATTGGGGGCATTGGGGACATTGCATTGGGGACAGGTAAAATTATTATTTAGCTCATTTTCCATATTTAATACTCCTTATTTTTAAGATATATCTAAGCTAAATTTGGTCCTCCTACCTCATATGGTAAATAAAAAAGTACTTATTTGTCAATGATTCGGTAATTTGTGAACAGATTTTATGCAGACTTTAAAAAGTAAAGTTTTGTGTGTTAAAATAAGAGGCAGTTGTGGTTTTTGCTCACATCCCAGTTATTTGTAGACCGGTCTGGTTGAAGTTTAATAGCAGACTATTCCGGACTATAGCCCATAAAAATGTTCTACCCAAGAACCATAATGTTAGACGATTCGGCGCTTATATTTCCATATTCCAAATTTTTTTTCATTGCACGATCACTTTGAACTCTTGTGTACTCTCAGTCTTCGTTGCTATTTTCTTGTGAACAATCGTATTTCTTCAGTAAGTATGATTATATTAATTTTTTATGTTACAGAGGTCCTGTAAGTCGAATCAAAAAACTAATAGGATTTATGTAGCTTTCCGTGTTAGCTATTAATTTTTTTATAGAACGAAAAAATAAGTTTTAAAAAAGGCTTAACTGATGATAGTATAACGAAGTTCTTAGAATTCTGAAATAAAGGTGATAATTAAAAGGCTAATGATGAACTAGAAGCACAGAAACACAAAGTTAATATGTGCGAAATTGCAAAGAGTTGGTTTAGAGAATACAAGATTAAAGTGTTTAATAATAAATAAATGCGGGATTTCATGTCAAGTGACCTAATTTTGAAATCGATGTCTTTCAATTTGGATGAAATTTGCACCAAGGTTAGTCCTATTGGATAGTAGTTTAGACACAAATTTTCAATAAGGTCGGTTTCTGAGCTAGAGGGGGTCAAAGTTTGACATTTTGTCCACACATGTGTTCTTTTTCATCCATGTAACCTGGTACCTATTGGTGTTAGCAAAATTTGTCCCAATTAGCTTCGATAGCTATTTGATCAATCTTTTGAAAAAAAAATTTGTTTGTTTTTATTTTAAATTTTGCTATCGATTTCAAAATTGGGTCACTTGACATGAAATCCCCCATATATATTTTTTGTTTTTTACCATTTATTTAACCTATATTCACACCTATTAACTATTTGACGTCCTACACGTAACCATTAGTTTGTTGAAAACATTATTTGCTTTTGCAAAACGTTTGGCTAGAGCAAACATCATTTAACGGTTTTTAAATTACATTAAACAAATATCTTCTTACAAATAAAGTAAATCAATAGAATTGGTTAAAATTAAAGCAAAAGTTTGACAAATTTACTAGTCGCGCTTTTTGGATTTTTTCAAGTATTTATTAAGTCTGAACATACCTTTAGCTTATTTTTTTTAAGAGTACTGAATTGATCGCAATTATATGTTTTTGCTAATTCAAATAGCGATCTCTTTCAGTGTTCCATAAAAATTGTGCTAGTTAATATTTAAAAAAATGCGTTAAAAAAAATAAAAACAAAAAAAAAAACAATGAACTCAAAACAAAGCATAACATGTATTTTAGCCAAACCATTAACAGTTCGTTTACAGATACGGAAAGAATCGGTTATATATATAAGTAATTATGCCTAATGATGATCTAGTCGCCATCATATATGGGGTCTTCGTATATTCTAGTAATTCAGCCAACAGACTGTCGGACGGACATTTTTCACTTATCATCACTCCTCATAAGGACCCAGAGTACATATCCTTTATAGGGTTTAAAGCCAATATTGTGGAAGTTACAAACAGCAGCCAAACTTTTATAGGGTGAGTTTCAAAACGTTAGTTGTAAAGCAACTTGCTTTTTAAAATGCATTCTACAATGCAACCGTGTGGAATAATTTAATGTTATCTGCGTCAAAGTGCACAAAAAAATGTTATCGCTGCTTACACATAAAGAACCATGTGCATCGTAAGACTCTATGATGCATTTTCACCTTTGACTGCAAAGTATTGTGCTGTTTTGGAACTCAGCCATAAGTTACCCTTTCCACCTGTACTGAAGGTTGTAAAAAGTGTTGTATGAACTGTAGAAAAACTTTTGTTTTATTGCACTCAGTTTTTCAGTACTTATGTATATTTTTTACAGAAAATATATTTTTATACAGGGTGGCGTAAATTGAACTATGTGGTTTAAAGCGCTTACAACTTAACAAATATTTTATAATTTTTGTTGTATTGACCACGATTTCATTCTGAATGTTGGGATGTTTTCTGGCTTGTTAAAATGCACTCTTTCTTTAAAAAATCCTCAAAAAAACTGGCACGAACTCGTTAATACGATAATCGTGGACGCCAAGTAAAATTGTTTGCTGGCAAAGCAATGCGTTCGTTAAATATTTCCTTACCTAAAGCCGTTGAGAAAACTGAAGAACGTGCTGTGAATCCATCTTGTTAATAGAGCCAAATTTTAAAAAGTTTCAACATCGTGCGATATGCTGTTACGCTTGTTGAAGTAGCTAGTTGACACACTGTGTCAACACAATCTATTGTTGGCTTATAAAAATTATATTTAATTGTTTTTTTAAGTTGTACAATTGTGTAGTTATTCATATAAAACCCACAACGTCTTGTTCGAAAATACTGAAAAAACCCCAAAAAAAAGTATAACTATTAAATTTTTTTAAAGAATTCAAACCAAATAACTTATTCTGCGCAACACTGTATATACTTTAGAATATTCTAAAGTGTCATATTGACAGTTTTCAATAAGTTTCTAAATATGTTGCCCACCCTTCATTTTATTAAAAGAAAGGACATGACAACAAAACCTTAAAACTCTTTCTCCAGAAAGTTAAGTGAAAAGAAATACAAAAACAAAATAATAATTAATTAAATGTTCGTTTAATAACTTTTCAATATAAATCAATAGTTTGTAAAACTATATTCATAAAAATATGTATTATAAATTTAAAAAGTACGTGTACATACTAACACCCAATAAGTGCAGTACGTGTATTGGGCACCCTGGCAATATTACAAAACATTCTTTCCCTCTCACAATTCGTGGTAAAGACGACTCTTTTGTAAAAGGGTATATGTGCATAAGAGTAACATGAATATATATGTATATGTACGTATATGTAAACGAGTAACTAAAACGTTGAGCTGTTGCTGTTTTATATATAGAAAGATATGTGTGTGTAAGTATTCAAAAAATTATAAATCTGTGTGTAGAAAATAAAACTATTTGTAAAGTTCGCTTGTTAAAAAATGGCCACGGGTAATAACAAAACAAGTATCCTGTTCTTATTTCACAAACAACAATCAATACGTGTATGTATGTATGTTAGCATTTATGTCCACACACATACCTACAACTTACACACCCTTACAATTTTAAAGTTGTTGTTGCCGCAACGCATCATACTAGAAAAAGTTTTGGAAATATGCCATGAATAATAAACTTAACGAATGAAGCTTTTGTAAACATGTACGAAAGAGTATTAAACTATCAAACAATACTTGGAGTTGTAAATATCCTAAAGGAAGTTAGGCACAAAAAAATTCTTAAAAAAAAACGATGAAACGCTTTTGTATATGCAACACTTTTTGAAGTATGCAGATACAGTTTTTTTTAAGGTGTGGGTGAATAATTAGAGTTTGTAACAATAAAATTTAGAAAAGGAAAAAACAATTATTTTTAGACACTAGAATTATTATTGACTTATGTATCTAAGAAATTGTTAGTTTATAAAATTGAAATACAAATGTACACCTATAGATAAAAACAATGTTTAAATATGGTCACCGCCAACCAAACTATTTTCAAAGAAAATTTTAAAATTAATATTTTTCACTTAACCATTAACAATCATATTATGGTTTGATTAGTCCTGCATCAAGAAGCCACAACCATATTATGGTAAAATTTCTTTTTGAAACTCCATAGAAATCAGGTAAGGTTTTTTATTTTCGGGGGGAGAGGGATGTAGTAAATATTTAATATTCTTTCTCCTATATTTGCTACTGCGGAGCTAAATATTCCATGTATTAAACATGGCATCTAATAAAATTTTGATTATATTAACACATTTGATTGATTTATTTGCAATTTAATAATAAAAAGTTGCATAGAAACAATGTCCTAAAAAATGTATATATTCGATCTTCCAAAAACTACCAAATATACTTGAGGGCTTCTGAGGGAGTGACGAATACAATGTCTATTTAAATTTTTTTAATTTCGGGAAGAGGATTAACATAAAAAAATTTAAGTATCTGGCCTCAGTTGTTTAGTCGCTCTTATTTTATATAAAAAAAGATGAAGACATTAAAAATGTTTACTTTACTAGCTTGTCACAAATTAGCATCTAAAATTGATAAATTGAAAGAACCACTCAACCTCTTCAAGCCCCTTATTTTTTGTTAAAGACTTTTCAAATTCGTTTTCGTTAAGCTTTAATTTATTTTTAAAGTAATTCACAATAACTGCTCTTGACCAAAATATGACGCACACAAAATCACAATAATTAATTGCTAGTAATTGGTATTGTGGTTATTTTATTGAACAGTTTATGGTTTGTAATCCAAATTTACGTGGTTAAATCAGGCTAAAAATCAGTAAATTTAATTATCATTTAATTATTTCTATGAAGAAGGTAATTTTACAACGTAAAACAAATTAAAATTTATTGATAATTTTTCATTCTTGACTGGCCGGGGAATCGAACTTACGATCACGGACAGGATGATCTGACATGTTTCTATAGTAACCACATTATCTCCTCCAAAATCTTTGGCATTAAGCACTCACCCCCATTGACGATGGCTAACAGTCAATTGTCAAACATCAATCTTTAAACCAAATGGTATTTTTACTTGGTGCATTGCAATTAGTTGGTTTTGAATGAATTAGTTTGCATGTTCTTCCTTATTTATGTTTCTCTCATACCTTTTGTAAAGAATTCTTCTTGAAGTCCAAAGTAAATTTTTCGGTTTTTTTTATGTTTTTCTTTTTTGCCTTTCATTTACTCGTTGAATTTTTTCAGCACAAGTTGAAGAAATTACATGGCTTAAAAATCACGTACTTATTTACAAAGAAAACTTTAATAAAAAAGTCGAAGTACAAAAACCAACATAAAAAACCTTAAAATTACAAATGAAATATTATCCATTTTGCTCCAGTATTAACAGGTTCATAGTTTTCCAAAGCCAAATTAAGAAATGTTTTGAAGTGTAAGCTATAATCCTTAGTAAATTTTTTTTAAATTAACCAAAAATAAATACTTTTTGACAGAATTGGCCTTTAAACTGCACAGTGGGGGCAAAATTGAAATCTTTGGAACATAAATTTGACATTTTCAAAGTTCTGGTGAGCAATTTCCTTATTAATATCTAAAATAATTTCATACACATTTTTTTATTTACGTACTGGGCTTTAAGCATAATACTCCGTTCGAAATTTTTTGTGAACAATGTCGAGCAACATTGAATATTTCACACGAAAATTTGGACATACATATATCAATGTTACCTATCTTGCGAGTCTGCACAATTTGAAGTTTTTATTCCTTTGTTTTGCTTATGTAAACAAACCCCACGTGCATTTTACTAAAAATTATAATTATATTTTTTAATAAAAAATTTTATAAAATATAAAGTAAATATCGGAAAAAAAAACTGTTAAAGGTTGTGCTTTACTTTTTTATTTCTATTTTTAAATCTATATTTAAAATAAGTTCATACTTTTTTGCTTTTGCTTAAAATTCAACGCGAAATAAGTGCAGCTTGTATTATTTCGCAGTTGTAAAAAACATTCCGGAACTTTTTCCCAAATGAACAGAGTAAAACACTATCAACACTATCACAATTTTGACAGCATTTCACGGTTGAACAGAGTACCAGAGCTTAACAAAAAACATTTTATGGCTAATATATTTTTCGAGTCCGGTTACATGCAATTTCAAATATGAACAGTGGATAGTTTTGATATTTTAGCAATTTTGAACCTATCCCGAAGGAAGTTCATTCAAACACGGTTGAAAAGTATAGGCCAATAGCGTTTCTTTCAACAATTGATAAAATATTTAAATAAAAAAATTAATTCGCAGTTAAGTCCATATTTAGAACAAAAATCTTTGTAATCAGTGTGGGTTTGTAAAAGAAAGTGGAACAAATGAAGCTCTTATTGATGTGCTAAATACAATATGTACAGGGCTGGATAATGGATTAAATGGAGTTGAAGGAGTATTCTATGATTTAAGTAAAGGTTTTGATCTGGTGGATCAAAAAAATTTGTTGGAAAAGTATTATTGGTTCTGAACTTAAACTAATTGAAAGTTTCTTAATAGAAAGATCACAGTATGTTAAAACTGAAGGATAATACACTTTTATTCCTGTAAATTATGGAGTACTACGGGGAAGTGTTTTAGGACCTTTGCTGTTTACGATCTACCTTAATGAAATTAAGGCCCCTATTACGGTTCTCAACTCAACTCAGTTGAGTTGTAAATAAGACAACTGGTTGTGTTGAGTTGTCTTTTTTTGATTCGCCGCAATATCAGAGTTGTAAATCTTAATACAAAAATTAAAAAATTACAACTCTACTGAGTTGAGTTGTGAACCGTAATAGGGACCTAATAAAATTATACTAAATGGAAAAATTGTAATGTTTTCTAACGGCATATCTCTCTTTTATCCATATAACCAGGACTTAATATGTCTCGGCACTTTTATTTGAGTTTGCGAGATTAAACAGATTGATTTTAAATCCAAACAAAACCAAGTTAATACGTTTTCGGCTTTATTCCCTAGCTTTAAACAACAATTTTTATATTTTCGTTGATGGTAAATTTATAAATGATGAACCAGAAATTAAATATTTGGGAGTAATGTTGAAAAGCAATCTGTCATGGGATGATCATATGAAATACTTAAAAGCAAATATAGCTTCTGCTTGTGGTATATTATTTAAGCTAAAAATAAAATTACCCATTAACACAAAAATGTTGATATATCAATCAATCATACACTTTCGACTTGAGTATCTCGCAATTATTTAAGGTTACAAAAAGACTTGTGAGTTGATATCGTTACAAGCATCTCAAATTAAAATACAGAAATGTGTTTTTAATTTAATTATTAGATACAATACAATATCATTATAAAAAGATTTTGCTAAAACCATTTTGCCAATATGTATGTACATATATTAGGGTGGGTCACTGATGTATGAGAAAAAATAAAAGTTCAAAAAAGTGCCATCTTGAGCCCGCGCAAGAGCTCCTAAGAATTAAGAATATTTGAAAAAAGTCCATTTTTTAAATTTTAATATTTTATTTACTATCAATTATTATTAATTAAAACTAAAAATATTTTGAATTAAACTTACAAAAAATAAAAATTTGGTTCTTATACAACATAAAACAATAAAATCCTTTTTGGTCACAAAATCTTGTTTACTGTCAAATCAGGGCATCTCTCGTCTTGATTCAAGTTTCGTCTATATAAAACCATCGCTTGACTTTTTTAGCGCATAGAGTCATGAATGCTTCTTACACTATTTTCACGAACCTAAAAGTCGTAAAAATACAGTAATATAATTTTCTGCAATACAATGCTCTTGTTGCTATATTCCAAATTTAACAAAATTGAAGGTTAATGCGCGGGCTCTTACGCTAAAAATAAATTAATAATATTTTACAGGGATCTAATTCAGACAAAAAATACAACATATTTACGCTATTAGAAGTCGATAAGAGAAAAAATATTTTTTTGACCCAGCCTAATGTATGTGGTCTATATGTTAAACAACTTTTATATTACGTTTACAAATCCTTAAATAACATTGGATATCGAAAAATTAAGTTTAATATCAGACAAAATAGTTTTAACACAAGATGTGGTGGAAATCTTTGGATAGCTAGATGTAGACTTGAAAAAACTAAACAAAGAATAGAGTACATATGTGGGTAGCTTAAAGTTTAATAATTTGCCGGAAAACACTAAAAACTGCAATCGATTATCAGTTTTTAAGAAAAGTTTAAAAAGTTATCTACTTAATAATATTGAAATGCTTCTTAAATAGTTTTTCTATTTTATTTTTCTTCTTTTTTACACTTTAAATATATAGTTTCTTTAATTGTATTTTAATAATTTGTAATGTTATAATTTCTATAGCTGTAATTAATTTTTTGCCAACTCGTCTCACAAAGCCAATTAAAGGCGCGATACAAACTTTACCTTTTTATAACGTATATTTTTTTTATAATTGTTTATTTATTTACAATCTATCCAAGGGATAATAAGCAAATGTGTTGACATTTTTAAAAATAACAGATATGTATTATGTAGCTCCAATGAGTAAATATTTCGTTTTTTCAAGAATTAGTGAAAGAATTTATAACAGCATACATTCGAATGTATGTAGACATCTTTACTAAATGTTAGGTGCGAAATGGAAGATCCTGTAGGTGGTTTCGCTTAAGGCGTCTGATTTCGTAGGTACTGTCCAACAATGAGATAGCAATGGGGTATATGCGGTCGCCAAGCCTTTGTAAGTATCTCTCACTGAAGTGTCTTATTTCTTCTCGAACTGATTTAATGGATAAGTCTCTTCTAATAACAGTGTTTCTTACATACCATGGAGCATTCAATATTTGACGAAGAGTTTTAGATTGATATCTTTCAAGTATCTCAATTTTATAAAAACACTAGGGAAGTCTTCCTTTCTCGGTGAAAAATATAGAAATAAATATATAAAAAATAAAAAAATAAACATTCAGTTTTTGTCCAAGACAAAAAAATTGGCAAAAAGTGTCAGTTAGATCGTTCCAAAAAATTGGCTTAAAGAATGGTTTGAAAAACTGCAGTCAAAGTAGAAAAACTGCACTTTCTTCGACTTCTTCATTTGTCATTGGCAAATAAGAAACTGTTGCTGTTGATTCATTAAATGCAAGCAGTCGCTGTCAAACCAACTGAAAAGTCGAAAAGTTGCAAACAAATTTTCGTTTTCTTGTTCAACAGTTTTGTGTTTCGACTATAGTTTTTTAAACCCTTAATGGCTATTTGTCAAATTGAACCTATATTAGCCCGAATTCTCCCGGCTTATAAATTAATCATCCGATTGATATATTATTTGATTCACTGCATGTCTAGGATACCTTTAGTATAAATTTAAAAAGAGAACTGAAATATCGGGTTCAGTTTTCGAGAAAATAGGTGTCGTCATATGACGACGCTATTAAAATAAAGGTACAGAAATTTATGTGATTTAATATATTTTTCCTCCAAGCTTGCAAGTGATTTCGTTTTGCTTTTTCTCATGCACTTTTTTTCTTTTGTTGTCTCGTTGTTCGGGGTTTGTGGGAAGCTCTTAATTGGTTCCTCGCATTTCAGAAGGTGCCAGAAGTTACGAGACCGAGAATTAAAATTTCCTTGAATTTCCTCATCTGAGCCTTCATCAGTCAAGACGTCAAGACCTTCAGATGGGTTCACTATAAAACTCGTTTCATTTATTTTCTTCATCTAAAATACCCAAAATGTCCACGACACTTAGAAATTTATTGATAAAAAACCAAAAACAAGAAAAATTTTTTTATACGTAGTACTCGTTGTATCATAGTGTCGTCATTTGACGACAACTAAGTATATTCTCACAAAAATCATGTTTCTTCCATAACTCGAATAAAGATTTTTAGCAAGAATCTTGTAAACTAGTATTAACTTTCATTTTATAATGCTTTATGGGCACATATATAAAATTTATTAAGTTTTTAACACTTACTTTTTAGCCAAACTAATAATTCTAATCTTTTTCAAACAACTCTCACAATAAACAATTTACCACACACGAATTATTTGAATCACAACGCCGAACTAATTTTTTTATGGAAAAGTTATCAACACACAAGACAATTCGGGTTTAGGTGTTCTAAAGTGTTTTTTGAAAGTGGGCTTTACATGGGCTCTATGGTAATTTATGAACCGCTCTTCAAGAATTCGTTTATAGTTTTTTACAAACAAGACTGTTTTCCAAAAGGAGGCTGTCTTTATATTAAGCCTTTGCTAAATTCTAAGCTTATCTTCACGAAATTAAGAAGTATGAGTTCCAGTCACATACAATGAATCTGTGAATTCCTCCATCAATTTATGTTAGTTTTTTTTAACAAAAATACTATTTTTTAAGGAGGTAGTCCCACTTTTGGGGCTGTAATTCAGTTCCTACAGTATCGATTGTGCCGTTCACACGAAATGACAAACTTCACTTCAAGTTGTGTGGGGTATAAAAAGGTAATTCTTTGTTTATTTCACGGTCATTTGTAAACTCATTTTTTAAATATCGCTACAACTTAGTTAATTAGAGGTGCAAATACTAAAGATTTAAAATACTAAAGGTTTATGAGTAAAAGTAAGAGGCATTCGTTGTTTTTTGCTCTATCTAAAATTTTCTGACTGAATTTCAATAGCAATATTTTTATGTTAGAAAAATATTTGAGAAAATAAAAAAAGAATGACTCGATGACTCCTTATAAGTATAAGCGTAAGTGAGTTTTCCAAAACAGAAATAGGCTTTAAGCTACATATTTGCATTTCAAAGGTATGCAATATATTTTTTATCTGAACAGCTAAATTAATTAAAAAAATTATTATACAATTTTTTTCTAACGTAATATCTTAACAAAATTAATAAGCCTTGTCACTAATGTCTTCAGTTCTTCTACCTCCATAGCTTAAGATAATGTATCTAACTATAGCAATGTATTAACACATTGTTATGTCTTGTTAAAAAAGAAAAACACTTAATACATACTATTTGAAATTTTAAACTTATATTATATTTAAATTCCATTAAAATACCAATTATGCTTCATAGTCTTTACGACTAGCGTACTGCATGCAATAAAGAACGTGCTTTTGTTTTCAATATCCTGCATTATGATGAGATATTGTTGTTTTTTTGTGTTTTTCTTCTGATTTTTTTTTTTTTTTAGTTGGCTTAACATTTTTTTTCTTATTTTAAAAACCATAGAAAATTTAAACATAACAAAAAAAATTTGCATAAGCAAAAGCCAATATCACAATATTATTCTATGGAATTCATGCTTATGAATTAAATCGCTCTCAAGTTTGAGTTATGAATTAGACTGTATGATAGCAAAAGATGTTATTATCAGGCCAGTCACAACAATGAATGCCGGTCGAAAGCGGAAAGAATTAAGTATTTAGTTTATTCAAAAAACGAAAATTTAATTAAAAACAAATTCATTCGGAATCGCTCGTACGGCATTAAAGCCATTTTATGAGGAATATGTGAGTGATCTGAATGAATCCTTTTATACTCTCTCTACAAGTAGTGAATGACCCCATAAGGTATATAAATTCTGGGTCATTGAGTTATTCTAAGTCAATGTCCATCTGTCTATTCGTCATACCGCCTGTCCGCCTGTTGAGAAGACGCTTGCTTTCGAACAACTTAAAAGAAAATAACAATATTGCTTCTAGATTTCATAAGCAGCTTGGATGAGAGGATAAGAGTTATGAATACAAATATGGAACCACCACCTTAAACAATTGATAATTTTGATTTAAGAACTAAAATAAATGGTAGTATAATGCACGGATTGATATTAGACTTTGTATAAATTCGTTCTATACGACCAGAAATCATGCTGCCAAATTTCGTGACGACCGATCCATAATTTACCATAGGCGACATATAATGTCCACTCTCGGATAACAATTTAGTATGCGTAAAACCGTAAGGAATAACGATTTTGTAATAAAATTTGGTATGTCACAGTTTTATAAGACTAGAAATAACATTGTCAAATGTCGTTAAGATCGGTTCATAATTTAGCATAGATTTCATATAAAGATATATCTTGAAATATTCCGTGGAGCATATGAAAGATTCGGAACAGCCGCATATAGCACTCTAACTTCTTTTAAGTATTTTTTTAAAAACCTCCTTTTATGTTAGTCCTAGTCGATAGCGATGTCAATTTTAACTCGTTGTCACATTAAGTCGTCATCAGCTTTACCCATATATTTTATATATGTTTTCCTGTGACTTTTTTTATATTTTAGTAGCTGTTTGGTTGCGGAGCTGCTCGGGATTTTCTAAATAAAAATAAAAAATGAAATACTAAAGAATTTTGTTAATAACCACCTATCGGGAGTTTTTTTTTAAACCATCAGCGAAAGTAGACCTTTCCTACGCATGTACTCGTTTGAAAAGCGGTTGAGTGGCTCTCGAGTTATAAAATGACGAGCATAGGAGAACTTATTCTTATATATAGATAAGTTTTTAAAAAGCTTTTTTTGGCAAACCCCAAACTAACGTCGTTAGTTATTCAACTTAACTTCATAGTAAGTGTTCCGCTCCAGTCTGAAGTTTCAACATCTTGATAATTTAAAGCATAAGTTTTTAGCGCATAATTTTTCACAGGTCATCTTCAAGCTGTTAAATTATTTGATTATTAGATCTTCGCCCGTACAGGGGTCTAATCACCGCATTCGATACTATCGTATCGAATAAACTATCGAATGTTTTTGCATACGATAGACACAGACGTATCGAATGAAAACTCGAGATATGTAATGTCGAGTTACTCGATATCGAATGCTATTATTTCAAATTCAATAAATTTCATTCGATATCGAGAGTCATGATACCAAAATAAATAATTTCGATCAATTTTGTTCGATACCGTATGCGGTGATTAGACCCCAGGACGTTTTATTAAAGTTTTCTCTAGGAAAATACAAAGTGGCTGTCAATAATAATCCATTATTGTTCAATTGTGTCAACGTTGAATAAAATCATGAGCATAAATGATTTAAAAATTCTTACAGATTTTAGATGATTCTAAAAAATAAAGTTTTAAAAAATATAAATGAAATTTTATAATTAGATCAAATGGATTTTGTTAAGCTTTTATTTTTGCGTAATATTCTTACTGAACTGTATATTTATTTACTTCGTTATTAATGGCATGTCAGTGTTTGTCATACCCTTCAGATTGCATTCATATCAATTTCAAATTCTTTCATTAAAAACATAATTAACTATGGACAACTTTTGTTTGAAAAAAAAACAGTGTATGTGTCAACACCCTGTCTGTACCTATACACATACAGTGTCGGAAAAAATAAAATGGACGTTATCTTTTTTACAAATGGGTAATTCCATGTCAAATCGACCAAAAGTGGGACACGACCCCTTTCGATTTTAATGAAATTTGGTGAGAAGGTTCCTTTTATCCTATTTGGAACATACATACATGAACAAAACAAAATTTTTTAATTGTTTTTTCAAAACTTATTTCATATGCAATATGTCATAATTTCGCCGAATTAGCCAAATGTGTTGAGTTTATTTCTTCAATATCTCGAAAACTACTTTACATACAGAGATGATTTTAATGTCATTTTAAAGAGAATGTTTGGGGCTACAAACCATACATTGAAATTTTTTTTGTTCATATATGTTCCTAATAGGATACAAGGAACCTTCTCACCAAATTTCATTTAAATCGAAAGGGGTCGTGTCATACTCTTGCAAGTTGTAGAAAGTTTTTGATAAAAGTTTTGCTGATGAAACTAACTGCAAAATTCTTTCAAATATGACTTCTGGGGAATTCTAAAATGTATCTAATATTGGGACATATAAATCGACAAATAAGCAAGGAATAAGGCAAACTGTTCAAGTATACCTGCGTCAATCTCGTGAATTCAATGAGACGGAGATGCGAAGAAGTTTATAATATAAAAATTTTTACCATCTCTACTTTTCGAAAACCATTTCCTCTATTGAAATAAGTGAAGGCAATAAGTATTAATTATTCCAGACATATTTTTTAAATACATTAATTTTTCAAATACGACTGACCTTTTTTATTCAGTTTTTGACGAATTAAATAGATTTAGTTTAGTATATACAAATTAACTATCGAATTTATGAAAAACTAAAAAAAAAAAAATTAAAGAATCTTTAAAAATGTTATGTGTCTCTATTACTTTTTCCATCCCTGTATGTACGTCGTAGTAGTAGAAGTAGTTAATATATAGAAAACTAGTCTAAGTATATATGTACATATTAAAGTGCACATATATTTTTGTATAATGTTAGTAAGATAAAACTTATGACACATTTTTGTTAATATTCACGCTAGAAAATAAGTTTGGTATTCTACAAACTAAGCAACTGCACCACTATACCACAAGACATCTAGAGCTAAAAAAAAACGGAAGGGAATTACGTTTTAAAAACAAAGCAAAAGCCCAAGTATATCTGGTGTATAACATAGAGACGCACTAATGTAATACTCATAGAATGAGTGTAACTGTCAAAACTACTTCAGCTTACAGACGTGTAAAGTTAAGATGAGGTTTCATTTTGGTTTTGTAGGTTACTACTTCTAGCAATGAGTAACGTAAAACACTTAACACACACACACACCAACTGTATAAAAAACCTAAATATATTAAAATAAAAGAAGTTAAACTGAAATATTACAAAAAAAAACATACGCACTTTGTATTTAAACTACTTTCACGGTATTACATGGCTTGTAATCATAATGACGTTGCATGTTATCGTGGCCTAATTTCAGGGAAAGGGTTATTGGTTTACTATGTCTCTACTGTAGACTTCGAGGAGGAGTGTGAGAAATAAATATTTATATATACTATATATCTGTGGCATTTTGACAAAACATCTTAAGTCAAATTTAAAAAGTTGAAAAAAATTGTGTTAATCGTACGAATTTTGATTAAAAAAACATTTTTGCTTACGTTTTTAAAATTTTGTATTATAAAGGAAAATTTTCTTTAATTTCGGTTTATTGTATTATTTAAAAAAATGATTTTTTCACCGCGTTTTTTTAAAACTTTTTTTCTATCTTATCTCGACTTAAGATGTTTTGTCAAAATGCCACAGATATATACTTAAGAAAGCGTTTTGATTAAGAATGGTGATTAAAACAAGTACGTTTGCTAAATTCGCCTATGCCTAATATTTGATACCCTCCACCAAGAAATAGTGTAATATTTACTTAGAGTGTAAAAAAAACTCGATTAAAGAAAATGATTCGTTGTGGTTTTCAAAAATTTAGGAACGTTTAGTTAAAACTAAATAATTATTAACAAAAATATTTGATCAAATGGGATCGGTTCTGAATACGGTTTCCTTATAAAATTTGATATAAGAATATATATAAAATTATATTAACATACAAATGGGGCTTTATTAAGCCTATAGTACACGGAATGTAAAAAGCTACATGCGCATGAGGTTCTGACGTAATTTTGTCGTCATCACACATCACGAACTTGCTATTGTGACTTTGTAGTGTCGTCAAAATTACGTCAGAACCACATGCGCATGCGGCTTTTTACATTCCGTATACTATAGGCTTTAGTAAAGTAGACAGACAGCCCAATAAAAAAATTTGCGTAATATATATTTTTTTTTATGATGTTTATTTGTCGTGTTATAAGGAGGGAAAGTGTTGCCGTCTTCAAAAAAACATTTTTTTTTTTAAATGTTTTTTCGAACTGAAAAACAATCTTTACTTTAAATGTTTCTTAAAAGAAATCGATTGATCTTTAAATTAAAAAAATTAATATGAAAAAGAGAAGTTTTTCATCTGCAAAACCGGAAATCACCAATATAAATCAAACTTAGTCCTATTTTTTTTAATTAAAATTAGCATATGTGGCCTTATTATTTATTACGTGCTCTCAATTAGT
Source organism: Pollenia labialis (assembly GCA_949318255.1). Classification (NCBI taxonomy): domain Eukaryota; kingdom Metazoa; phylum Arthropoda; class Insecta; order Diptera; family Polleniidae; genus Pollenia; species Pollenia labialis. The sequence goes on from OX439140.1 coordinate 104,627,860, forward strand.
TTAAAAGGAACTGACGAGTAAAAATAGAAATTTTTCTAACTTCAACCTAATTTTTGAATTTTCTTTTTAGCAAACCCAACTTGTACATATTATGTGCTCTCCAAAAGTTTAAAAGTTATGCAAATTTCTTTAAATTAATTAATTTATTGAAAAATAATTTATACCTGTATAATAATTAAAGGCAACACTTTACCACACCACCCTATAACTCAAATACTAAACATCATACAAAAAAAAAATTTTTGCACACTCATTCATATCACTAAAGTTATGTCAAATATAAAGGAATTCCAACAAAAAAATTTTTTGGGGTGTCCGCTTCACAAATAATGGCCTACATATTTAACTGCAGTATTCTTTATAATTAAAACTTTATGTTCGTTTCAGATTTGCTTCTGACTTCCCTCAAATAAGAAATTTTTTTCCATTGTTAAAAAAGCAAAAGTTGGCAGAAGCCAGTGCCCTTTAAAAAGTTATTTTTGAAAAACAATGTGTTTATTTTGCTGCTGATTTTTAAAAGTGTGGCTATTTAAGAAGTGGAGAACTTGTCGGCTTTTTTTATTTTGATTTTTATTTTAACTAGGAAAAAGGCAAAATTTTGCTGCATTTGCTAATATTTTTTAATATTTTTTATCTATTTTCCTACCACTGATGCCTGGCTGCTTTTTCTTAACCTAAAAGAAATTAAAATGGCATGAAAGTCAAAGCATTAGTAAATCAAATATTAAGAATTAAAACGTGATGTTTTTTAACCTATTTTTAAAGCCTGGCTCGTGGGAGTGTTTTTGTTTTTAATATCCTGTTCGTATTTGATAATCCTCTTTGTGTTGTATAAAATGTACTAAATTATAACGATTCTTATATTGGGATGCTGAACCATCAGAAAAATAAATAATTTTTGAAATATTTGGAGTTTTATTTCTAAGGAACCAGTTTGTAATCTGTAAACTGCAGTAGTATTATGCGTTAAGTTATGTAATATTGTTGCTAAGGTAAAAGGTAAAATATCAATTCCATTTTCAGCAATGGATTTATAGTATCAAGCGAACGGATGAATTGTCGAAGGTCTGTTATTCCAATACACTCCTTCAACACTATATTGGAGAAAAAACGAATAATTTTCAGAGAAATCAGCAACAACAAGTTCTTCCCCATTCTGAAGATTATTTCTCATAGTTTAAAAATATTCGGATTGGAGTTTAGCTACGAAGTAGGGTATTCAGTCATTTATTTCTTGTTCGATTATTCGAAAAATTTTAGACGACTCATTGTTTGAATAATTTAAAATTGCCAATTCCGATTAAAGGATTAATCGAAGAATTTATATCGATTTATCGAATGATAATAGTATACAGTTTTTCTGTTAAATGTATAATTTTTTAAAAGTTTTAAGTCGAATAAACAAACCAAATGTATGTGTCCGTTGGAATCAAAAAACAGTCATGTTTAGTGTGTAATTTAGCTTATAATTTTACTGGATTTTTTCAACACAATTAAATAATTCATTAAACAAAAGAAAAAACCACGAAGGTATGTTAACTAAAAGATTTATATTAATTTATCGGGTATGTCCTAGAAAGCGAAATGAAGTGAAATTGAAATCGAGAGATAATTTAAATTCATTTTTTTACAAAATGACTGTAGTTTTTCGTGGTTTTAAGTTTTTGCAAAGATAATATATAATTAAAGAATGAAGTAGATAAAACGGAATAGAACCTTTTCTTTGTGTTATGTCACAGAAATAAAATGACTTTGAGGTTGAGTATTTATTTTTTTGAGATTCTATAAAGAAAAGGTCGCAAAAAAAACAACTTTTATTATAAAATTAAATATTTTTTTTGAGCTTTCATTACAGGGTTGTTTTTAAAATTTGCTCAGTTTTAAATCTACTTCATTTCGATTTTAGAACTCGTTCGTATTTTATAACAAAAAAGTTCATGCGTTTCTCTCTTAACAATGAGTTTGGTTTAAAAATATTGTACAAAAGATGAATCTAATAACGCTAAATGTAACAGGTGACCAAAACGGTATTGACGTAAGTGTTCTTCAACAACTTTACTAATTAACCACTTACACATTGAATGAATAATGAATAAATATTTTTATCAAGTTACTTCGATCGATTTTAATAATTATCTAGAGGAAACTATTTGCAGAAGCATAGCAGAGGATAGAATGGGTGTTCCCCAAAGTGAAGCAACAATTTTTTTTTAAATAATGGTTTTTACTCAAGTATTAATTTTTTTTAAAAAATCTCGTAATTTATAAAATTTCTGGATTTATAATTATTCGATTAATCGATTAATTTTAAAATGTTATTAGCTTAATCGAATAAGTTAAAAATGCCAAATATCGATGAATCGTTTAATCGAACAACATAAAACCCGATTATTACAGTTTTTCTTGGGATTCAAAAAATTTTTTTTAATTAACAAGGTTTCGTTTAAATGTGCTTAATTCCCATTTCATACTATACCGATTAATTGAACCCCCTAGTACGAAGTCATGCCGAAATAATTTTTGGGTATATTCTACGAAAAAATCATCCTAATCGTCCGATGTACCCTCACAAAATTTTATATTATATTTTCTAGTAATTTCTATAAGGTTAATCTACGTTTTGGTTCATAACTTGTTTGTTTGAACGATTTTTCTTTAATTACAAGAACCAGAAAATAAATATCAAAGTAAAATAATTATTTTGTTTTCAGTCGTAATCGACTTTCCCACAAATCAATAGAAATACGAACATACAGTTCTATTATGACTCAAGCTACAAGGACCAATCACCAATTTTATACCAAATTCATAGAATCAAGCCACCCATTTGTTGATTTTGCTCCTATTACCAAAATGATTATATTGATTACTAAAAATTGTAAAAATTTAATATTTTAAATATTTTTTTTTTCAATAAACAATATTTTTAATTTTAATTAAAAATATGATCAATTAACTTTGCCTTTCAAACAATGTATTGATTGATTGATTTTGACAATATCCAACAACAATTTAACAAGTTAAAATTATTTTATTTTAAACGAAATAATTTTTTGGTATTTGATTATTATTTTAATTCAAAATTTATTTCCAAACAACTAAAATGTTAATTAAATCAAAATTATATTTTAAATTTTCTTTCAACAAAAAAAATAATTGTTTCAATTACAGTAGAATCCCGATAATTCGTAATCGCAAGGGACCGACCATTTCTTACGAATTATAGGGGTTATCGATTTAGCGGGATTTCGATTTAACAGGGTTAAAACAAAATAAATACGAATTAACGGGGTTTTTCAATTTATTTACTAAAACGATAAAAAAACATAAAAAACAATTGTTAAAAATAAAATATACCTATAAAAATTATTCATGTAGCAAACTGATCTTAAGAAAATAAACACAAACACAAGCAAAAACCCACGCAAAAAATAGCAGTAAACAAAAAATCATTCTTTCCACGTTTGTAAAATGTATGCAAATTTTACGAATTAACGAGATTTTTTCAAGGGACAAACAGTTTATTACGAATTACCGGGAATTACGATTTATCGGGGTACCAATTATCGGGATTTGACTGTATTAGAATAATTAAGTTTAAATACTTTTTAAATAATTTTTTTAATTTATAATAAAACTACTAATAATTTGTTCTGTGTAATAACGAAAATGGATAAAACTTTCTTTAGTAATTGGTGAAAAAAATAAAAATTGTAAATGGAAGAAAATCGAATTTAACCCTTTTATGCATTTTAGGGAAAAATGTCATATTACTTTAACGTAAAAAACGCAGTTTGTCTGGGTACACATCATTTTTTTGTATTCGAATGTGGCGCATGAAACGATCGAATTATTGCAGCAATGATTTCCAGAACAAATGATCTCAAGAAATTCTGATGTCAACATGTTACCAAGATAATGTGACTTAACGCCGAGTTCTTTGAAATCTCGGGTCGATGCGTACATATTAGAAACAATTTCTGTGATTAAGTCAGAGATCCAACTCGTCATCGGTGAGTTACAGCCACATCTCTGTAAAAAAGTCAGGAAAATTTTCATGAAAAGAATAATGGCCTGTCATCAGATCCGTGGGTATAATTTGACAGATATTTTATTCAGTATTTAATCAGTTCATGTCTTCTTAACAATCCAATAAAAAATCACAACAATCTTAAATAATACGTATTTTTTAACATTAAAAAGTGCATTTTTACTGAGACTCCCTTTATAAATGAAATTTTTTTTTTTAAGTTTATTTAAGCCAATAATTTATAAACTATAAATAAACATATTCGGGCTCTCGAGTAGAATGTATACATAAATTTATAGCATATTTTCTAATTAACAGGTCTGTTCTGAAAATCACGTGATTTCAAATCACATGTGCTTTTAAAATCACACGTGTGATTTTGTGGTGTTCTGTAAATCACACCGTTTTTGTGTTGTTCTGTGTGATTTTCAATTGTCGAAAGCACAAGCACACACAAAGGGATTGTTTTTTAAAATTATAACTCATTTTTAACGCTTTTTATGTTATTTTCCGACAATTTGTTTTTTGTTTAACCGATTTAGCAATTTGAAATTAGTTTTAGGGTTGATTAAAATTTTTGTACTTTTTTGCGAATTTTAGCCATGTTCGTGATAGAGGCGATTTGTTCCTGCAAGTTTTCTGATTCTTTTCAGCTTTAACGATTTATATTTAAAAGTAGATTCTGCTATCATGCCACTGTTAGCAAATTTTTTCGAATTTCCGCTAATTTAGCAATTTTTACCGAATTTTGGCCATTCCTTATAGTTTTAGGGAGTTTTAATCAATGTTATGGCTTGTTTGAAATATTAATATTTTTCGCGAATTTTCGCTATTTTGCAAATTTTATTTTTTTCTTATTTTCCGACATTTTGTTTTTTTAATCCATTTAGCGATAACAAATAAATTTTAGGATTAGTTTTTTTCGCGAATTTTAGCCATTTGAGAGATAGTAGCAATTTATTCCTGTGATTCTTTACAGCTTTTACGATTTTTAATAAATATAAGACTTTGCATTCATGCCGCTGTTAGCAAAAAGCGAGCTTTAATTTAACTAAAAAACAAACCTGAAATCACAGCAGAAGTCACAAAAGCAATTATCATTTTGTAGTATCATTGAATTTTCTTAATTTTAAATGATTTGTTGTAAATAAAATAGCTTATTGTATAAAAAATAAATACACAACACATGGAATATTTTATTTAGAAATTTATTATAACTTACAATAGTCGAAAAAATAACAAAGTGATTTCAAAAAGTTGTTTACGTAGCTGAACGTTTTGAAATCACAAAATAATATACCCAGAACACCTTTCTTGTCATTTTAAATCACTTTCGAAAAATGTGATTTTCAGAACAGGCCTGTTAATATTCTTTTTTATATGATAAAAATATTTTTTTTTTGATATAACATTGATTCTTAGTTAATATTTGCTATCACATAGTTTTTAAATTTAAAAAATTTTAAAATAAATTCATTAAGGGCCATTATTACAACTTGCCAATAGTTAAAAGTCGGATTTTGTTGGACCGATAAATAACTTTGCATTATTATAACTTCCATTTTTTATTGCTGTTATTTTCAATAGTAATAATATTTAATAGATGAAAACATAATAAATGAAGGTTTTATAATGCAAAGCTATTTATCGGCCCGACAAAATCCGACTTTTAACTATTGGCAAGTTGTAATAATGGCCCTAAAAAGATTTTTTGCCTGTTTTTCAAAATAAAATAAAAATTTTCACTTGGGAAAATAAATTGAAACAACAATAAAAAAACTTAAGCTTGTTTTTGTTTTCAATATAAATTTCTAATCGAAAATTTTTATTTTAGTTAAAAAAAACAGGCAGTTTGTTTTGGCCTGCTAAATTTCCAATTTTTATTCTTGATAAATACGCAAAAATTTATTATTGGGATAGGTTTCCTGTTGATCTGGCCGAAGCAACTAGTGAAATACGCATAGAAACTAGCTAATCCCCCAACAATGAATATGAAAATTTGGAAAATAAGCGCATGCCCAACCAATAGAGGGCGTGACACCTACCATATGATTTAAATACTAAAATTCGTATGTATGCGAAACTATAACAACAAAGTGGGGTTCTGACGTAATTTCGTCGTCATCACACAACACGAACTTGCTATTGTGGCTTTGTAGTGCCGTCAAAATTACGTCAGAACCACCTGCGCATGTGACTTTTAACATTCCGTGTACTATAGGCCTAAACAAGAGCCATAAAATGTTGCAAGGCAATTTTGATACATAAATATTTGGTGAATAAATGGGTACAATACCAATAGTGGACCCCATGTAAAAGCGACGTTGGCGTATATATTAGAATAATAAATAATCTGTATGAACAATTTTAGATTTTAATCACAAAATAAATATATTTTTTAGCTATTAAAAACTTATTTCATTACGACGTAGCGAAGATCACCGGGTATTAGCTAGTCTTTATATATAAAAACGTTTGTATCGTGTATGTGATCCTAAAACTCAAGAACCGCTGGACCGATTGACACCAAGCTTGGACAATAAAAAAGTTTATTCTGGAGCCAGGTGTCTCTTAAGTTTAATGCTGATATGTGGCACTTTTGGCATGATATTTAAATTTTTTTTTAACTTATGGTACGATTTGGCTGAAATTTACAATATATATTTATTAAACACAAATAAGTTTCCTGATAAAATATTGACCTGGTACATAGCGCTGGAGTTAAGTTATTAACCAAATTCTGCAGTATTTAATTTTTTTTGATTTGGTAAATCCCGAGCAGCACTGATATTTTATAAAAACAAGGTTTGAATCTTCACCGCTCTGAGTACCCATTCACATTATACGATTTTTGTCGTTGCGATTCTTACCTTATGGACGAGAGGGGAGAGAGGAATTAAAATGGAAACACAAGCGAGTGTACTATTCGATTCATTTTGTTCGCTCATTCGTTCTCTCATTGTTCTCACATTTGACGAAAAATGTATTGAAGTTCGGTTGCAAAAGAAAAAGTCGTAACGACAAAAATGGTACAATGTAAACATCAGACCGACTTCAAAGAGGAAACGACAATAATCGCAACGACAAAAATCGTATAATGTGAATTTGGACTTAGGAATCGTTAATTAATTTAGTCCCACTCAAGAATTGTATACACTACCAGAAGGACAAAAACTCAATTCTAATTGTGCCCTTTAACTTTCTTCAACTTAAAAAATTAATAGATTTTGTGGGAAAAAGTATTTTGAGTGGAAAAAAGTCTTGCAGTTTATGAAAAAAATATATGGTAACACTGCTTCGAACTCAATTCATGGAAACCGTTCTGCAGCTGCAGTATATGTGGACAGTTAATATCAGAATAACGCATGGCAGGCAACCATCATAATCTTTAGAATCCGGCTAAGTTGTTATTTAAAAAAGAGAATCGTAGTGCATACTTAGAACTTTTTGTACGGGCTCTTTCAATGCAACGAAAAACTGAGTAGGAAGTGTGTCTGCGTAGAGAATATGTGGAAACAACTAAAACAACAAATTCAAAAGGCGGTTGGTGTTTTTTTTGGGTTTGTGTTGCTGAATTTATGTATATCGTTTCGCTTTTTTGTGGTTTCTGTTTCTGCAAGTAAACGTATGAATGTATATGAATTCGTTACCATGTTAGTTGGCGTAAAAGAAGTAGCTTTGTTTTTCTTAAAGATTAGGTCACGGATATAAGAAAATTGCATAAGGGTTTAAGTAACTTTTACTTATGTTCTTAAGTACGAAGAGTATTTATTTCGTAATGAGGACAATCAAATTGCAATAAACATTATTGGATTAGCAGAATTCCTAATGAATAGTATTTGTTTTTTTTTCGCCTTTTTTTTTGATATCATTCATCAAATATGTTATGTGTTGCAAAATATACTATCTCGTTGCAAATCTAATTTATTTTAAAGGCTTTTCTTAAAGTCTTAAGATTACACATTTTGTAGTGCATTTAAGCTTCTTAGCGTATTAAGAAAAAAAAAGAATTAAAAGCAGTGGTAGTAAATATACAAGGCTAGTTTGAAAGAATTAGAGTAAACATTTTCCTTTCATATATAAATCTATTTTTTTTTCTTATTAAGAAAAGCATTGCTAAATTTATTAAGACCAAAAAAGAGTGCTATATTTTGCTGTGCCCAATCTTTAATACCCTTTACCTAACGTAATGCAGCGTCTTAGACTACTCACCAACTAACACACATAATCAAACAGAATTAAAAGCTAAAATAAAATTTGTGTGTCAAATGTTTTTCGTTAAAAGGTCGTATTAGCCGACCGTAAATGTAATAAAATGCAATTAAACGTACCGTAACGTATTGTTTGCACGGTTTTGCAGTTATATAACATGGAAAAACGTGTCATCTGTTTTTAACAAACATAAACAAAAAAGGAAGCAGTATGCACAAAACAACACACTTAATGATGAGTATTAAAAATGCTCAAATTGTGACCGCTGTGCAGAAAATGTACAAAGTTATATTATTGGTATTTAAAGGAGTGTATGAAAATGAACAGAACATTATTTAGCGTTCGGCTCACACACCCAGGAACGATAACTATTTTTTTAGTGTTTGTGTAGATATGCACAAATGTTCTATAATGTTCCTTTTTTGTTGCATTGATAAAGAAACTAACAAATATAAAACGACCGCAGCACTAACAACTTATGTGTGTATAGTATGTATATGTTTTGTTTGCGTAAAATTATTTTGCTGGCTGTTTGTTATTTTTTAGTATGTGTATTTTATTTTTGTGAAAAATATTTGGTTTTTTTACCAGCCAAAAAGGCCCTAAGCACAACAGGTGCGAACGAACATTAATGAGTTGAACCTCATTTTCCGTTTTACCTGTAATTTATAAACTTTGCGAAAGCTTTTCACACGCTAAACAAAGATGCAATATCGAGTGCTCTTGCTTGCGAAGGAGTCTTTACTCAAAATCAGAAGCCTCATTCAAACTCTGTATCGTTATTTTAAATATGGTGTTGTCCACACAATAACGCACAGAGTAGCAGCTCTGATGTCGTAGATGCTGTCCGCATCCATTGCTCTTTTACATCGTTTTTAATTTTATGCTGGGTCATAGCCAGCAACGAGAGAGTCAAAAGTTCACACAGCTTTAAAGATATGGCATTCAAATTAGAATCGCTCGAAACTGAAAATGTAAAAGCTAATGCTAATGCTAAAAGCTAAAAATAGGATAGAGTAAATAACTGCTTTGCAACACCGCAAATACAAGCAGCTTCCGTATAGAGAACACTGAACTGGGGGAAGTAACATTAGTTTGCTATTTGGGTAGCATCCTAGCAAATAAAGGTGGTTTTGGGATGTAGCTTACTTAATCTCCAAAGACTCTTATAGCCTTCAGCATATATTTAAAGAGAAATAAAGAGTGTTAAATGTTTTGATATTTTCATTTCATTTTCTTCTAAAAGTATAATGTTATTTATATAAATAAAAAATATCTGATTTGATACTGTTGCACCAAAATTATTATTTAAGAAATTAAAAGGGAATGATTTGTCTAACTTGATCATTTACAGTACCAGTATTATTAAACCCTCCGCCATGCATAGGTATCTTGCCAGATTTTTTAAGAAAGTCTCCAGGTACCCTCTACAAATATTCTTAGCTATCGTTTTATGAAAAAATCATCTACACATCACATACGTAGCGTATGTATTTGTCCAGATCCACTTGTATTTTGTATGAAGAACAATGTAATTTATTTGGATTTTTTATTTTTTTGCGTTTGTTTACTCAAATCAACTGAAACTGCATTCTAGTAGCTGTTGTAATTTTTGAATTGAAATTAATCGAAATAAGCTTTAAAGCCATTATATGTTTGAAACTAAAAAAAAATTTATTTCTCTTTAATTCTTTTCTGGTGGTTTAGCTAGTACTAAGATAAAAAAAGGAAAATATGCATCTGTCTGGCGTGCTTATAATATAACAATGTAATATAACCACTGAAATAGCATTTTTCATATAAATGTATTGGAATACATAGTTGGGGTATTCTCAAGGTGTGCTATCATGTTATATTGTCATAATGTTCTAACATTTTACAATGGTTTAAAAAAATTGCTTTGTGAACAAAAAGTGTCTTAAATTAATAGAACTTTGCTTGGTATGTTTATTGTGCTGTCGTAATTAATCAGAAGAGATCTGCGCTGAGCGGCTGAGCCGAACCGCATTAGTTTTTGTAGCCGTCGCCGCTGATGGTATAGTTTTATCCGGCTAACATCCGAATTGAACCTGCGGCTAGCAATTTTTGCAAGAAAACACTTTCGGCGTCAAATTATATCGGCATTGGACTCTGATGTTTGGTAAACAAACAAAATAAAATTTATTTGTGATTTGCGTCTAAAAAATGGAAAATATTCAGGTAGATCTAATATAATTTATTAATTCATGGATTAGAATTAAAAAATGTTTTTTTTTGGTAAATATTTATTTTTTATATTTGTTTTAAATCACTTAAATTCAAAATAGCACACTAAATTATGAGGGGTAGTTCACAACAGTCGTATATTTTCATGTTATTCTTTTAAGACTTATGACCTTATGACACCTTGTGAATTCCCCAAGTGTATCTGACTACCGAAACATGTGCACAAAGGAGGGTTAAGGGAAAAATAAATAAATAATCTTAATAAATTATTAGGAGGCTTACAAATTAAAGTTATTGGTTTTTAGCCCACATCATAGCAATATGTAGAATAATTTAGCAAATTTTCAATAGCAAAATTTTTCGGAATACATGAGATATAAATTATATACTTATAAATGAGGTCTTACGAAAACTCATTTCAACCAATACATGGTCATCTAAAAATAAACACTTGCGTTTGAAAGATTTCAAAATATATGAACTTTCCCTGCAAGCAATTTCGATCGAAAAATAATCTAAATAGTTTCCCCATTTACCAAAAATCTAGCGCTTTTGCTATTCAATTCTTGTTGATGTAGTAACATCGTTCGGGAAGAAGTGTCCCACTATGGTAATATTTACATTAAGAATCTACTTAGTGTCGATATTTTATGACGAATTAGATCGCTTTAGTAGTTGAATATCATTTGAATTTAGTAGTATCGCTTTTGGCTCTAAAAAGTACTATTTTGAAGTAAATTTTTTTCTTATTATTTTTTATAATACAAATTTTGCCGTTTTAATGGCCAATTTCACCAATTCTATATACTAAATATTAATATATCATATAATTTTATTTTATTTTACATGAAAAACGATTTTTTAACAGAAATTGGTGAGATTGGCCATTAATGTTTTGAAGTTAAAAACTTACAAATTGTTTTAAAGGATTTTACAGAAAGTCGCAATTTTTTGAAACACAAACTTTATAAAAGTTTCATCATATCGTCGACTAAATATGCAAACCTGTAGCTCGCTTCTGTATTTCTCGCATCGTAAAATTTCTTACATGAAGTGTGAAACAAAAAATTCCATCGTTTCTCGATTTGTGAGATAAAAGTGTTTCTGTATTTGGATGCGAAAACAGACACAACAAATTCTGTTTATACTGGAATAATTCCAGTAATTAAGTGTCAAATTAAAGCGAAACGTCAACAAAAGAAATAAATATAATAAAAACAGGGCTGCCAGATTTGACGAGTTATCGTCATCTTGATGATTTTTTGTTCCGATATTAACAAAGTGACGTTTTGATGATTTTTCTAAAAAAGTGACGAAAGCAAAAACAAAATCAAAAATATTTTATAATTTTGTTGTTACTTTCTATAAAAATTCATCTTGAATTTTTAAATTTCAAACACTTCTATTTTGTGGCGTTGAAAATTGAAAAAAAAAATTAAATATGGATGGATTACAATAACGTTTGGTAAGGTGATAATAGATTGTTTGTGGGCACAAAACTTTTCTCCAGAAATAAGTTTTTATGAGCAAAAAAGATACGCGAAAATTGCAAAAATTGCGATCATTTTTCATATTTCAAACAAGCACTAAAATTTACTAAAAGTCCATAAAACTATAAGGAATGGCAAAAATTCGATAAAAGTGGCTAAATTAGCGGAAAGTTGCTAATAGTAAAGTTTAATATGTATTTATTAAAAATCGTTAAAGCTGTAAAGAATCAGACAAAACAATTGCATCTATCGCGAACATTCACGAAAAATTGCAAACCCCAAAATTTATTTGAAATTGCCAAATCGGTTAAAAAACAAAATGTCGGAAAAAACAAAAAAAAATTTACAAAAGTAGCGAAAATTCGCGAAAATTTTTAATATTTCAAACAACCCAAAAAAAGGATTAAAAGTCCCCCAAACTAAAAGGCGTGGTAAAAATTCTGTAAATATTGCTAAATCAGTGGAAATTTGCAAAAATTTGCAATATTTGTGTGAAAATACGTATTGTTTTCATTATGTAATAAACATTTCAAACTAAAAACCAATATTATGTTTTTTGCTAAAAATGTTCTCACATATACATAAGAATTATAGTCGATTCGTTTTATTTTCACTAACCTTACCACTCTAATTGAAAACGAATAAAAACATGTGGAGGTGAATTGTGGAACACAAAAAATGCTGCAGTAATCCACTTTCGAGTGAATTCGGATTCTAGAACACACGCGATTATCTCAAAAATTGCGACATGTACTTTGCGAATAAGGTAAACATCGACAGCTAGCCGGACGGATGGACATTGTTATATCAATTTAGAAAAGGATGCTGACGAAAAATAAAAATTTTGGCCGCAAGTTCGTCCAAGCAGTTTGGATTGAAATTCAGCACTTTTGGTTTAGTAGGAAAAGAGTTATGGAGCGAAATGGGAAACAACCTCTTGAAAAAATCAATATTTATTTACAAAAACTAACGTAAATTGGTGGCGGAATGCACCTTTTATCGTTAAATTTTGCACAAACTCAATTAATATGCCTAGAAATCATATAACTGAATTTCGTGAAGATCGGTCTATAATTTACAATAGATCCACTCTCTAAAACACTTTATTGCTTGCGTCTAAAACCGTAATAAAAAATACTTTAGTTTCATAATGTATGTATGTATGTACATATGTTAATTTTGTTGTATAAGACTGGAAATTACTTTGCGAAATTGCCTTTATCCCTTTATTTGTTATCTTAATCCTCTTTTATTTTTAAAACTGCTGTTCTCGCTCTTCTGTACCATAAAACCACAAAAGTTTCCATATTTTGCATAAAAATGTTAATTTTTAGTTTTAATAAAAATTATTTTATTTATTTTTGACAATTTGATCAAATATTTATTTTTAGGCAAATATTTTTATATGTGAACACTCGGCAAACATGTTTTCCCATTTTTTATTTGAAGGTATTTAATATCTGTTTGAACAAACAAAAATGGGCAAATAAATGTGCGTAGTGTGACCAGCAAATAAAATTTTTATTTCTTTTAACAAATTTTAAAAAATGCCGGCAAACAAAATTTGAAAATTGTTTGCCATATGTGACCGTACCTTAAGAAACATAACTTAAAAAAAAAATATATATTTTTATGTATGACCAACCCCACTTTATTTTTCATTTCAACTATTTATTTTGAACATACCAACCCGTTATCTCCATTCCTTTAGGGGGCTTCCATACAAAATGTTCAATGCAGACTAGAAATATATTTAAGAAAAAGTCCCTTAAATGCCCAGGACTTGCCCCTAGTGGGACATAATGTATGACCAACCTCAATTAATTTTTTATCATTAACATTTTCTCGAGATATACTTGCCCCTTATTACCACTTCTTACGGGGGCCTCCCATACAAATATTGCGTTTTATGAAATTCTTAAATTCGACTTTTGTAAATAAACTCAAACGACTTAAATTTTTTAATTGGCTGGTTTTGTTAGCAGCTTCGTTTTTTATTTTTTATGAATTTTTAAAAAACAAAAATATCGATAATTTGATAAAAAAAAATTATTATGTTTCTAAAACGACTGCGCATATTAGTTTTTTCAATTAACTAAAGCGTTTTTGCATTACGCGAATATAGGTTGTGCAACCTCCTCCATTTTCAAAATAACGGTTTATCTCAAAAAGCAGAGCTAAACTAAAAAACAGCTAGCACCACTGGATTCAGCGTACCTGAATTAGGTTAAAACTATGACAGACCAAATTTTGTGCAATATCATTTTTGTTACGAGCTATAGCGTACTGAAAAAAAAAATTAATATGGTTTGTAGTCTTACAATACGAATTGGTGCAAAATTTAATGACAATCGGTGCATTTTGCCACAAATTCATTTAAGTTCTTTTTAACAGAAATATAAATTCTTAAAGGTGTTTGTTCCGCAATTGTATTTTCCTTTTAAACCAATTGTGCTGGATTTCAATCCCCAAAAGTAATTTTCTGTTCAGTCTTTGGAAAGTGCGCATGATTTAAACAGACAGGCAGACGGGCATGGCAAAACCGACTAAGAATTACTCAAATACTCAGAATATATTGTATAAGTCTTAGCGTTTCAGATGAATATTAAAAAATTTTCACGGGAAATGATAAACATCGTTCTCGCCACTCGTGATGGAGGAAATAAAACCAATGTTTTTGTTTTTCCCTAACCTACTTACCACTACAATTAATGTTGGAAGAATTCCAACGAATTGTAGGGGGGAATGTAAGAAAAGATAAACTCACTATTTATTGTTGTTGTATCTGTTAAAGCTTTTATATTGTTTCAAGTAAAGCTGTTGCCTATAATTCTTCTTCGCTTAACAGTTTTATTTATTTAATATCTTCAGTTTTTCTAAAATCATTGCACGACTAACAAAATCGTGTATGAGTAGAGCGGTAAAATTTAATTTGGTACATCATTTTTTTTATTATTAATACTACTATCATTTGTAGTAGATCAAAATTAAAAATATGAACATAATAATGAATTACTATATTGTAGAACTTAGTACATATTGTATGTGTACAAGTATATTTTTAGCACATGCAATAAATATAGTTGCATTACATGTACGCTTATTTAAAAACTTATAGCTCATTTACTTTAATATTAATATAAATCCAAAAGCACATTAAGCACATTTAAGCTACGTAAGCAGAAGTACGAGCAAAATTATGATTGATGTTGTGTAAAAAATTTCTTTCTAAATCCTTCGAAATTCAATGCTTGTTATTAAAATGTGCAGTACGCTTTAATTATAACTGTCTAAACATACGTTTAGACACTATCAAATGGTTTTTTTTTGTTATATTTATGTACATGAATTGAATTCCTTAATTATAAAATAACTAATTCATTGAAATTTGCAATTTGAAATTTGAATTTTGTTAATATTAGCTTGTAAATTCTAGTTAAACTGAATTAAAGCTAATGTATCTAAATTTTAATTGATGTAAATTAAAATTATTGAAATTGAAGAAGTAAAGAAATGAAATTTAAATTGTAATATAAAACGCATTAATATTTGAATTTGGACTGCATTGTAAACCCTAATTAGTACAAATTATATTACGGTTTGAAAGCCTATGGAGAAGTTATAATCATCCGTAAGTTGCAATATGCAAATGAATCTGTAAACAGGTTAATGGCTAAAAATAAGTTTCGTATTTTTCAATTATCACTTAGCAACAGAGACGACCAGTTCATACTTAAGCCAACCTACATAAGTCAAAATTGTCAAGTTCTTAATCTAACTTAAAGAATAAAAAATTATCCTAACTTACAATTAAAACCTAATGCATTACATCGAATTTTTTTATTAATAAAGGAATATTGCTTACCCTAACTACTAACCCGTTTTCCAATTCAGTTTGTCCACGATGGAAACCAACACCCCAAAAATCCAAAGGTAACTACATACAATCTTTCAGTAGCAATATTCTCCATTTAGAAAAGAAATAATAAATTCTTTTTTTGTTACCTCTTTTGCCCATATCCAACAATTATAATCACTCATATGAGTGGTTATAATTACAATCTTCCATTAAAGATCATCCCGCATCTTTAGTGCCCTGTAGTTCTGAAATCAAATCGAAGATTGTTTAGCATTCTGTGTGAATCTATTAAACACAGAATTACAATAACAATGATACATCTCAGCTTTTCAAGGGTCGCTATTAGGGTATTCATTCGGTTAATCGATTAATTACTAAACGATTAACTGATCGGTTAATTTAAAATTGCCATTTTTTTAATTAACGATTAAACCGGTTAATTTCAATTGATTAACCGATGAAACAAAATTTTAAATTTGTTGTAATATTTACAATATTTGTTGTGTTTTTAATTATGGGCGAGTTCCAAAACGTCAGTTGCAAAGCAACTTGCAACAATGTTATCACCAAAAAAGTTACCAAAGTACACCAAAAAAGTTGTGTTTAGAAATATTTTTCATGCAATATATTTTCTTCTAGAAATACATTCTTAAAATACAGTACAAAAACAAAAATTAAGGAATTCGGAAATAAACTTTTTTGCAGAATGTTCGGAGCTGAGCTTTGTCAGGATGAGTAAGATGATGAAACTCTTGATAGTAACACAACAACAGAATTAAGTTTTAAGCATTTAGAAAAATTTAAGAAGCAGGTCTCTTATGGCATAATGGAAGATTAATATGATTAAAGGAAACTGACCAAGAAAATTATATACCTAATCTGTATTATGGGTTGCTTTCGATTTCTCCAACACCTTCGATAAGTGAAAGAATTTTTTCCAAGTCAAGTTTATCAAAACTAAAGAAAAGAATCGCTTAAATCCTAAACATTTAAAAAAATTCATTTTTATCTCACAGATCTCACAGTTTATTTTTTAATAAATACATAATATGTTTTAATTAAAAAATATGTATTAAATAGTTATTAATTATTATTTTGTTTGCTCGTTTTAGTTCAAGAATTGTTATTTTATGGGTTTTTTTTACTAATAAACTTTAAATAATAAAAAAATTCTAATTTTTAGTTATTTAAAGTACCTAATTTTAAAAAAAAAACCTTAATAACCGATTATCAACCGATTAATTAATCGAGCGATTAACCGACTAAATAAATACCCTATTCGCTATAAAATCAAGTTCTCAGGGTTTCAAATAAATGAAATATCAAAACTTTATACGGCTAATCTGAAAAATAGCGTTTTTAAATTATGAGACAATTGAAGTAAATGAGCCATATGTATGTATGCATTTGTTTTTGTGCATATATTTATTTGAATATTGTTTAATGTAGGGTTTGCAGGTCACGACCCCAATTAATCGCAACTTTATTAAATGTAATCGCAAAAAAAAACTTATACCTTAAACTATTCAGCTGGGTCACCAAGTTTGTACGAAAGTAAACACGAGTGCAGTTTCTAAATTTGTGTTTGTTTTGAATGTGATTTAAACGAACGAGTCTTGCCCTCGTGTTCTACCAACAAACATTTTGTTTCAAGTTGAATTGTTTTTTATCTACGGCGAATATTACTGATAAGTATATAAATATTTATGACATTTCGATGCATTGTCGGAAGCAAGATCTTAATGAATAGAATTTGGTTTATCTAATCTAAATATATGAATAATGATTAAAATCTAAAATTTAAACTTTATTGCGAACTCATTAAACATGCGACTAAACTATAATTGCGATTGACGGGAAATTTTTTCATCGCAACTGTAACTATGTTAATACTCCGAATACTAAAATGCAAACTGTAATTTAATGCACTGCTTTGTTGCAACTAATGAATATTTAATTAAGTATTTACCTTTGTAAAGGTAGAATATGTAGTTCAATTAATTTTATCATATTTGATGATTTTTTAAAAATATATAAATTTGGTTTTTAATTGGAATTTAACAATATTTAGGTTTTAAATTATATTCTAAAGGATTTTTAATTAAGCCAAAGGCAGCAATAATCCATAATAGAGTATTGAAAAAGCAACAAGTATAAAATTATACATAGATATGTATATGGTATCAACATTGAAACTTTGTGGTATGTACATATTCTGGTAATATTTTTCCATATAAGTAATAAATCTTATACATGCCCTCCTATTTGGAAATTATATTTTCAACGGGATTTGGTAAAACGGTCATTAAAGATTTATTGATATTCTTATATGTATATTAGACATGTATATATGTATTTAAGACAAAATAAAATCCAAGTACACCCCCTATTTAAAAGTATTTTAGCAGGACGGTTCGAAAAAAAATGGTTTTTTTCCGAACGTAGGGGTCGCATTTTTAATTTGTTCGCTATATCTTTGGCATTGGAGTGCCCCGGTAGGTTAGCTAGTTGTGAGCTAGTCTATCAGCCCCGGGGTTGCGGGTTCGATTCCCGCCAGAGACTCTGGTTTCTTTCCTGCAGATAAGCGTACAGCTTCGCGGGGATTAGCTTTTTGTCTCCATTGACCTCAAGTATCCCATTCTTAAATTTATCGACCAGACATTTTTTTCTATCACCCTAATGTACTACCCTATGAATTTGTTTTGGCAAACAAATTATTTTTAGCAAATTTTCGAAATTTTTGTGTTTTAAAACGGCATAAAAAATTGCAAAATGCTGCTATGCATTTAATGTTTAATGTTTAAAATACCAAAATTCACTCTACACAGTTTTGTGATCATTGATCCATAATTTACCATGAGTCCAATATAAATTCCACTCCTGAGTACATACGTCTAAAACTGTCATGAATCAAAAAATGTTATTCAAGTTTGTTCAAATAAAGTTGTAAATGTGGTCAGTTGTTATTACAATCCCATATCCTGAAATAAATTAACTGTCGGTAGATGAAATCAAAGTTTCGGCATAGTTACCCAGCGGTAAAAAGAATGAGCAAATAGGCCTAATAAAAGGCCTTATTTAGCAGACACAAGCTCTCCACTTCGCATTCCATACTCATATATTTTTTATACAGGTTGTCATTGGAAGCAAGGCCTTCCACACTCCCTTCTTCTTACAGTAATTATAAAAGGCTTTCAAAAGAAGCTCTTTTGTTAGCCCTTCTGATGCATGTCTTTAAGAACGCCTGTTTATAAAGGACTGTTAAAAGGCATTACAAAGGTGTACCGAAAAAATGGCTTATATTAAAGTACATATGGAATATCTGTATGTATAAAAAAAAGGTTTTTTAAAAGGACTTCTGAAAATTTTAGTTTTACATTCATAGACATTTAGTATGTATATAATTTCAATGGTAAAATATGCAAAATAGGAATTAAAAGGAAAGAGCTACCGATTAGAAAAGCTACCACATCTTTTAATTCATATTTGTCTTCTCCATTTTCCATTGAAAATATCCTAGTTGGATTAAATTTATGTTTTAAATGAATTTTTTAAAAGTTCACAGAAAAATTATTTTCAATATTCTAATAAAAAATTCCAAGATTCCTTTATATAAAACATTTATAATTTGTCAAGTAGATTTTTAAACTGTTCTCCAACATTTTTAGAAAAAGATTTTACATTTATTTTAATGTGTGATGTTATTCTAAAAAATAAGCTTTACATAGGGGAAATAATTGCAAACGTTTAACATTTCTAAAACAATTCATTTAAAAAAAAAAAAATACTATTGATCACAAAATGAGCGAATTTTTTAATTTAAAAACTTATTAAAGGAATAACCAGCGTTTTAAAGGTTTCTATTAAAAATTGATTGTTTATAAAAAAATATGAGTGGTGAAAAAAACTAATTGTTCCGTTTGGAAGTTACAAGCAAGTGTTTTTTTTTTATCAAAAAACAACTTTACCCAAAAAATATGTTTGATCACAAGACAAGCTTTTATTTTCGATCAAACTCTTTTTTAAGGAGTTATAAGCCATTTTAATTATTTTTGTATTTTCAATATAAAAATACGATTTTTGGTGATTATTCTATTATACGCTTATTTTGTGTGATCACAAAATAAACTTTTGTTTTCGATCAAACGATTTTCTTAAAGAAAAACGATTTTTGCTCAAAATTATATATAAAGTGTATGAAATAAAAAAAAATTAATCAAATCTTAATTTAATTCTTAAGTTTACGACCTGCCAATTGCGGATAAAAATTCTCTTAATCAAGAGTCTTTTCCATAAAGGCGTTTAAAAACTTAAGTGCATGAAAAATAGCAATATACACAACGCGCGTTATAAAAGCCTTTTTTCAGAAGTTTTTTATTTGTTTAAAACTTTTTTTAAGAATTCCAAGCTTCAGCTCTTTATTTTATATACTTAATACTGTATGTTTTATAAACTTTTCAATTTTTTATTGTCAGATAAAATTCTTTTCTTCCGCAATGCAACGTCATGTTAACATAGGAGTTATTATTACTTATTATACTAAAACTTAGTAGGAAAAACGAAACAGCTGATCTGCAACGTATACTTTTACATAAGACAAACGACGCGTTTAGGGACGACGGAACAAAAATAAAGAACCGTTATAAGAACAAGATCACGTGCAAAAAGAAATGTATAAAATTGTTTTTAAAATGTTATTGACCAAAAAATAAAAAAGATAAAAATTGAACAACTTCTTTCCCTGCCCTAAAGGAGTACAGAATGTCACTAAAAACAAAAAAAAAATTAAAATTGAACAACTTCCTTTCTCCCTTCTTAAAGAAGGGAGTAGCGAATGTGTAATGAATATTTTGGAAGGTCTTATTAAAAGAAATTTATACCTTCTAGAAGGCATATTTCTGAAGGCAGGATATCATACGAAGCGAATCTTTTAGAAAGGAGTGCAGAGGCATTCAAATAGGCCTTCCACTTTCAGTCCTTTTAAAATTTACCGCTGGGTAAATAAGTACTCTTGACTTGTTTAAAATCTTTTTGTATTATTAAATTCTAACATGTTTCTAAATTATCGAATTACTTCATTACACACACACACACACACACACTCACTATGTAATTAGAGCACAATTGAAGTATAAAGCATCTAAAAAAGCCTTGCCCCATTCCAAAAATATATGTATGTATGTACGATATGCTAAAACAAAAAATGTTGTCCTACTGAAATACCTGTACATACATTTTTCTTCATCAGTTATACATAAATATTCCCAAACAATAAGTAATTTTAACAAATTATTTTTTTTATACAAAAAGCTTAAAATAATCTCTACAACAAGAACCAAGGAAAATTGGAAGACAAAATGATAAAATTATAAACTGATAAATTATAAACGACATGTTGCCATATAGAGAATTAACACATACACACCCATGTTCAATCACAGCAACACATACCTACACACATATTTGTGTAAATGAATATGAATTACAAACCTTTTTTATTTAAATCGTGGGATTCGAAAACAAAGTAATTTAAAGCAACATTAATACCTACACGCAGAGGTAAAACATTTTTCAATATGGTCACCTCCAACGAAACTATTTTTAACGAAAAATTTTAAAACATATTCAAACTGAAAAGATTTTGTTATTCGTGCTTAATTCCCAATTTTATTATTGATAAGTTCACTGAAATATTCAAAACTATATTTTTGCCACCGGTGCTTAATAAGTCCTCCAGAACGAAGCCACAACCATATTATGGTTGCCTCTAAACATGTTATGGTTAAATATGACAACAACTTGCATTCAACTAAAGCAACATGCTATTGTTGAAAAATAAATCATGCTATTTTAAGTGTGAAGCATATTTTTGTTATTATTAACCATAACATGCTTGGAGGCATCAAAAATATGGGTGAGGCCTCTTGATTGATGACTGATTTCACCATAACATTGTTGCCGCTGGAAATATGATGGTTAAATTTACCAACGTATGTTTATGTTTCGTATGTATGTATATATGTATATGTGTATGTTATTATTTTTCTTTTACTTTTTAAGAGCGATATAAATATACAAATATCATTAGGGAATATTTGATTGATGGCACACAAAATAAAATGACGCCCGCAAAAGTAAGTAATAAAAGAAAATTGTATTTTATTGAAAAAAAAAAAAAATAATGGCATGTAAACTACGAAAAGAAAAACAGCCCACAAAGAGCAAATAGTTCAACAAGGATTGATAAAGTCATGCGTAAATGTATGTGTGTATACATGCAGAAATATGGTTCGGCATTGTTATGGCAACTAAACTATGCTTATTGTAACAATATATTGTTGTCGTACACAACAAAATTTTTTTTTATTAAATTTAAGTAGTATTATAGTTACTGTACGCGTTTAAAAGTTTATCGCAATTGTAATTTGGAGTATTGTTGACTGAAAAATATTTTTTTTTTCTAACAACTAAAAAATTATAACTTGGAAACATATTATATTACTCGCAACCATGATACTTAATAGCCATAATACGTGTAGTCATAGAATATTAAGATGCAAACAAAATATCTTTACTCTAATAATATTTTGTTAGCGCCATTTGTAGAATAATTTAACATAAGTTCTGTCGTTATATTTTAATGAAATTAAAAAAGTTAACAAAATGGTCATTAAAAAATTGTTAAAAAAAAATATCATTGCTAAACAAATTTTAAAATTTTTTTTGTGAAAGTGCAAAGAATATTGACCATTACATGCAATGGTTAATTGTCATTTTAATAGTAAAAGTATACAAAATAATTTATAAATAATTTCGGCCTACGACAAACGATATTATGATAACCTACGTATAGATTATGCTTCCAGTAATCGTAATATGATTCATTCAGATATGTTATGATTACTTTTAATCATAACATATTCACTTTGTATAATAATATGATTACTTCTAAACTTATTATGTTTTACATGATAACAATATGATTAGGGAAAAATATTAAGGTCATAATACGATTCAGTAATTATTGTTATAATATGTTGCTCTTAGCATATATTAACCACAATCATGTTTTTACATTCTATGTATGTACCCGTTCTCGCTTTTTTAGCAGGTGCATAAGAATGGTAACGGGATCAGAAAAAATAATTATTTTGCTTTTTCTTGTGCAAAAAAACAATATAAAAAATTGTATTCCTTGATTACAACACAGAAAAAAAAACAATTGGGATAAATTAATTTTAGGGCTGCCAGGTACTTCATTCCTTGTCCACAAAAAATAAAAAATAAATTCCCAAATTAAAAAACAAAACCTTAAAAAATTAATAGTTTTTTGTGGTTGTTCTGACCAAATTTAAATTTGTTTTTTTAATAATAAGAAATCCCCAAATAAAAATGTTTACTGAAAAAATCATTTTATTTTGTTTGTGTATATATATGTATATATATATATATATATATATATGTTCCTTTAACTCCCACTGGAGCATAGGATGCCTAATTTTGTTTTGGCTTATGCATTTTTTTATGCGATTATAGTGAGGAATTACAAGCACAAAATTATGCTGTTTTTGAAGACGAATGCGCCAATTTATAAGAATTTGGAGGTTGTTCAATCGGTTTTAGCCATCCTTAAAATCAACAATCAAAATACATACATACATATATCCCTCATTTAATTAATACGATGCATTCCTTTTCCCAAACTTTGTTATGTTATCTTTCATATTTACTTATTTTTGGGGAAGACATATTTGCTCAAAAATTGTTTTTAAAAAACAAGAATTGTATGTGTTGTCAACGGTTTTACATTATTTTTTTTTTAAATCTTCTTTTTTAAAACACTCACTCATGGATAATAACGTAAGTTTATTAAGTCCCTTTAACACACGCAACGAAAATAGTTATCTTAATTAGGACACTTTACACCGTACTCGTTGTTGATAAGCGTAAGATAAAAGCTTTGCTACTTTTTTTATATTTTATATACGAAACAAAGCGTTAATAATAAAAAAAAAGGTAAAATACGAATATGTGTAAAATCTCCAAAAAATTCCCGAAATTTTTTTTAAATCCCGAAAAAAATTCCCAATCGCCAAATGACTTTTTATGTCCTTTTTGGTCGCATGAAATCCCCAACTTTGGGGATAAATCTCCAAGTCTGGCAGCCCTAATCAAGTTTTTATTGATTACTTAAAGTACGAGTATTAATCAAAAATTAAAGTACGTATAACACTAAAACATACTCAAAACAATCCTAAATGGGAACAAAAACATCTGTTGTTTTCATGTTTAAAAAGTAAAATTGAACTCTTGTTTTAGTTAAAATTTAATATAAGATTTACATAAGATTTTTAAAGTAAAACCCATATCAAGCATGATGCTGGGGTTTTATCGTTATTTAAGGTGTATCCTTCTTTAAATCTCTTTTTTTTGTTATTTTTAAGCACGAATTCGAATAAAATCAACTTGACTCAAGCGCATTTAGAGATTAATGCAAACTAAGTTTTACTTAAATCAATGTAATTTTCGGATTCTTTCAAGTACGAGGTCGGTTTGGATCGGCCAAATTCTAGCCACGGCTTCGGTGGCATTCCTTTAACCGATAGTTTATATTTTCAATGACTATGATACATAGTTGATTCTTTAGCTCTTAAATTATTCTTGGCTCATTGACGTACACTTTTAAATATTCCCAAAGAAAAAAGTCCAACGGTGTCAAATCACCTGATCGTGACGGCTTATTAACATCGCCATGACTTGAGGTAACACGGTTATTGAATTTCTCGCGCAAAAGAGTCATTGTTTCGTTAGCTGTTGGAACCACATATCGTCCAGGTCCACATCCTCAATTTCTGGCCACAAGCCGACCTAAACAGTCACTCTTTGTGGATGCATCGGCATTTTAACAATCACTCGTGGATTATCATCTGCTCAAGTGCAGCATTTCTGATTTGTACTTCCATTTTCGTAGAAGGCTTTAACAATCTTAAGGCGCTGCTCATTTGAGTACCTCTCCATGGTTGAAATTGTCAAGCACTAAAACAAATGAATTAAGTTGGGCAAAAATCTTTAGGTTGACTCACAACTAACATTATATATTAATCGTAAGGCATTTAGATACTTAAGTACTGCAGAATTAAATCAATTCATTTTTAATTGCTGAATCGTTAACTATCTTGATTTTGTATATTTTGTATATTAAATACCCTAAATTGTATGTTTAACTCTTGAAGCTCAGAATTTTTATCTTCATCTTAAGTTCAAATACATATAAATAACAAAATTTATAAATTGAATTTGTAACCAACAAACCCAAGGGTGATCATTAGCCCTTAACCCAAAATAAATATTGAATTTATCTAATAGGCTTGGTTTTTTTACCAATTACTCAACACAAATAATTATAAATGCGTGGAGCAATTATAATAAGTCAACGCATCTATTTTAGCTCTGCAATTGATTTCTTGGTAAATCAACCCCCAAATATTCACCTAAGATCAGAAAGAAGCGTTGTTAAAGAAGTTTGTGTGGCTGCCCATGATCCTACACTATTATATCCAAATATCTTTCCAAACAATAAACCAGTTTAATCTCTCTCCTGTATGTGTATTCTCGGTTCTTATGAGGTGCGAAGTTGATTTAACCATGTTCGTCTATCCGTTGAAATGGATTTTTCGAAGAACCCAGATACGATGGGAAATAATAGATTGTTATATTTTTATATCACAAGCTGTCCGGAATCAGCTTCAAGATCAAATTCACCGCATATAAGCTAATTTTTGGAACATAAATGATATTCTCGATGTGATAAAATAGTACACTACCGATGAATCACCTCAAAGAATCAATTCTCTTACAATGTTCTGATTCTTTTTGAACATAAGAATGAATCATATAAGTATATGAATCCTTTTCAAATGCTCAGGTGATAAATTACTTTTTTATCCTCAAAAGTAATTTTAGAAGATTCATTTAGCAGATTTTTACAAAAAATTATCATCTAGCTGGGGTAGGGCCCAAATTTGACTCAAACATTTTAAAAATATAAAGAGTATTTAATATTAAAAAAAAGACAAATTGGTGTAATATATCCACTTACCCCAAAACAAGTGTCCTTCGTACAGCGAACAGTGGGGTCCATACAAAACAAGCTGGGTGGATAAAAATATAACTTTCTGTTCTTTTCCAACCATGGTGAAGGATATATAAGATTTGGCATAGCCGAATACAGCACTTAAAATTGTTTTTAATATAATCGAAAATATGAAAGAATAATCATTTTGTAATTGGCGCAGTCAAAAGAAAAATCAATCAACCCGTACTCAAATCAATCCGAAGCGGTATCAATAGTACGGTGAGTATGGATTTTTTTGAATCAAGTACGGATTTTCAATCGTGAAATACTTATCTTATCCATTTTCAATCTCAACTTCGTACTTGAAAAAATCCGAAAATGAGATAAACAGTACATTATTAAGCGTTTGGCTCACACACCCAACAACAACATCTATTTGTTTGGGGATTGTGTAGACAAACACCACCCTTTATACTGTTCATAACTATTTTCAAAAAAGAGCCGAACATAATAAAATGTTCTGTTCTTCGCCATTTAAAAAACAGAACAATTGTTGTAATACTGTAGACAAACATTATATTTTAATGTTCTCTAATGTTTCTTTTTTTTTAATGATAAAAAACAAACAAACATTTTAGCAACGACCTCAACACGAACAGCTCGTGTGTATATTGTGTTTACGTTTTGTTGTTTTTGTGAAAAATGTTTGGTTTTTTTTTACCAGACAAAGCTTGTGGATTTAAAAAAAACCGAAAGCAATTAAATGTTCTCATCTTTTGTTGAGTTTGATTAAAACAATATTATTTTTGTGCTCAAAAGATGAAAAACAGGGAAACGTTATTATTAAGATGATTTTCTACACACACACTATTAGCGTTTGTGTTTTCCACAAATCTACCGAACCTAACACTAATGAGCGATATTTAGTGTTTTTCGAACACTGATTTAAGTAAAACAAAGATTGAATCAATCTCAAAATGCGCTTGATTTAAGCATTATAAAGTTTTTTTTTATTCCGAATTCGTGCTTGAAAAAAGACAAAAAAGGAATTATTTATTTAGAAAGAAAAAATTATTATTACAAAATGATAAAACACCAACTTTATCCCCGATATGGTTTTTACTTAAGAACTTCCATGTTCATATTTAACCAAAAATATAAACTAAATGAGAAGCAAGAGTTCAAATTTACTTTTTAACCATTCGTGGCCGGACCTTTTTCAATGTGTATATCAAAACATGATTTATCCCAAGTGTTTTTCGTTCTGTGTGTACATGCGAATTTTGATTTTAAGATAATCTAAATCTAAATATGTAAAATTATATAATTATATATCGAAATCAAACTGAACTAGAAATTACCGTGAAAATGTATTTGTTTGTTAGCTTCATTAAACCGACCTCGTAACAATATCGGTATCCCAGTCAGCATGTGGAAGATAGAATAACCAAACTGATTATTTTAAGACTACCTTAGATGGTCAAAAACTGATTAATTTGTTCTGCGGTTTAAACAAGACTCGAAATTTATTTCCAGAAAGTGACTTGCTTAAAAGCCATAATTAATACATTTTTTTCAATTATTTTTTTAAAAAGCCAATTTTGGTCCAGCTTGCCAAAAAATACCAGTTTTGCAACCTAGAAGCAATTTTTAAATAAGCTCAGTGAATATGGGGCAGAATCTATTCGAAATGCGTAATGAATGTTGCAAAAATCGGACTTAAAAAGCACTTTGATTGCATCTGTCTCTCGCAATTACAAACAAAAGGACTTTCAATAAATGAAAGCTTAGACTTAACTGACAGTTCTAAGGAAAATAGTAAAGATGTCAATTAAAAAGATTTTATTGAAATGTTTAAAAAATGTTTTAGATTGTTACACCGAACTACAAGATTAATTAAAAAACGAAATAGTTTATGTGAGTAGTCCACTTTCAAACTCCGCTAAGTTAAAAAAAATATAAATTCTGTAAATGCCGCCATTTTGTTTGTTTTTTAAAATGCCCCCGTAGCCATTATAAATCTCGTACAAAACCCCTAAAGTTACGCACAATTTCTGGTTAATTATTCAAACTTTATATGTGACCTTCTCCGAGAAAAGGGACCTAGTGTGTCAAAAAACGGGTTCGGACTTAAGAGTGGATTCTGGTACCTAAAAGGGTGTAGAATAAGATGAAATAAGTTTTTCTCAAAACTTCATTTTCACCTTTTCTCGGAGAAGGTCACATATGGTTTGGCGTTTAAATTTTAAAAAAGTGTTTTAATCGATTTTCTCAAAATTTTGTTTTAATGAAAGTAAGACGGATGAACTATTAGCGATCAAATATGCTCCAGTTACATCTTGCGATGTTGAAAGAGTGTTTTCCATTTATGGAACTGTTTAATGCGATAACAGGACATTATTTATTTTTGGCAATTTGCAGCTGCTAGCTATTGTACTTAGCATCAAAACTCAATAAAATAAACGTTTCCTTAATAACATGTTTTGTTTTTTTTTTTTTTTGCCATTTTTCGTGCCATTTGGCCAACCATAACAATTAAAAAAAGGACCAGTTAAAGAGGAATAACTACCAAAAGCCCTGTTACAGATTCATATCCACTCAGGACTTTGCACGTTTGATTTTATGTTTAAGGTCCAATACTAAAGGAAATTCAAAAAGTACGAATTAATGACCAAAAATGTACCAAAAAGTTATCCCAGTCTTGTCACTCAAGATATTGCATGTTGAATTTTATGTTTCTCGGTCCAATCTTAACGTCAATTAAAAGAAGTACCAGTTGTAGAACCAAAAATCTAAAGGAAGAAATTTAATTTTCCATATTTTCCCTTTTTCTGTACTTTTTTCTCCCCATTGAAGTATCAAAAATTTCAATATTGTAGTGGGAGCCCATTTAATACGTATGAGGTAAAGAATGGAGGAAAATATTTTGTAAAAAAAGTACCAACAAAAATTAATAATTTTAACCCTAAAGGTTTGAATTTCTAAGAAGTACCGAATTTGTATTTGTATTTTTTAAGTTCCAAACGTAATAATGTTCATTTATATATAGACGGGGTGACAAAAAGTACCAAAATTCAGGATTTACCCGTATAGTCCCTTAAAGAGCCGAGTTTCAAAAACGCACCACCCTTATTTTTCTAAAGAACATCGATAAGTATTATATTTTTTTTTCTGCATCATTAACAGCCTGTTCATCGATTTCGAACGTTAACGTTCGCATAGAAAATTGCATTTAAAACAGAAACGTATTTTAGAATTTTATTTTTGTTTTAAATATAATTATCTATGCGAACGCTAACGTTCGAAATAATAAACAGGCAGTTAGTTTCGGAGATACGAGAGAGGTTTAATACCCCTGGACCCTATCCTAAGCACTTTAGTGGAACCTTTAATAGCCTATGGCCGTAAGGAGGTTTCATTCTTCATTTTGTTGGAAAATATGTCGTAATTGATCAGAAACGCGAGTCATAAAAGACTCTTAAAGAAGAGTCGCGGGTGGTACTATTTTCCGACTCAAAAACGAGCACATAAATGACTATTTTAAAAACCTGCAGGTTTTAAATCAACACATGCACATGTGTGCGTATGGTCCTAAAAGCTTTTTTTACATTTAGTATTTTCCTTTTTTTTTTTTGGTGTTGTGTTGGGGTATGTTTTCCAAGTATTGTTTCTGCCTCTAGGTATTGTCTAAACGTAAATATGTACGTTCTTCTACAGCATCGTTTTTATTTTTATGAAAAAATTGTATTTATCAACATTTTTTTTTTTTGTTATTTGAACTTTTGTAAATGTTTGGCTTACACATATATGTAAGTTAAGTGTGTTATTGCATTTGTATATGTATGTATGTATATACCATAAAAATTGTGTATTTTATGGTATTATATAATATATCAATTATTTTATACAATCATATTTATCTATATTGCACCCCAAGTTATAATATATATCATTTATCACTTATGTTTATAACACAATATTAGGTTATTCTATAGCAAAAAAGATAAAAGGTAAAATTGGAAACTGAACTGAAATATATGTATTAATGAATTCAGTAAAATAGCAATAATATTGAAGGAAGTAATGATACAATGATTTTGGGGATAACAATTTTTAAAAAAATGTATAAACTTTTCGTTACGTATTGTGAGAGAGATGCAGGTATATTTATTTTGTTATTCCGAAATAATTATCAAAGGAGAACCTATGAAGTGTTTATGTTTAGGTTCTTGTAAAACTCTAGTTATGTTTTTACATCTGTCCGTTTAAAGTAATATAGAGCTCGCAAAAAGAGACCTACAAAAATACAAATACAAAGAATTCAAATCTGTATGTTATTTCTGTCAGCTCCCATACAAATTATTTAAATTATTATTAAGATAACAATTTCTGAAAGTGTCGACTGGACACTATTTGGGGCCCATGAATTATATAAATACCAACATTCATAAGGAAGTTATGGCTTTAAAAGTTGTTTTCGAGAGTAGTATTTCTATGGCAGCCCAGATGCAATATGGACCGATTTAAAGAACATAATTAGATGGTTTGTGGTCACAAAGACTCTATTCCGCAAAAAGGTTTAACAAGGTGTAGTGCGCACATAAAATTGCACCATGCATGTGTGTTAGTGGTGTCGTTTGTTTATTTAGAAACTGAGGCAACGCGATTGACAACTAATTGGGTCAACGGTTCAGCGTTACAACAGGTAGTAGAACACAGAGCTCGTGTGAATTGATTTATCATCATATTATATCAAACCCAAAAATACTAATGTAAATGTATTTTAGAGTAAGTAAAAGGGGAAATTGAGTAGAATTAAGAACCAATTGGAAATAAGATTATGTAAAGTGATTTGTACAGTCACTCTATATTTGTAATTAAGATTTTAGATATAAGGAAAAAAATATATGAAATAAAAATCAATCTTGTTTGAATAATTAAACTTCACACTCTTGTTTTGAATTACTAAACTTAATATACAATCTTGTTTTGAACAATTTAACGAACTACAAAGGAAGATGTGAAACTACTTATGTACCAATTGTTAACATTTTATGGCAATTAAAAATCACAAACCAAATTTTATAACATTTTTACCAAAATTCCGACATGAACTTTGCGAATGGATGGACATCGTTGGATCGAAAAAGGTGGACCGATATTTTTAGTGTTACACACATAAGCACAAGCACATGCATAATACCCCCAACCTATTTTATTTGAAAACAATTTTCTACAACCCTATCCCTGCAAACAAATGGAAGATATTCCCTAAGGTAATAACTTAGCAATATACCGAAATTATCATATCGAAGAAAATATTCAGAGTAAAATTTGATTTTCTTCCTTTTATCGTTTTAAAGAAAATTTCACAATATACACAGGAAGAAAAAACTCATACTAAATTTAAGTTTGATCTTCTTACTTTAGTACGATTCGTACTCAAAATTTTAAGTACGGATAACACTTAATCCAAAATGGGATAACTTTCGAAAACTAATATGCGTGCATACGCGTGTGTTTATAAAAGTTTATTGTAGACACAACAACAACACTACAATTCACTTCATGTTCAAAAAGTAAAATAAGAAGCAATAATTCACACATTCAATTTTTTAAAATTATTTTGTTAAATGCATCAAATTTTTAAAATAGTAAGATTACGGAAACCATATTGGGCATGCTGCTGATGTCTAATAAATGAGATTTCTTCTGTTAACAAAGGGCGGAATACAACAAGAGTGAAATAAACTTGTGTTACGTGTGAGCACGTGCTTTTATAAAATTAAAAATACAAAATTATGCTAGGAAAATGATGTCAGAAAAATTTTCATTGAAAAAGGGGTTGTTGATTTTAAGGTGAGAGGAGAAAAACATACGATTTTTAAAATTTTATAAGAATTATTTTAATTTAAAAATTAAATTAAAAATAGCAGAAATTCCATCTTTATATCGAATTTAATACTTTGGATACTATCAAACAGATTATTTCAAATATATCTTCGATTTGCTAACTAATCTCAAAACCTCGGAAAAAGCTTTAATTTTGCAATAATATGTGTCTATTTGGAAATTAAATATATTTAAACTGGAGATTTTGCGGAGTGGGGGTAGCGTTTAGGAACTGAAACTGAAACCAAATTTAGCTTTATTTTTTTGTTTGTCGAATCCTGATATTGTGACATAAAAATTTTTAGTTTTCAAATTAATTGGAACTTTTGGCAAAATTTATGAAAACATTAATAGCTGCGTTCGTTTACCCTAAAGTTTGTGCAAATTTGTACTGGATTTTACTGAAATACGTTCGCGTACACATACATTTGTAAAATTTTCATATTACTCACCTACTGGATTTTACTGGAAAAGTAAACGAACGAACATAATATTATCAAATATTTTATTATTACGACAAACAAAATTTTGGTTATCAAAATTGACAGCACAAAATACTAAAAACTTGATTTTATAAAAATGTAACAAATATAAATTAAGAATATAAGCTATTCCGAACAGGTCAGCAGACAAAAGGCCTTATGTCATCGCTAGAAAACTTTGTTTGGTGAGTTTAAAGATACATACATACATAATTTATAAAAATTTGTATACCCTCCACAATAAGTTGTAAAGAGGGTATACTAAGTTTGTCATTCCGTGTGAAACTTTTTTATTATTCATCTCAGACCCCATAAAGTATAAGTATATATTCGAGCTCCTTGAGTAATTCTAAGTCGATTTAGCTATGTCCGTCTGTCTGTCCGCCTGTCCTTCTGTTGAAAACGCTCAATTTCGAAAAACTCAAAAGAAATAAACAAACTTGGTGTCAAATTTCTTGTAGTTATCCTAAGCAGTTTAGGATTGGAATCCAGTAAAATCAATTCAGTTGGATTAGAGCTATGATTCAAAATATGGAACCACCACCTTAAAAAATTGCTAATTTTGTTAAAAAAAACTAACATAAATGGTAGAACAATGCACGGAATGATATAAGAGATTGCAAAACTTCATTGTATTTGACTGGAAATCACCCTGTAGAATTTCGTGAAGATCCGTCTATAATTTAACCAAGGTCCCATATAAACCGTATTCCCAGAAGGACTAAAGCAGTAATAAATAATGCTATCATTACAAATTTTGCAACGTCTAGTCACACTAGGGGACTAGAAATGACACTGTGAAATTTCGTTAAGATCGGTCCATGACTTACCCTAGGCCCCATATAAATCCTACTACCGGAAAAGAGTTTAGAAAGCCCAAAACCGTAATAAATAATGCTATCATAATAGAATTTGGTACGTCGCAGTTTTATAGGACTAGAAATGACACTATGAAATTTCGTTAAGATCTGTCCATGACTTACCCTAGGCCCCATATAATCCCTACTACCGGAAAACAGTTTATTACGCCTAATACCCGTAACTTCTACAAACAGATATCTGGTCGTTTTCTTACCTAATAATTATCTTTTCCTATCCGGTAACACTATTGTGGTAATTTTAACGTTAAGTTTGCGTACGTAAATTAACTATCGAAAACTAATAGTGTCAAATACACTAAACTTTAACTCGCAGGAAAGAAATACTTTTTTAAAATATGAAAACCATAGATATCTATAACCAGGAAGATATCTACTTGTAGAAATTACGGGCATTAGCCCGTAATAAACAATGCTATCAAAATAAAATTTAATACTCCACAATTTTATAGGACTTCGTTATGATCGGTCCATAATTTCGTTTAGGACCCATATAAAGCCCACTCTGGTAAATTATTTATATACGCCTAAAACCGTTACAGATATATTTATTGTGGTAACATTTTTTCCAACTTAGTTTCATATGACCAGAAACAATGTCATGCAATTTTGTGATATACGGTCCATATAGCAGCCTTCTGTAATTCACTGTAAACGCTAAAACTTATTTCAACGCTGTATTGAAATTTATGTTTTTTAATACCAGATATCACTCCGCAGAATTTGGGCAAATAACTTACCATGGCTCTAATATAAATTCCCCTCCTGAAAATCATTTAAGTTCGTAGTGAAAATTGCTATAAATAGCATAGAACTTTCTGATGGTCGGTCAATAATTTAATATAGGTCTAAACCGCAACCAATTTTAATGCTGACATCTGTTTTTATAAAGAAAAACTAATAAAAAATAGGTATCATGTAGATATCACTCGTGAAATATTCGAACTGTCGGTGGAGGGTTTCAAAGTATCGGCACAGTAGATAGCACTCTTGTGTGAACTTGTTTGATTTTAATTTTGTGCTTATAAACATATAAAATGTTTAAATGTTTATATTAATAAATTCAGAAAAAGTTTTTTAAATAAACGAATTTTCGTAATATGAGTTCTTAAGTCAAACAATTTTGTCACGAGAAGTTTATGATTTTGTAGATATATAAAGTTAGGGCTATCTAAGAAGCAATTAAAATATAGGCTAGTTGGTAGGGTATTGAATTTGAGAGAATCTACTGCCATCTTATTTCTCTCTTTTAAATTTAACCTTGGTTAATTTTTTTTGTAATTATAATTTTAGTTCATTTAATTTTATAATCTTTACTCAATGGGTTAATTGCTACCTAAAATTAAATTTATGAGCTTGGCTTAAATATATTTGAAGGAAAACAAGATTCCATCTCAAAGCCCTGAGTACGGCCGGAATTAAAGGGAGCCAGGCTTTCCAACAAGTAAAATGTTTGTATGATGAGCTGTCACAAACGGGTAAGTAAAATAATAATATTTTCTCTGGTTCTGTGGGGAAAGTGTTTAGGTTAGAATCAATCAATTTTAAACACGAATCGAGATTAAGCTGTCTTAGAAATTCTTGAATCAAGCTGAGTTTGAGGTTAAGTTTATCTCACTTTTAATTAAGTCAATTCTGTTTTCGGATTATTTCAATTACGAATTCGGGAGTAAATATGAAAAATTATACTTATAAGTAAAGTATTTCACACTTGGATTATTTGCCAAAATATTCTGCAAAAGGTTAATATTTAAATAAAATAAATGTGTTAATAACTTATCTCTTTTTTTCAATTTATTCAAAAAAATAATTTAACCCTCATAGTGGATCCAATTTTAAAGGAGTTGGATGTTGTACAAAATATGGTGGCAAACCAAACAACAGCAATTGAAAGAATTGTGCAAGAAGAGGTGACATTAAAAATTTTAGCCAGGGTTGCCGAACAAAGAACCGAGATAAGTGCATAACTGTCCCTGACTTCTTTTCCACTCAATACCGATGATGAGTGTATTCAGTATGAGAACAATTATGAATAATTTAGTATGTATATAAATTTAGGCTTAAAAGCTCATGTTTTTTAAACAAAGTTCTCCAAAAAGGGGCAAAAAGTAATTGCTTTTTCCAAAACGTGTAACTGCCCTGGTAGATTCCAATTGAGTATGCGCGACTTCGTCTATATTTTAGAAGATGGGTCATAATATGGGCGAGGCACTAAGTAAGAAAAACAAACTGTATGACCAAAGAAAAGAGAGAAAAAAAACATGATCAAATATGCTCCGTCATTATCCAATGGAAATGTGAAGTTTTGTAGGGTACTTAAAAAAAAACATTCGTAATATCGGACTGTGAGGACTATAAGACAAATATATGAATATTAAAATAAGTCATTTCTAGGGAGTCTTAAATGTGTTGCAATTAAATTTATAATACGAGTATCATCCGCATAATAAATGTTTTCTTTGTTATTTTAAACTTTTTTCCAGAAAATTTAAGAGTTTTTCCTGTCTAAAACAAACTTTCTATCTTATTAAAAAAGAAAGAAATAGTTTTTCTTTTGAATTAAAGGAAAATGAAATAGAAGAACTGAAATGGTTCATAAAATTAAATTAACATACAATTACACTACACAAAATGGTCCACTTGCCCATCATTATATTTACTCATTTCATTCTTCATTTATTTCTTCTTTTGCTTGTTCTCATCCAGACGTAATAAGATGTATAAGACCGAGTGACTGAATGACGGACAGACTGACTATGTTTTGCATATAAATTATCTGCGAAATATGTATTTATAAATAAATGTATGTACGTTAATTCAAATGTCAGTTTGTCAAAAAATGAATGTACGGCGAACGAAATAAAGTTAGACAAATGGTTTGAAATATTAGAGGAATATTAATGTATTTCGGCGGCCTTATCTGTGGCAGTGTGTTCGGTGTATACTTGAAAATGGTAAATGGGTGTGTTTGCATTGCTTAAAGTAGAGTATGGTTTTAGTGGAGGTATAATAAAAAAAATGAAAAAGATAGGTGGGCCTGAAATATACTAAAATAATGTAAAAAGCATACACACGATCATAACAGATATACGAAATGAATAAAAATTCCACTTACACACACACACAAAATGTATGTATATTAATCTGTGTGTATCAGTTAGCAAAGCAACGAGGGTTTCTTGCGTATGTAAAGGAATGCCTACACAAGTTATTTAACATTATATATAAATACATACAAGACTAACACATATATATGTAGATTCATACACAAATGTGTACAACAACAAAATTGAATCTTATACGTATGTTTATACATTTACTCACATTCTATATTTATCGTATATAAAATAAATACTCACACTAATATTTTAAAGTACACACTCATAGAACAACAATAATACAAGCTAATAATCATTAATCTTTTAAAGAACGCCCTGAGACGTCCTTGGAAATCAGTGTAGTAAAACATACAGATATGCATGCATACATGTAGCTATGTATTTGTGTGGTTGTGTATTTGTAGTGTAGTTTTTGGCATATTAACTGTGAACAAGTCTGCTGTATTTATTTTGTGTATTTACTATCAATGCCATGATTTTTATTTAAATTTTATGCGTGCATATAATGGTTTGTTTTGATAAAGCGTTTTCATTTTTCTTCATTATTTAACACAAAACCTGACTTGTCAAACCTTTAACATATATGTATATTAGGGTGGTCGTTAACTGCATGGGACATATTTTTTTTTTATTTTTCCATGCTCTCACCTCCCTAACGGCTTAGCCTTCGCCTATTGGCCTAAACATTTTTTTGGCGTTGTTTGTTTTATAAATACCCACAAAATCCAACTTTTGATTATAACGGCCACCCTAATGTACATTATACATATATTCTGTATATTACATTTTACAAAATTAAACGAAGCGAACAAAAAATTTGTTTGTTAAATTATATAAAACAATTGAGTCCTCAGTTATAATTTTAATTGAAATACAATATATTTTTACAATAAACCTGCGAAATTTTAACAATGCTTTCAAATCATTTTATTTAATTAGTTTCTGATTACACAATACAATGGGGGAATTTAGAAAAAAAACAGTTTCGTGTCTTTATTACACTTTAACTGTCATAAACAGCGTAGACCCCGAAGGCAACGTCGGATATACGAAACAATAAAAACTTAACAATTTCTTATTTTCGATCTAAAATCTTAGCAAATTCTATGTTTAAACTAAAGTTTACATGTGGCATTTTAATTTTAAACCTACTTGGACCAGGAATTTCTGTGATTAAAAGGGCCTACCACAAAAGCCTGTTATGACAAAAATTTTATGAAACAAATTACCATTTAAACCAAGGCCGCCGTGTAAATGAAGAATACATACATATATAAATTTTATTTATTCCATTAGTTCGCGTTATATGAGCGATATTGTGTTTTATGAGGATATATTGAGCGGAATAACTAAAGACCGTTTGCTTTTGCAAATTAGATCTAGCTAAGTTCTTATTCCTGCGGCTGATTTCATGCCACAATTTAAAAAACCAAAAAAAATTTTTGAAAAAAAAAAATTTTGATGCATAATAGGAAGATTGATTTGATGTTAAGTATTGTTTTCTACAAGAAAGCCATTAAGGACCCTACATGTACATGATGTATATTTGCCCATGTCGTTTTTTGATGTTTGTAGGTAAAGTAATAATGACTTACTTTTGGGACATCCCTTGTAAAATTCATTGCTTTTTTTTAAGTAGAATTGTAAGTAGTGCTTTTATTTTTTCTGATTACTCAACACACTATTTTGTAGGCGAATTTTTACTAAGTAGTAACAATTATAGTGTGTCACATGAGCTATTAGGTTTTAAACAAAATCTAACAGCCGATCTATAAAATGCAGAACGAAACTAATGCCAGCCTTAAACAAAAGATCCAATACAATTGCATCAACGTCTCTGCAAATACAAATATATATATGCAAACATGTGTATTAACAAATTTATACATTTTTGTCCTTCGGTTTAGCTAAAAACAAAAACAAGTAAACCTACAACGACATTTGATTTTATACTCCTGTCTAACCTGAAGTTTAGACATTTGTAAGGATGTTGTGGTTGGCACCACAGATATGCTGGTAGCATGTGTAGACGTTCCCTTTTATTTTTTAGTTATGCTACGGGTTAAAGGCTTTCTTACGTGTTTACATCGTAAAACACCACATTTATTTTTATAGCAAAATTATTCGCACGAGTGTGTGTATAAATTAATGTGTGTTGTGTGTGTGAGGGTGTAAATATTTAAAAACTTAGCTTGTTGTTAGATTTATTACTAGTTAAGTTGTGCACGGATTTTCATATTTAATAAATCTCAAACACAGCTTCCTTCTGTTCATCAGTAAATATCTTTAAAACGCAAGTTAAATGTTTTGGAATAATTATCGAATTTTGTTTCATTCTTTCACTTATTCGTTCGTTCCTTTTGGTTTATGTTGCCTTTTATAAAAGCACTCTGTTTAAATACATCACTCCTTTTCGTCAATCGAAATCTAAATATTTATTTAAAAGCAAAATTAAAACTTGTTCTAATTCCACACAAAACGAAAATAAGTACGTGCGTTTTTGTTTGTGTGAGGCCTTTTGTTAATGTATGCATATTATTAGTTAAATTAATTCTTTTAACTTCTTTTGTCATTTTAGCAAATTTATAACTATAAGTATATGTTAGTATACTTACATATAAGTATACTTACATATATATACTTATAAGTATATATATGATTGTACTTTTATATCACACGTGTGTGGGTGGTAACTTGTAGGTGTGCGTATGTATGTGTTTTCACATTTGACTGGGAAAGACATTTGTTTAGTATTAACAAAATTAAATTTGTTTTTATAATTTGTTTCATTTGTTAGTTAATATATTCGAGTGTATGTGGAAGTGTGTGTGTGTGTGATTTAATTAATGATGTTTCGTTATTGATTTATTTGTCAGATAAATTAAAGACCGAAACGGCCTCCACACGTATGTTAATAAGTGTGTATAAGTGTTTCTTATACGTTTTGTTATATTTCTTTAAAACATTTTATATTACATTTTTTTGTTAATCAACGAGAGAAGATATGTTGTCTTTATCGTGATTTATAGTTTGTTTAACTTCGTCAAATATATGATGTAAATACTTATTTGCAGATTTACTTGTGTTTGTATTGTTAAGATAACGGAGTTTTAGTTTTGATTGATATCAAATGTAGTAATTTGGTGACTGTTTCTGTTAATTTTGCATTGAACAATTGTGCGTTTTTCAGTTGTCTGGAATAAAAAATGGCACTAATTTAAAAAAAAAATTTATTTAAAATATATTTGCTAACTATAAAACGATTAAATTAATAGTTTAAATTTATGAAATCATTTTCTATTTTAAATAAAAGTTTTTATAAGTAAAAAAGTATAAAAGTAAAAGATTGGGAAACCTCTGACAGAATTTCTATTAATATTTCATCATATTAGCCATCTATTGTACAAGAAATAAGATAAAGTTTTGCGTTACATGCTAATCATAACGGAATTTTTGGTAAAATATTTAAAAAAACATGAAATAAATTTCACGAAATAAAAATGACTTAAACAGATAAAAGATTGTTAGTTCCAAAAATCATCAATAGAAATTTAATAGAAAAATTAGTGCTAAGATTAATTTATTTTATAAATATGTTTGATTAAAAGAAACCTAAGTATAAAAATTTATTCGAAGCTGAAGGTGTTTTTCAACAAACTGTCAAACGTTGCCTGTGAGAATCCGTAAGGTAAAAGGTATGCTTTTTAAACTTTGTAGTTTATATTCATAAACTAGTTTTCAGATGTCTATTATAAAGACAAAATTTGCTCAAAATATATTATAGACGACAGACTCAGTCTATTATTTTAATTAGCTCCTAAAGAAATTACTCCATAATAAGAATTGTGAAGCAAGCCATCTCTAATTTTTAATTTATTTAATTTATTATTCGTCTATGGAATTAATCCTTACAGACTATTTATACAACTTAAATGTTTATGTTATAAATAAAATAATCAATTATTAATTTAAAAAAAAAATTATTTTTTTATCAAAGTGTTTCTTGGGATTCAAAAAATTAATTAACAAGGTTTCGTTTAAATGTGCTAAATTCCCAATGATATAGTTACAAGTAAAGCTGGGGAATTATATTATTCGCTTAACAGTTTTGTTTGTATAATATCTATCTGACGATCTGGCGTAAGCAACCAGTGAAATGCGCATAGCAATAGCTTATTCCATCAACAATAAATTTCAG
The DNA here is from genome assembly GCA_949318255.1 of Pollenia labialis. Taxonomy (NCBI): domain Eukaryota; kingdom Metazoa; phylum Arthropoda; class Insecta; order Diptera; family Polleniidae; genus Pollenia; species Pollenia labialis. Next base: position 104,668,300 of record OX439140.1, read on the forward strand.
TTTATCAATAGTATGAAATGGGAATTTAGCATATTAGTATTTAAAGAAAAATCTATAAATCTTGTATAGATTTAAATTGAATACACATTCTCCTGACAGGGCCAACGTTTGCATAATTAGCTCTAAAAAACTGATCGGATAATGGTGAGAAGTAATGTGTTGGTCGTTGAGGAATGTTGAACGAAATATTTTTGATAAGAAAACTAGAACAACGATCACCGTTCGGTCGAAACGAGACATTTAACATAGATCTTCGGCTTTTTAAGGTTGGCAGCTAAACGAGTCTGCTGGCATATGATGGGCGATTTAGTGTTTTGAAGTATAAACTTCGTAAACAACAGGTTTTTTTGCACAGATTCGATCCTATCGATATAAGTTTAGTTCATAGGATCCAAATTATGAAAGCATACTGTTAAAGAGGTCACACAAGTGATGTATATAAAGCTTTTGTTACAAAAAGGCCATTTAAAACTTTAGCCCAAAGTTTTACAAAACCAAGAACTCATCTGGCTTTGTTTACCATATTTGTTATATAATTAATGAAACTTAGTTTAGGATCCAATAAAACACCAAGATCTAAAAACCTATCCACTTTTTCTAGCTGATAATTGCTAAGCGTATAATTTACAGATCCGGTCGCTTTCGGGCAAAACGTACATATTTGCACTTTTTTAGATTCAGCTCCATAAAATATACACTAATTGTAAAACGAGTCCAAGTAATTTTGGAGTAAAACATCATCAGCATATATTAAAATATTTGAAAACTGAATAACTTGTGGTAAATCGTTTATAAACAAGGAATATAAAAGCGGTCCAAGGTGTCTGCCTTGTGCGAGGATGAATTTTTAAAAAGTACGCTTTGTTTTCTATTTGTTAAATATGAGAAAATCCACATTATGCTAAGATTAGCAAATCCCACCAAAAGTAATTCCTTTACACAGAAAAAAAATTTTTGCGCCAGTAAAATAATTAATCAAAAATAAAATCAGTTTTAATTAAATATTTAAACAGGTTAATTAAATATTTAATCAAGTGAATTAAACGTTTAATTAAAATATTGTCAATTAAACATTTAATACACTTCATTAAATACTTAATTAACCTGATTAAATATTTAATTAAAACTGATTTAATTTTTGATTAATTCTTTTACTCGCGCAAAAATTTTTTTCTGTGTATAAGAAGTTTATGATTGACTTTATCAAAAGCTTTGCTAAAGTCCGCATAAACTTAATCTGTATGTTTTCATTGAAGAAAACTGCAATTGACTATTTTGGTAAGTTGTAATAGATTTGTTGAAGTTGAACATCTTTTTTGAAAACCGTGTTAGAAAGGAGAAATTAAGGTGTTGGCTTGATGACATAGGTGATCCGTTATGCCCCGATAATTCCGCAATGCCCCGATTATTTGTAATGTCGGACTTGTTTCCAGATTTAAATAGCGGAATAATTAACGAATCTTTCCATTTATTTGGAAAATATCCATATTTAATTGTTGTATTAAACATTAGTGACAACGGAATAGCTAAAACATATGCACAATGAATAAAAACAGAACTACGAATTTTATCAAGACGACTTTTGTAAGAAAATGTAAGCTTTCTCAATCTATTAGAAACTGTAGAAACATCAAGCATTGGAATATATATTGTTTGATTAGCGGTCAGTGTATATGGGCTAATGTTTGAATCATCATCCAAATATGTATTTAGTTGAGAAAAACTGGCAAACAAATTACTTATAACAGCATCATAACTAGATTTCATTACAGCTGGAAAGCCAGTTGCTTTCCTCTTAGAGTTAACAAATTTGTTACTTATGAAACTTTATAAGTTTTCTTATTTTTCTCTTTTTCTCTGTACAAGTTCTGTAGAATGTTAAAATTTTCTTAATCTGTTTTTAAATTAACGAGTTACAGATAAATAACTACCTTTTCATATCGAAATAATAGCTTGATCACAATAGCACCCTTATCACGCAAAATTGGCATCTTCTGTTAATCGATCGCAGGCCCACTTAGCGAAGCGAAAACGCATTGGACTTTGTATGGCGTCAAACCAAGGTCTTTATGCAAAATTCGTCTCAATGATGTCTCTGAAATGTTCAATTGTTGAGAACGAAGGTGAATTAATGTTGATGGCGCTTCACGCACACTTTCTGCCACAGCACCAATATTCTCGGGTGTACGCACTGTTTTTGGCTTTTCACGCTTTGGTTTATCGATGAGGATGCCAGTTTCTTTCACTTTTTTCACAAGATAACGAACATACGAAGCTGACGGTGCTTCTCTTCAAAGTCCGTACGCAATTTTCGCACACATTCTGCAACATTACCATGATTTTCAAAGGAATGTCGCAATATTTCTCACCGTTGTTCAGCGCATACACAACCATATTCGTTCAGCGGAAGGATAAAACTAATTATCTGTCAAATCAGACATGAGCTAAGTGTTACCATTCACGAAATATTAAAAAAAAAAATAAAGTTCAAAAACTTATAAATTAAAAAGTATTTCAAAAAATTGAATAAACTATTTTTGAAACTATTAGCATTGCTGTTTAGTTGTTGACTTTGTGGAAGATTGTTTCAAAGACGAGCGGCATGTACATAAAACTGCCATTCAAATACAAGTAAATGATGTCGAGGAATAACAATATTTCGGTTTTGTGGCGATTGAAAAAAAAGTATTTTATCAAATATATATTATACATTAGTGTTTAAAGAAAAATTTATAAATCTTGTATAGATTTAAATTGAATACAAACGTATTTTATCGAATCTATATTTAGGTGTTTGAATGTTGATTATTTTATGTAAAAAAATAAGAGTGCGAATTTTTAGCAGATTTTCAAAGGATACTTAATAAAAATTATTGGCAACAGATGAAACATGATCAGACCGTCTTAATCCTCACATATCTTCTTATGTTATTGAACAAAACATTCAACTTTCTCTTACTAACCGAGTCACAGCTTCCAAATATTTCACAACTATTGATTTAGCAAGCAAGGCTATTATTCTTAAGGGTGTGAAATATTGCACGTAACTTTACATAAGTTTGACCAACCAGTTAATTTACATGATCAGTCCAGGTCAAATTGCCATTGAAAATGATTCCAAGATTTTTCGCCTTGTTAACAATTTTAATTTTCTCACTATTTTAAACAATATGCTCAGATATGGAGGGAATTAAGCTTTTTTACATATTACAATGCATTTAGAGTTTTGAGGATTCATACAGAGACCGTTTGCACTAGCCCAAAGGTAAATTCTATTTAAGTCGTCATTTATGTAGGTCGTAAAGGGAAGTAATAAGGGGAAAGTTTGGCATTTATATTGTATCTTGTTAAAATACTGAACCGATTCGTATATTTTCTGTTATTGTTAATTACATAACACGTTCAAGGCAAAATCTAATTTTTGTTTTTCATATTTTTGTTTTCCAAAACTAATACTTTTGTCATACCATGGTGAAGTGTATAAAAGATGAGGCAGAGTCGAATTAAGCACTCTTACTTGTTCAAGTTTATTCACAAACCCTTTTTTTTAAGTATTTTAGGTCGTATATGACCGAATAAAGTCTTCCCACTTGTTTATCAATAATTTTATTTTTCAAATATTTTTCATCTAATTTAATGAATAAATAAAACTAACTTCTTAAATAGATTATACTTATAAATTATAAAATGTAGCTCTAACAATATTTTCAAGTGTTAATTTGCATTAAGTGCTTAAAAATTTACGTCCATACCATGTACAAATTTTTTTATTGTTATAAAAATGTACACGTTTTTATGGCATTTTTTAACTGCATAATTTGAGATGACCCTGACCTTTTTTGTCTATAAACTTTGCAAATTTATTATTATCTACTGTTGTAAAGAGAAATAAAATTATATGAAATAAAAGAAAATTCGAAGATTTATTATCGCTTTAAAGAAAAATAAATGAAAATAAGTGAAATAGCCGTAATCATTAAAATTGCAACATTTTACATAAAATCGCAAAATAATTTTTTTACCTTCAACTTGCCAACAGTCATTTAACAGTCATTTTTATACAGAAAAGGACTAGTAAGTCCTTGCAGTATAAGGACAAGTAGTGTTGCCAGTTTAGCCATTTAGTGGCCAGTTTTTATCAATGAAAAATTTAATTTGGTCATTTTTTTTTAAACAATTTCTTCAAGTTTTTTAACAAATTTGAAAAAATGATCGTGATCATGAAATGTAGAATATTTATAAATTCATTGATTTGAGATGACCCTGACCTTTTTTGTCTATAAACTTTGCAAATTTATTATTATCTACTGTTGTAAAGAGAAATAAAATTATATGAAATAAAAGAAAATTCGAAGATTTATTATCGCTTTAAAGAAAAATAAAAGAAAATAAGTGAAATAGCCGTAATCATTAAAATTGCAACATTTTACATAAAATCGCAAAATAATTTTTTTACCTTCAACTTGCCAACAGTCATTTAACAGTCATTTTTATACAGAAAAGGACTAGTAAGTCCTTGCAGTATAAGGACAAGTAGTGTTGCCAGTTTAGCCATTTAGTGGCCAGTTTTTATCAATGAAAAATTTAATTTGGTCATTTTTTTTGAAACAATTTCTTCAAGTTTTTTAACAAATTTGAAAAAATGATCGTGATCATGAAATGTAGAATATTTATAAATTCATTGATTGAGTGAATGGACTATAGCTCGAAATTAAATCAATAAAATCGATGATATTAATTTTTTGTTATTAATTAATTCGACTTAATTATATTTAAATGTTATAACAGTTTTAGTATGAAGTCATATACATATTAATTTCAATTTTATTTTGGTCCCTTTTTTATAATTATTAAAAAGTTTTTTTTATATAAATCTTGGTTAGCCATTTTTAAGCCACTATTTACCCATAAATCGGTAATTTTTGGCATGAAATTTTTTAGTCGTCAAGAGTTGGCAACATTGCTGAAAAGAAGCAACGTTCATTTGTTTCCTTAATATAACTTTTTTATGTTTTTGAATCGTATATTTCGCGCTTTACTTTATTTTTTTATTGGCATTATAAAGCAGAAGACGTAAAGACTCTCTGTATATGTAAAGATAAATAAATGTAATATGTATTTGTACGTATAAGTTACATACCAATACAAACCAACAAATATTTTCTACGAAAATACTTAAGAAAATTCAACCTCATATTTGATTTCACTGTCCTGGATTTTTGTTTTTTAATTTAGTTTATGTAACATGTACGCTTTTTTTGCTTCTTTCGTATTATTTGGGAGCAATAAAAATAAAAATTCATATTCTTCATAAAAATAAGTTTATTTTTTTAAGTACATAATAGGCGGTGTCATAAAATGTGTTCGTTTGCCGTTTTGGTAAAAAATGTTTGTTAAATTTAATTTAAGTCAGCATTTGTATTTATTTTGTGTCTACTCATACCTACATCAATACAGGTGAGAAAGGTATTATGCGTTTGTGCTAGTGTGTGAAACACATTTGTACCCTACAGACAAAGTACCAAGTATTTTTCTAAAAATATACTGGTTGGATTTTACTTTAAACTAGTTGCACTTTTGATTTGTTTTATACATATATCAAGCTGTCGTATTAAAGGTTGGGTTGTCATAGGAGGCCAACTAGTTCCTTCCTATGTAATTTTTATAATAGTTCAAAACTATTTAGTTGCTTTATTAACAGTATAAGTTCTACTTAAATCAAAAATAAAGTTTTCCTTACTTTATCCTCTCAATATATTTTTCATACTTACTTTAAATATTATTTTATAGTATTTATTTATTTTGGAAAAATTCTAGCACTTAGCCCTGGAACCAGAGAGAGAGAGACATAGAGAATATTATTGTTTATTTTCCTGTTTGACTTTTATTGAATTCCCCTTTGTTAACTGTAGGAACTTTCGATTATAAGAATGATCCAATATGGTTTTCACATCATTCTACATTGTAAATTTGATGTTTTTAACTAAATAATTTTAGCAAAAAGAAATCGGGAAGTTTCCTTCTTTTTATATATTTGTATACCTGAGAATTATTTGTCAACTCTAAAAGCAACCAAAAATGTATGTATTTTTTTTAGTAATTTTTTGTTATCTACTTTTGTAGTGCTATTGTTATTCCTAACAAGTAGTAAATCGTTTTTACCAACTTTTGTTGTGCTGTTGTCATTTATACAGCAAACGGCGGCACGTAAAAAGCTATGCAGTTGCAATTTTATCATCTCTCTCATTTCTCGAAAGAGTAATAATATTGATGTTCAGGTCACCTTTTAATATTCTAATCGCCCCTGGGGAATGTGCTGCGCCTTTACATCCTTCAGCATGATTGTCTTTGCGACAGCCTTGCTTTTCTTTGAAAATATACTATTGGGGAGCACGTATTGGTTGTGGTTTAAGCCCAAAGTCGCGGGTAGAGTGACATCCAGTTGGAGGACTGATCGTTGTCCTGCGATAAAGTTCGGTTCGTGAAAAGATCCCTATTTGCTGTTTCTATTCGAGAGAAGAGGCCGGGGTTATGAGTAGAACAGTGTTGGTAAGATATTGCTAACTGCATCTGCAAATTCTCCTCACTCCGATATGGGCATTTGGTAAGTGCTTCATATTAGCGCAACATGTGATTGAGATCCAGACAGGTATTCCACTAAATCAAAATCACAGTATTCCAACCGACTGAGAATCACTTTCTAAATCGATTTAACGATATCCATCCTCTGTCTCTGGCGGTTTCTCTTTTCACGAAAACTTTGTGCGTAAAGTACAGGTCACAAATTTGTAGATAATTTGTTGAAATTTGGTACACGGTTTTATTTCAAAAAAATAGAATGCATTCCAAAAAAATCTGTTTTTTATGATGGTATACTCACACCAAAACAGTGGGGAGGGTATTATGCTGCTGTTACTAACACCTAAAAAAGTGCTCCTAGACCCACCTATTAGTATACTCAGAATTACTTTCTGCTTCGTTCGTTCGTCCAGCTTGTGCGCAAAATACAGGTCGCACTTAAGAAGATTATTTGATTAAATTTAGTGCACATGTTTTAATTGCAGTAAGAACGAAGGAACTTAAAATTCGTAGCATAGGTCATTAATATCACATAAACCTCACACAAACATTTTCCGAAATAGTGTCTTTGAGCCCATAAACCATCTTATTATATTGTTATTAAGAATAAATTCGGTCCGAACTTGTCTTATTGCAAAACTGATATTGTTACCAGGTTTTATTTGATGCGTATAATATGAGTCTGAAATATGGTATACTCCCTTAAATTTAATTCTAAATTCTGTGGTGTAGAGTATCAGATGGTCGGACTTGAACAACTATACTTTCTAACTAATTTTATTAAATTTGGCCCAAAAATATATTATTGCAGCTTTAATCATCTAAGCATATTTTATTGAAGTCGGTCCATTTTTGACAATAGCTCTCATACAAACAAAACACCACATCCCAAACTAGTTTTTATGACAGAACTTCCTTATAATTTTTCGTATTGATATAAAATTTGCCGACAATAACTTTTTTAATAGCTTCTATGACAGTTTTGTGCTGGTTTTTCCTGAGTCCAATACAAACCAACTTTCTGAAATAACTTAATATGAAAAAATTTCTTAAAGATTGCACAAAAAACCCTTTAGTTAGCATCATAACATAATTTTGTTAGGTTAGTACTGTGGTGTAAGGTATCATTTGGGTTTGACAGGCTGTACTTTTTTAAATTTTTAAATAATAATTTTAATAACAAACATTTTTCGCGGTTTTGACAACATCATTATTAACACGATTTTTTAAATTATTACAGGATTCCTTTTGTATTTTATTGCAACGAAATTTTTTATAATTAAACTAATTGGGTTTGAACATTTGTTAGAGTACTTTGAATTAAAAAAATAGAAATAAAATATAATTTAAAATTCCATGTTAAATGTTATACGTTTCAATGTAGTATCTTAGAATACTATATTTGGCTATGCCCAGAGTTTAATAATTGCAAATAAAAAAGGGCGATATCTATACAAATTTGCAGAACAATAATTTTCCATACAAAATGTTTTATTAAATAGAATTGCCACTAGAATTTTATTTTATATGAAAGAATAAATATTGATGACGATTTAATAAGCTAGAGTGGGACTTATAGAAGCCCATATTTTTCAAATAAAAGTACAGAAGAATATATAAATTTCTTATAGGGCTTACAAAAGCACAAACAAAATTAATAGTATTAAAACATTTTGGAATCACATGCAGCTCTCTGCCAACTCCATAGTGTCAAGTTAACAGAAACGTAATACAACCTTATTGTCCTCGGAATCTTACTTTAAATGTATTTTTGAAAATTGGTTCTAGTACAATAAATACTTAATATGTGTATATGTTGGTCTATGTTTTCATAAGATAGTATATCAGTAATAATTACTATTCGACAAAAAATTTCTAAATGACACTTGTAACCATTTAGTATCCATACAAATATTTATAATAATCTATACATACTTAGTAATATAAGTATTTTAACAAATATGCCAAATTTAGGGCAAACACATTTTAATGCCCCAACTATGCATGGAAAAATGTACTTTACATTTGTAAACAAACAAAAACACACTCATAGATACTTTAACCATATATGTATGCATGAGTGTGTGTATTTGTTTAATACTTGTATAGATTTATATAAAAAGGAAAACCCAGTTAGCATTTTGAATCATAATCTAATCATTTAGGAATCAGCTTCACGAGCAAAATACCCGTATATGAGCTCATTTTGAATCATAAGTTCCCAGCTAGCATTTGGGTGATTATTTTTTTTGTAAAAATCACCCAAATGATTCTTTTTAGATCAGTTTTGATAATTAAAAACTGATTTATCACTTGAGTGATTGAAAAAGGCTTCATATATGATTCATTTATATGTTGAAATAACCATTGTTAAATATTTTGAATTTTTGTTTTTGCCAAATGAAAAAATAATAAAAATATAATCTTTCATGTTAGCCAAATAAATAAGAAGCTTGGCTAAAAAAGAAGCCCAAAAATTATTGGCAATTTATGAACATAAATGTTAGTGCAAATTGTTTCTTCTCTTCTTTGCGAACAACCGATAACTTTTGTTTGGTTTAAAATAAAGCTGGTTCAAATAATCAAAAGCAATAAATATCGGAGAAAAAATAAAAAACATAACAATTAAAAAATGATATGAAATATAATCAAAAACTATACACAAACATACATAGTTTACGATTGAAAAATGAGACGAAAACGACACAATAATGATTATAAAAACTGCCATTAAATTGATCAAAAAGGAATCAGAGAGTTGCATCACAAATTATTCTTTCAGGTGATTCATCGGTAGGGTACCATTTTGTGAGTATAACCCAGCTAGCATTTTGTATCATATTCTAATCCTTTAGGAATCAGCTTCAGAGGTAAAATACCAGCATATGAGCTCATTTTTCATAAATAAGTTTTTAATCATCAAAACTGATCTGAAAAGACTCATTTAGGTGATTTTTACAAAAAATAATCACCCTAATGCTAGCTGGGAATAACCATCTTGGGATTTTTATATGTATGTTAGGGTGATCGATTATTCGACTTTTTTCAATAACCGGTTTTCGAATAGTGCGAATAGTTGCTATTTTAAAAAAACCGGTTTTCGAATAGGCATTTTTAAAATAACCGGTTAACCGGTTTTAATTCGAATACATAAATAACACAATAATAAAATTAGTAATTGAAACAAAAAGTTTATTTGAACAAAAACAATACACACGGAAAGGAACAAGCAAAATACTTATTTATGACTTAGGGGTGTTTTTCCAATTTTATTTAAAAAAAGTTTTCATTTGATATTGGTTAAGCATGTCTTTGTTCACAAAATCATATAATTTTTCGTTCATTTGCTGCAAGACCGGCATAAGTCAAAAAAATCCATTTCGAGATAAACGCGTTTAAAGTTTTTGATTTGCTTTAATCACTTGGAAAATATAACGATACATTCTCTTCAAATGGGGAAAGTATAACAGATATAAAGATGAATTTTATACACAATATAAAGAAAAACATAGCGAACAATTCTGCTTCACTAACTCCAAAATTGTATTTTTTGATTTATACCGATCTTGCAGCAAATGAGCGATATGTATTTACTTTGATTTGTTAAATAACTCAAAATTTTAATTTTTTCACTTTTTGGAAAAAATGGATACGTAATATTCATATCTACCCACTGTAAAAATATTGTGCAATTTTGTCCACTTTTTTGTAATGAAACGGCTGCTTTAAAAATTCTTTTTCATATGCCTGTAATGTTAAATTGAAAATTGTTTTGCTTCTACTGAAAATTTTTAAATTTTGAGTTAATACAGTATTGTTGAACGGGTGCGATATGTATGTATGTAATAAAAAACTTATTATTCAGGTAAAAACTTTAAAAAAAATTTTTTCTTAGTGGCTTCTTTTAAAATAATCTTTTAAAAACAAGATGCAGTTCAAGTGTTTTGAGGTAAATCAATTCTGTGGCATTTTGACAAAACATCTTACGTCGAGATAAGATAGCAAAAAAGTTTTTAAAAAAAACTCGATGAAAAAATAATTTTTAACAAATAATAAAATAAACCGAAATTAAAGAAAAATGTCCTTTATAATACAAAATTTTAAAAAGGTAAGCAAAAATATTTTTTGATTCAAAATTCGTACGATAAACAACATTTTTTTCAACTTTTTAAATTTGACTTAAGATGTTTTGTCAAAATGCCACAGAATTGTTTTCTTTTGTTTTTATAAAAATTGACATTAAAAATTACGTTTCACCTAGGGTACTTGTTGGACTTATAGACTACAAAGCATTGTGTAAGCTTTTTAGCCTCTCAGATTTCTTATGACACTTATCTAAATAAAAAAAATCTTCAAAAATGTGTTCTTTATGTTTGGTTTTTGTAGGGCATTTTGGTGTGTGCATAAATTTAATAGTATTGTTCAGCTCATTTTCTAAATCATGCTCATAATCGTCGCTTTCTATGTCTTCATTTGAATCTGATCCAGTCCCATCCATACCACTAAATAAACGGTTATAAAATTGTAATGCAAATTCTTTTGTATTAGTTTTGTTAGAATACTTAAGAAAAGAATTGCTAACAGGAAAGTTTAAATCGTTTAGAATTTTATTTCGCCGCTGGTTAACGCGAAATTTCCAGTAAATCGATTGAAAGAGGATTTTGAATATTCGACAGTTTTGAAAACAAAAACTTAAAACTTCCTTCAGCTTCAACTAAAGTAGCAGAGTTTTTTGACAATTTATTTATGGAAACTTCTAACGGCTTTAAAGTATTGTGCAAAACACTTAACGTTTTTATATCATTTTCACTAAACGGAGTCAGTCCTAGTTCTAAAAGAGCATGATTGACACATTTAAAAATTCTTAAATTGCGAAATCATTTTTAACATTGAGTTCCATCTGTGTCTTACATCGTGCACTAGTTTAAGTTCATTTTTCTCTTGTTCTTTACCATAAATCTGATGTTTATTTTGTTTGTCACTTGATTTGTTGAACATTTTTACACATTTTCTTACGCGGCATAATGTATCCGCTATATTTTCATTCAAACATTTAGGGTGAGTTCCAAAACGTCAGTTGCAAAGCAACTCGCTTTTTTAAACGCATTCTACAATGCAACCGTGTAAAATTTTAGAATGTTATCTGTCACAAAGTGCATCAAAACAGTTACCGATGCGTTCACAATGACCAAACTGTGCATCGTTAAACTTGATGGTACATTTTTGACTTCGACTGCAAAGTTTTATGGTGTTTTGGAACTCAGCCTTACTCTCATCAATTAAATAACAAACTTCATATTCCGAATCTTGCTCATGAAATTCCGATTCATCAGAACTTGAATTCGATTACACTACAGATGAATACTTAAATTACGGGTATAATTAAAAAAAATTAAAGGAAACATATATGAATTATAAATTTTTTAAAATAACCGGTTAATTATACCAAAATAACCGGTTTATTTGATATTCGAAAAACAGACATTTAAAACTATTCGACTTGAGCACAACTAAATTAACCGGTTAAAACCGGTCGAATACTATTCGATCGATCTCCCTAATGTATGTATATGTAAATTTAAATACTAACATGTGTTTGTATAAATTAGACATGAAAGCCACATATTTTAGAAATTTTGTTTGTTTTTTTTTATATATTTTTTTTTGAGCCGTACAAATTTTCTTCTTATGATGGGCAAAATACAGAAATTTATAATACTGTTCGTAAACATTGTCGCATGTTCTTATTTGTTTTATGTAATAATATGCATTTCTTACAACTGTTAAGGAGGGGTTCCATAATAAAACGATATATCAAAACATTTCCATTTCTTCAAAATTACCAACTTCAAGATAGTAAGAGGTAGTAAGATATCCTATACCACTTACGAATAAACAACTTCGACTTCAGGTAATAAACAGGTTATTTGCGGACGATTAATTGTTAAAACCGGCAGTATGTAAGTTGTACAAAAGCTTCCAGTGTTAACATGATAAGATGCTTAATTTACTATTTTGAGAACCAGGGTTCTGTAGTTAATGAACAACGAGAAAGTGTCTACACGGATCCATTTGAGTCTACTCGAGGCTGTGCTATGCAATTGAGGATTTCCGGAAACATCGCTGCGGCGCATTAAAAAAAACTTGTAGTAGGGATTGTAAGAAAAGATAAACTCTAAAAACTGTTTGTGGTTACTATTTTGCTTAAGCTTTGATATTATTACGGGTAAGACTTTTGAGTGTTTATAATTCCTATTCGCTTAACAGTTTTACTTAAATAATATCCTTAGCTTTTCTCAAATCTTTGGATGAAGTTTCAATGATGATCTGGCCTAAGCAGCCAGTAAAATGCGTATATGAATAGCTTATCCCACCAACAATAAATTTCAGTTTATTAATAGTAAGAATTGGGAATTAAGCACATTAAAACTTAATCCTTTTAATGAAATTTGTTGCCTCCCAAGAAAACTTTTGTTAATCAGGGGATGTTGCCATATAAAATTCATTTGGCTCAAGAATTATCGTCTATAATGCATCACAACGGCTATGTCAATCAGTCAGTCGAAGTTTGCACTACCATTATAATTGATATAGTCGACATTTCGTGTTTATACCAAAACGTGTTGAAAGAAGCATGAGATAAAACCAACAAAGTGAAACTTTTATTATAAACAAATCAGAGAAATATTTTCGTTTTATATCGAAATCAGCTTTCAAACAAATAATTTTATTATTGTTAAGTTTTAATGAAATGCTTTAAAACATTTCATATCTCAAAAATGTTCAAGTCCGGTCCATTTTCTGAAGAAGAAAATCACTTCCGCATTGAATACTTTTTTTGTAATAAATAAAAAATAGAATCCTAATCTTGATCGTTTTTTGAAAAATTTCAGTTCTCAATTGGAACAAAATTCCAAACATAAGCATATTGCACGATGTTAATAGTTAGTCACACCTTAAGGTCAAGAACAAAATTGCAAAAAACTTTAAAAAATGCCACACAGCAAGAGAAACAATGGTTCTTTTGAAATAAAAATTTGACATCTGTGGATTTTTTAAAATCGAAAGTGTGCAACAATAATCCATGAGTTCCCGAGTACCAGAGTTTAAAAACAACATTAACAGCAGTTTATTGAAAAAACATAATTGAAAATTTTGGCAAAAGAATGGGAGCTTGCCGAACCAGTTACCGACATAATTTTTTATTTTTAAATGGAACTTATTTTTAATAAGCTTAAATAAAAATAGAATCTTGGAATTTATTTTTATGGTGTGTAACATTTATTATATAAATTTTCATATTATTCGAATGTGTATTCTAAGTCAAATTACAATCCTCAAAAGCTTTTAAACTTTAATAGTCCTTCAATATAAACATTCGAGTTGTATGAAAATTTATTAAATAAAAATATTTTTAATATCTAAAAAATCGGTTTTTTATTAAATGATCCTATATTTTAAGACACTCTTATATGTTGACCCTCAATGTATGAACAAATTAAAAACTCATTGTTTCAAGTACGAAGGGCAATTTTATGTGATGTTAGGATAAAAAAAAAAACATTGAGATCGATTGGTTACAAATTGGCGTGCCGCACGAATGATAAATTTCGTGGAAATGATGTTGGGGAAAAATGGATAAAATGGAAAAAATGCTCGTTACTACTCAGGAGTTTCCCTAGAGTGGGAAAAATAGAAAACAATAGTCAAAAGCTGATTATATACACGTGAAATGCCGAATATGTACGTAGAAGGCCATATTCACAATAGTTTTGGTTCTACTTTAAAACGAGCAAACATATTTTGGGGGAATTTTTTAATTTAGAAATTCTCCAAATTAAAGTTCACATTTTTTGTTAATATTAGACATTTTATTTTCTGTACATTTGTAATTATTTAAAACATGCAACCACAATTGATCAGAGCAAGTTAACAAGGCGAAAATGGTAGGCAAATTTACGAAGTTTATGTTTGTGTTTGGAACTATATCGTTTTGTTATGGAACTTCTCAAATGTTGCTATTTATATCTATGTATGTAAAAATATATTTATTTTTTTTTTGTGAATGAACATGTTTTTAAATACATTTATAAACATGCACATCTGAGACACATAACATGATTTATCTTTTGTTAATATATATCTACTAAATATGTAGATGGACAAAAAACAGAAACCATGAAAAATAGAATATAAAGAGTATAGTAGGACTCTAATTTTTTTTTCCTTTTAATACAAATACTAGATACAAAAAACTAGTAAATTAATGTAAATGCTAAAGTATGTTGCTTGTGCATTAGGGTAGTTCATTATTCTAGGCAATATTCGGGCATGTCCCAGAAATCGAAATCAAATGGATTTTAAATCGAGCAAAAGTTTTAAAACGAACCTGTAATGAAAGTTAATAAAAAAATTTCATATTTTAAATTAAGGAATCTATAATTTTTACCAAACACTGTGAACCAAGAAAAACTACGGTTATTTTGTAAATAATTAAATTTAAAATCTCGTTCACTTCATTTAAATTTCTAGAAGATGCCAGATTGTTAGTAGTTTTATATTGATTTTTAAAAGTTAACGAATGGATTATTTTTATTATTATTATTAAAATAATATTAAGGAAGTAATAATCAGGGCATGTTTTTAAGAAAAAACAGGGAAATATACTTAAAATATGGAATGAGTTTTTTTACCAAACTTATAAAGCACTCTTATCGTCAAATCATCTTTAGCGATGAGGCTCATTTCTGGCTTAACGGGTATGCAAACATGCAGAATTGTTATTTTTGAAAAGAGCTCAATTCTCATAAAACCTTCGAGACTCCACTCATGTCATTGCAAATCAAAGTGAAGCAGATATCGTTCCAACAAGACAGCGCAACATGAAATACAGCACATGAAACCATAACTTTATTGAGCCATAGGTTTGATGACAGAGTTATCTCAAGAAACGGACCTGTGAATTTGCCACCTCATTATTGTGATTAGACACCTTTGTACTACTTTTTCTGCGGGTTCCTTAAATCGTTGGAATACTTATTGTGGACGCACGATGTATCTTTTTCTATGTTGATAAGCCGGCAAAAAGTGATCATTAAGAAGCCAACATTCGACACACTATTGATCGGGATTGCTCGAAAAAGTGGTGCAAAATTAGACCGACGCTTATAAGATGCAGTCGCGGAGCCTAAATGCCAGAAATTATTTTTAAACATTTTATGTCATGAAATTTGTGAGCTTAAAAAATAAAACTTTTGGTAATTGCATTGATTTTTTTTGTGTTTTAATTAAAAAAAAAAATACTCCTATGCCTCTGGAAAAAACACCCCCTAAATATGCAAAAACGCATTTTCGAAAAAGCTCAATGTTCGAACGAAAAATTTGATTTTTAATGAATTAATAATTATTTTTTGGCTCATTTTCTAAAGAATAATTTTTACAAATT
This sequence comes from Pollenia labialis, assembly GCA_949318255.1. Taxonomy (NCBI): domain Eukaryota; kingdom Metazoa; phylum Arthropoda; class Insecta; order Diptera; family Polleniidae; genus Pollenia; species Pollenia labialis. The sequence goes on from OX439140.1 coordinate 104,684,324, forward strand.
TTTTGCAATCCAAAAAAATTTTTATTTTCACTAGCATCACACTAATGTACAATGTTCATTTTACTTCCTACACATTAATAAATGTGTAATACATTTTAGTTACAAAATGTGTTACATTTCTCTGAAAACTAATGTTAATTAATAAAATTTATTGGACTTTTATAAAAAGATTTATTAAGTCAGAAGCATTGGCGCAGAAATTCATTTTCAGGTGGAGGAATACTATACATATCCCTATACTATACTTGTTATCCATTCTTCAATCAGATTTTTAAGCTTATACGAAATATTTTTAATATTCCAGGGAAAGGAGTGCAATGGCTAACAAAATTAACTTTCGCGCGTTCAGGGAAAATATCTAGCTGCGCCAATTAGTAGTTACTAGGGTATTCATTTAATCGGGCTTTTGCTTTAATCGTTTAATTGCTCGATTAATTTATTAATTGGTTTAATCGGTTAATAATCGGCTTATTTTATTATTGATCGGTTAACGGGTTATTTAGGTTTTTTTCTATATAAAAAAAAAATTAAAATTTTTTTTATACCCTCCACCACAATTAGTTGTGAAGAGGGTATATTAAGATTGTCATTCCCTGTGAAACTTTTTTATTATTCATCTCAGACCCCATAAAGTATATATATTCTGGGTCCTTGAGTGATTCTAAGTCGATTTAGCCATGTCCGTCTGTCTGTCCGTCTGTATGTCTGTTGAAAACACGCTCACTTTCGAACAACTCAAAAGATATGAACAAACTTGGTGCCAAATTGCTTGAAGTTACCATAAGCAAGTGGAACCACCACCTAAAAAAATGATAATTTTGTAAACACTGCTCCCGGAAAACAGTTTAGTATGCCTAAAACCATAAAAAAATTATAACAAAATTTGATACGTCACAGTTTTTTAGGACTAGAAATAACACTGCGAAATTTCGTGAAGATCGGTCTATAATTTACCATAGGCCCCATCTAAACCCTACTCTCGGAAAACAGCTTAGTATGCCTAAAGCCGTAATAAATAATGCTATCAAAATAAAATTAAATACTTCACTACTCACACTAATAAATTTCGTGATGCTCGGTTCATTATTTACTATAGGCCCCATATAAAGCCCACTGAGCTGTCGGTTGAGGGTATCAAAGATTCGGCACAGCCAAATATAGCACTCTTACATGTTTTATTTGGAGTTTATTAGTAAAAAACAATAATATAACAATTCATAAACTAAAACGAGCAAACAAAAAAATTATTTATAACAATGTAATACATATTTTTTAATTAAAACATATTGGCCCATATTCATAGTCAAAATAAAGTCGACTTTAACTTAAAACTGGCTTTAAATGGATGTCAACACCATTGCTCTAAAGTATACTTTAGAAAAAGTCGACTTTATTTTTGACTATGAATATGGGCCATTATGTATTTATTAAAACAAACTATTAAAAAAATATATTAAGCGATTCTGTTCTTTACAGGGGTGTGCTGGAAATCCCAAACGTAAAACGCAAGAATTTTAAAAGTCGTTTTTAAATAAGATTTTTGTAATAAAAGAATTTTATGACAAATATTTAACAAATATTTTCCTATTCAACAGGATTTTAAACCAAAAATTATAAGAATTAGGTTTAAAGTTTATTAAAAACAACTTCCAATTCTTGCGTTTTGCGTTTGCGATTTCCAGCACAACCCTGTAAAGAATTCTGTTGTTGTGTTGCTATCGAGAGTTTCTCTTGTTGTCAGGTCTTGTCTTGGTTTTGGAACTCACCAAAAATAGAACACAAAAAAATACTAACAGACTGTTAACAGACTGAAATTAACCGGTTTAATCGTTAGTCGAAAAAATTAATTTAAATTAACCGATCAGTTAATCGGGTAGTAATTAACGGTTAACCGAATGAATACCCTAGTAGTTACATTTATCGTATAGACTTTTAAGTTTAATACCTTAGATAAACTAAACTCAGCAGCACACTGTCTTTAGTTTTCTTTGAATATAAATGGATTTATAAATACCATTTATTAAATCATACAGAAAAGTTTAAATTTTTTTAACATGTAAAATTCCAATAAAAAACCATCACAACACAGCATTTTTACTCCTCCAAAACTCCTTTAGTTTTCTTTTATTCAATTTATTTTTTTATACTGTTGGATTTTGGTAAAAAGTTTTTTACTTAACTTATATTCTTATTAAAATTGCTAAAAAAAAAATTTTTGTATTTCTGAGGGCATACTTTATCTTGTAAAAACAAAATGATTTTTTATGCTTAAATAAATTCCTTTAAGTTGCTTTTCTTTTCTCTTTTACTTATCATGAAAAGAAAGTGGCTTAAAGGATTTTATTTAACCTCAAAATGATTTTTGAAATACATAATTTAATATTTTTCTTATGGACAATTGAAATAAATAAAAACTTTATTATTTAAAAGAATTAGAAGATTTAGATACATTTTAAGTTGAGTGTAATTGAATAGGAAGTAAAATATAAATATTTTTATTCAAACCCCCGACAAGCTTATTTATGCAAATATATTAAATTTTTTTTTTGCCTCTGTAGACAATTTTATAACTTTATGAAATCGACTACCTCGCAACAGTAACAATTTTAGAAGCATTTAAATATTTCAGCCCCCTAAAATATATTAAACTTTTAATAAAAACTTTATAAATATGTGTGTATTAGCAAATGGCCTACAAACATTTACACTGCTCGATAAAAAATATTTAAATGTATTTAAACTCATATTTATTGGAAAATAACTCTAAAGTTTTATTTTCTAGTAATTTGCAGCCTATTTAAAATATTTGCAATATTACTAAACAATATCCATGATTTGAACAGTCATTTAAGCAACATGTGTATTAAAATTTTTTTATTTTTTGCAACATATGTTCTTGTTTTTAACAGTCCTTTCAAAGCTTCAAACAACCTTTTTAGGCTGATAAAATTTGCTAAACCATTTAAAAATTTGTTTTTCTTATTTTATGATGTTAAAAAAGTTTAAATAACTGAAATGATGCGAATATTCTCCAACAAGGAGGTCGGATTTGTGTATATTTATATTTTTTTTATTTAACATAAAGTTTTAGTTTTATTATTCATAGTATTTTGGAAAGTTTAAAATACATTTTTAATAATTTAGCCATGATATAAGTTTGTAAAGTTATTTTTCTCATTTTATTTTGAAAAAAAAAAAATATTCTATATGAAAAGATTCAAGATGTTCATAAAATTCTTAAAATTTTATTCAAGGGAAAGCAAATAACTGCCATTCCAACTGCATTTTCTTTTATAATATATTTGAAATTAATATTAACACTTATATCTAACTAAAAGAAAATTGCATAGAAATAACAAAAAATATTGATATTTTACTTTCATTCGCATAAATGAAAAAAAAGTACTATCGGCGCACAGTACTTTGTTCCATATACAAAAATAAGGTGAAACAATGTTGTTCCAATGTTGTATGCGTATCTAAATAAATTGCATGTATGAAGAACCTTTTTTATGTTAAATGCATTTCGTCGCTGCTAGAGGTCGCTAAACTTGACTTAATTTTTAATAAAATTTTACAAGAAAAATAAAACTTAATTCAAGTACATACTAGGAAAATAAACTATTAAAAATTTATTTTAAAAAAGAACCACAATTTTTAATTTAGTATTAGGTAAAAAAGACATTCTTCTTTGATATGAGCCCACACTTTTTTTAAAGTATGTACGTATTACTAATGCTCTGGATTAATCTTAAAAAAGTATTGCCGTAACTAAATAAAACTTAAGAAAAATTTCGATGGACAAATAAAAAATTGAGAGAATACCTTTTTTAACATTATCTGCCGTTTAATAAACCTAGTGCCCGCCATTAAGATTCAAAAGAGAAACTAACCACATTTTAGTTCTAACTTAGAGATTTATGATCTTGCTTAGAGGCCCAAAACGCATTTATTATTTTTAATAACTTTGTAGTTGAGATTAAAAGTTATAAATATTTATCTGTACGATTAAATTATCCTATTTTCTTTGTACTGTGTTTAAAAATTAAAGTTCTAAAGGAATTAATTTGAAGAAAATCTCTACCGTTATTAGACATTATTATATAGGTGTAAAAAATATGCAATTCGTCAATATTTACTTTAAATTTAAAAAAAACTGAGTGCACCGTTTTGTCAGTTTTTTTAAAGACTATATGCTCCGTTGCCCTTACGATTGATGTAAAGAAAAAGTTACACATTTTGAGTTCAAGTGTAAGTTTTGTGCCATTTCCGGAACGCCAAATTGTACTTGTTTTTTATATTTTTGTATGAAATATTTTAATTATGAAATATTTAAATTGTTTGTATCATTGAAAATTGGGGCACGGTAAAATGAATACGTCCCGAATCGGTACTTTATCTGCAAAGGCCCTGGTTGGGTTCCTTTGGGAGGCAGAGGGTATTTTGGCTAACTAAGGGGAGTGGGTACAATAGACCTTACCTGGTCGCGGTACTCGTCACTGTGGGGGGAACCGCCCCGCCTTATTATTATAGAAAAAAAAATCTATGGAAATTTATGTCTGTATGTTACTATATATTATCCTAAAAATATAAATATACTGTATAAACTGTTAATTTCAAATGAAATCTAGTGTTCCAGAAAAATGTATTAGAGTTGGTCGATTTTTCCACACAAAATCTTAAATCTTTAAAAGGACATACATACATGTAAACGAAATGCATATCCTTCAGTTTGTTTGGCACTTAACTCTTTTATATTTATAATTGCATAATTTAAATAGAATATAGCGGAGTGATTTTTAAAATACAAACATCCTTCCTAGAATTTATAAAAAATTAAGTACATCAATTTTAACATTATATTTATAACAATTTAACATAAAAAGTGTTGACGAATTAAATTTAAAAAAAATTATGTATTGGAGGTACATGAATCCTTTGACAGCATTTTTTCAAAACTTAAAATTTTGTTTATTGTTATCATACCTCCATTCCAAAAATTTTTAGTTTGGGTCAACTCCTTCTATTTTTGCATAATTTTGTTCTACATCAAAGTATTGGGCGGCGTCTTTAAACTTAATGTTACCAGAACTATAAACCAGCAGTTACCAACTTTTTAGATAACTAACTAACTAATAACTAGCTAACTCAAATAAAACGCATGTTTTTTGCGTTAGTGGCTCGAACGGACTATATGTATGGTGTAATCCTTTATACAAATAGCGTTCAAACTTCAAACTCTAATTTTAATTAACATTAAATTAAAAACGTATCTTAACATTAACATTTAAATGCTTTTGGAACTACCTCTCGTAGCAAAGAAAATTGTTCTTTTGATTTTTAATGAGATTTTACCCATTAAATACTATCCTTAAAAATGGTTTCCTCACTTACAATGGTACCAAAGAAAGGTAAAGATCATACAAAAGTTGAGTCATATATGGCAAAGCTATTTAAGTTGTATTCCAAACCATCAATTCGGATTTATAAGAAAACACAGCACAATTGAACAAACTCATCGAATAGTAAATCTCATAAGAAAAGCATTTGAAGAAAAAAAAATATTGCTCAGCACTCTTTATCGATGTCTCGCAAGCTTTTGATAAAGTAAAGCTTATTACATTAATTGAAGCAAAACTTACCAGTAAGCATATACAAGCTGTTAGAAAGCTACTTAGTCGGTCGTTAATTTATTATTAAAGAAGGCAATTTCTTAGGTTCCCACAATGCAGCATCCTGGGTCCTCTATTATATTTAATTTATACTTCGGAATGCCAACAAACAACAACATCCAAAATGCAACATATGCGGACGAGAAAGCTTTTCTAAGCGTGAACAAAAACCGTCAAGAAGCACGTCGTTACTTACAGGATCATATATTTCAACTAGAAATATTGTTAAGATAATGGAGGATAATGGTCAATGAGCAAAAAGGCGTTCATATAAAATTCACCTTGCGCATGTAAAATATCTCAGTAAAAAACTGTATCGGCGATTAACGTGGAAATACCATATTGAGGCAAAATTAGCTAAAATGAAACTAAAAGCGATTTGAATTCATTGTCTTAATTGAAGCAATCCTGTCCTTAGTCTCGATTGCAAGATGCTACTTTACAACTCTATATTTAAGGCTAACTGGTGCTACGGTATTCAACTATGGGGCACTGCCTCGGCCTCTAATATCGAACAAATTCAAATAAACTTCTTCGAATAATCACAGCCGCTCCCCGGTATTTTAAAAACTCAAACATTGATAACGATACATTGATATCATAAATAAAAACTATGATAACAACATATGCAGTAAAATATTTAAAAAGGCTTGAACAACACCAAAATCCACTAGCTCGAAATCGTTTAAATCATGGCGGCCACACTCGCTTAAGAAGTAGAGACACTGCAGCACTCACCAAATCAAAAGAGCGATAAACACCTACATATGTAAACATAAGCCGTGATGACGAAATTTTGTCTGGCACTGGCAAGACATATATAATGCATTAGGATAAGATTTGATTAATTATTGTTAATTCATATTTTATATATGAAGATTTAATAAACAAACATTGAGAAAAAAAAATTTTCGTTCGATTTATGCCAAGTGTGGTAATGATTAGTGCTGATAAGATAAAAGAATTACAAATTTTTCTTAAAAATTAATATAATTATATTTGGTCATGCCAAAATGCTGCTTTTTAAAGCGCAGTTCATATCAACACTAAAAATTTAAAAAGGATCCTTCCTACCTTTCTTTTATTTCTAAAGCTATACATTAGCTTCTTTATATGTTTTTATCAAGTCTTAGGTCTCAAACTGGAAAACAAATTTTATGTTGGATACGCCTTTTGTAAATTTAAGTAACAATGTGCAGTATGAATCGCCTTCAGGAATTCCATTATTTTCACGTCTTATGGTGCTATGAAACTATAAATGCATCCGAAAAACTTGCTTAATTACAACATCGTAAACAAAAGCCATTTTGTTTGCATCAAACGTGTATGTATTTATTACCATTTATTTTAAACAATATAATTGTGTTAAGGCTCAGTTAGCCAGGAGTAGCAGTAACAGTAACCTTACCGTAAAAAAGTAAGACCAATCTATTTCTTACAGATTGAGACGTAACATCTTACTGCTAACTATAACCGTTATAATTGCTTTACATACAACAAAATAAATCAGCTGATTTGCAACGTTACTGTTACTCCCGGCTAACTGAGCTTTTATTTTTGCCGTAATAAGTTAGTTTTACAAGACGATGTTACTTTATTGTGAAATAATTCAATTCATTATTTTAAATCACTTTTTAGTTTTAAATTTTAAAGTTTTTAGCAATGGGATTCTTTAAGAAATGTAAATACAATATTGGTGTATCTATAATAGATTCTATAAACCAATCCTTAAAGTATACAGCATAATATTTTTATATATTTTTTCGTCTAAAGTCAAACTGTATTATGCATAATATTGCTTAACCAAAAAATACCACACAAACGCATAACCAGGGTACCCGTGTACCCCACTAAAATATTTAATAATTTTCAACTTCACAGAAAAAAAATTGTTGTTAATACCGTTAAATATACATTTAAGCAAATTAATTAACAACTTAAATGTATTTAATTAAATTTTTTTTAATTATTGCAACAAAAAATTATGCCAAAAACTCTAAATGACGAACCTTAATTTCTCTCCGTAAAACACATAACAAAAAAATTACACACAAACGCATAACCAGGGTACCCGTGTACACCATTAAAATTTTAAGTCGTTTAGTCTTACAGATAAAACTATAAAACTTATGGACTGTTTACTAAATATATTTAAATATTAATGAAATTAATTAATATATTTAACTAAAAAATCTAAAAACAGCTCTTTAGTCGCTCATGTTTTTCATATAAAAACTATTAAGTACACGGTTACCCCGGCTATGCGGTTGCGTAGGTGTCATCTTTGAAAGCTAGTAGTTATGGAACCGCTGAATCGAATTTCATAATTGGTCAACAAAACGACTCAAACAGACTTCAAATTCCTGTACTCTATTAGTATTGGTTTTGTAGCTAGTGGACAAACGGGCTTAGCACTTTGCTTAAGCAATTGACAGATACATGAAACTTAACAAAAAATTTCCTTAAGTGCAATATGGTCTGACAGATATGATTTACATGTATTCGCACAGTTGCTTCAGCCAACTTAATTAAGTATATTATAGTTGGGCCTTAAGACAAAACTCATGGCTACGGGATCCCGAAAAATCTCGGAGTCTCTAGTATGGTAAAACAAACTCCAGCTTTACAAACTAAAAATGTGACTTTTGACATCGATGCGCCATGTTTTAACTTAGGATCAAATTATAACCACAAGTCTTTTACACCAAATGAAAAAATTTGGTAGGGTGTCATCTACAGAATTCCATATTTCGAAATTAAGCTGCAAATCTCGTGTACAGTTCTATTGTTAACTGTAAAATGTTTCTTTATTTGCGCCTATTCTTCAATCAGTGTTGATTATTTAGCCATTTTTCAAATCGTTTAGCCATGAAAAATAAATTAAGCATTTCTTATTTATCCAAACAATAAGATTTTTTTATTAATATTAATGTGTTTTTAGAAATAAAATTTTTAGAGATGAAAAGCTAGCAGCACCGGCTACAGTGGCCAATTATAACTATAACCATATTCATATGTACATATATAAATGTATATATATTTTTGTATAAAATACTTTTGTGTTTTCTAGACTAAAATATTACTGCAATAACCAAAAAGATTAATGTTTTCTTTTTTAATAGATTTATTTAATCAAAATCATTTTGTGTAAAAATTATAAAAATATTTTAAAGTTTTTATTGACTTAATAGAAATTTTTTTACACGTAAATATTTTACAATTATTATAAAATATTTAAAAAAAACCCCCAATTTTTGTAATACACGTTTTTAAAAGACTGGCGTATATTACCAATAATACAATTAAGTTCGATAATTATACACACATAATCTGGTTAAAATATTTACTCTTATAAAACAAAAAAACATTATGTGACATTTTAATTTTATAACATAATTCTGTATACGTTATTTTTTTAATAAATTTAAATATACCTATTTTTTATAAAGAAGTAAGTACTTACATTTAAATTTATCATCCATTTAGCATGTGCAATGTATTGAATTGCCTCACGTTTCTTTTTGTGAAATTTAAATATGCGAATGAGCTCCTCTTTTAACGCTGTTTACATTTTTTATTTGAGTGTAATCATATGTGTGCGTGTGTTTGTTTATTTTTTTTTTCGTTTCGTTAAAATATTTTTTTCGCAATACAGATGGATACACATATATTTTTTAACGCTCACATATTTGTAGATTTATTTTAATTTTTTGTTTTGCAATTTTTTCCAATTAAGCTTTTACGTACACATTGATTTCCATAGGGGCACATTTATTTATGCAAAAAATAGCAACAGCAACGGCAACAACCAAATAAAATGAGTATTCACCAATAACACAACAACAGCAGCAACATGGACGACGATGACAACAACAGCACCGTTAGCAATATTACACAATGTATGTATTTGTAATTTTTTCTTTTAATTTTTTTAAGTAAAAAAGAAAATATATTGAACACAACACAACAAAACAATGAAAAGAAATATTTTACTTGTATCCAAAAAAGTATGCAACAAATTTATATGTAAGATTCTTTTTTGTTTGAGAGCAATTTATTGTACATTGCTCATACGCACTGATGTTGTTCCCTACCAACCGCCCATCACTTAAAAGTTCCCAAACAGATATATGTGCTTATTTCCTTGGCATTGGGATACATTGGTATGGTTAGGTTAAAAGACTGGTGTGAAGTCAACTTCACAACCTCACTTAGAGACCATTATGGTCCATTGTGACGCCTTAGCTCAATAGAACAGACAGCGAAGTTAAGTGATATAAAGGTGATAGAAGAAAGTAGAGAAAGATTAAAGATCGGACTAAGAAAGAGAAACAACCCTAAAAACAAAACACAAACTGCCGTCTAAATATGCCGCACCCAGCCTCCTGTTGCGCAACCCGGTCATTCACATTACAAATCCTGTACGATTCTTGAGCCAGCAACTTAACTCATCTCCCAATTCGCCTAAGAATCTAATATCTAGCCACCTTAGCCTACTGTTCTGCAGCCTGGGACAGTGACACAAAATGTGCTCAACTGTCTTCAGACCCTCCGGGCCTTTACACAACCTGTTCATATCCGATAGGTTAGACCCCAACCTCACCACCATTCTGCCTATCATACAGTGGCCTGTGATCATATATATCATAGTTTTCACGCAGGCCCTACTCTTGCCCAGCAGCGCATCCGTGTTTTACTCTCTATGATCCTCCATTTCCGCGTCCCGCCAACTCATCAGCCATCTCATTGCCGGTGATGTTGCAGTGACCCGGTACCCTAGGAATACTCATATACTTGCAACTTAACAGGAGAAGGTAAAAAAATAATATAAACTGTATGTGTTGGAGTCACTAAAAAAATCTCAGTTTTGAAAAAATCGAGTAAGGGCATTTCAATAGGACACCAACGATACATACATTTGTAGGTAAATAAAATCATATGGACTATTCCAAAACATTTGGACCTGGGCCCTACCTTGAATTACTGGGATGCAAAATGTCAGTCTCATATATTATGATTTCGAATAAAAAAATTAATTAAAATAAATTTAATTAAAAAAACCCTCAAAATATTAGTTCAAATCGGTTTTAATGTAAAATAAAATCGCGTTTTTTCTACTAAAAATTCTTTTAATAATCCCGTATTTTCAAACGCGTAACATTTACAATTTACTGTAAGTGTATCTGTCTTTTCGTATTCTTTTTTGTTCAAAATGTTCAATACGAAATACATTACAACATTAATATGTACATATTTAAGCGCTTTGCATGCATGTATCCACTGCTGCAGTAACTGTTCGATACAATCGAAATCCAACAGGCAATTTGTTTCGAAAAAAAAAATGATACGTTTTTACATCTCTCGCACTCGTACATTTTAATATGTATATGTGTCAGTATGGTATGTCTATGTAATTGTCGTTGGTTTTTTTTTTTTGACTGTGTATTGCACTGTTTGTCTTTTTTGTTTTTTCGATTGTCCTTTTTGTGTATTTCATCGTAAAGCAAAGTCCGTTTTGATACAGTCGGTTGGACGTCATCATCATTTCTTTGTATGATCTACTTTATCGTTTTATTTTTTTATTTTTGGTCTACAAGTGCGTTTGTCTACGGCTTTGTATAGAGACATGTGTGTGTGTGTGTATGTCATGTGCGTTTTTGTGATTTACCATTTTTTCGTTAATCAAAGTGTCCATCAATTCACTTTTAAAACATATAGACTGAGTGAGTAGCAGTTTATAAAAGAATAATATCGTAATTGAATTTAGACTTTTTATAATGTCTGCCTCAGTGTCAGTGACTTAAGTGATTTTCGACATCTAAATTTATAACATAAATTATTCTATGTGTAAATTAAATAAACAAGAAAAAAAGTTATTGAACACACACAGTTTATTTTTATTATTTATTTAGATTGGGATTCATTTCAAGAAAGTTGGAAGTTGTATGCCATTAAGGCAAAAGCTTAAAAATCCTAAAGGATGATTTTGAATATTGTTGAAATTTGTTTTTTATAAAAAGGAACAAGTAGTTTTAGAAGACATAAAGATTAATTTTTAAAAATGTTATTATTACTATAATCCGAAGCACCAATTGAATTATGTAGAGCTGGAAAGTGTACAAAATTAACAGCTTAACAAAACTATGTTATTTTAGCAAACGCAGCAGAATTCCAAAAGCTAACAACTGCCAAAACTAAAATAGCCAACGCCATTCAAAAGCTGTAGCGATATAAATACACTGCTCTCAAAAAAGGCAATCATTTCTGATATGAGGGAACTCAAAATTCAGCAGCAATAATTTTTATACTTTAGGGAAAACATATAGAAAAAGGAATGAAACAAACAGCTTCTGTGATTTACAGACTGCAAGCCGTACAAGCCGAAAATAGGTATTAAACGCAGCTCGAACGATTGGTAATGGCAGCACGAACGATTGCTAAAAGGTACTCGTAAATAAGCCAAAAGCTAAATTAAAACAACCTTAAGTCGTACATACGTATGATGTATGTACGTTCATATGTATGAATCACTACTGATGATTTTTATTAGCAGTTACTTCGGCTCCTATAAGCAATTTATTTATGCAGCTTTTTTGTTCTTTTCGTTTTCTTGAAGCAGTACTTTTGTTCTTACCAGGCAGGGCAGAATTTTTTTTGCCTACTTTTTTATGAATTATGAATTTCTAAATTTGATTAGTTTTGCCATTTTTACTAAGTCCATGTTTGAGGTAAAAGTAAAAGCCCAAATAATAATTTTGAGCTTTACCTTAAACTTTTGTCGCTAGCGGGTTAAAAAGCAAATGTCGAAAATTAAAAATATACAAAATACGGATTTTTGCATAGACTTAAAGCAAAACATTTCCGAAATTTCAATAACAGTGGCAAAAGCAAAAATAAAAAGCTTCTGGTTCATAAGTGCTTCAAAGACAGCAACTACCTACAAATTTAGACTATGCTTTAGATATTAAAGAAATGCATTTCCCTTGTGCCATTATTGACATGCATATAGCAAGTATAGATTGTTGTGTGCTTATTTTATCTCATTTATCGAATATTTTTATTAATTGGTTAGAGTTAATTATTGCACTAAAACTCCTTTTTCATATAAATTTTACTACACGTGCAATCACTTGTATTGAGAAATAGAATTTTAGTTATGCATATAGAAAATTAAGACAGTTCACAATTCTAAGAATGTCCACGATTAAATTTTTAAGAAAAAAAAAATTGTTTGTAGTGGGGAATATAAGAAAAGATAAACACACTGTTTATTGTTGGTATTTTGTTTAAGCTTGGCAATTCCCATTCACTCTGCAGTGTTATTTGCTAATAAATTTGGCTTTTCTAAAATTTTTTTGGAGAATGATCTGACCTAAGCAACCAATGAAATGCGCATGGAAACTAGCTTATCCTCCAAAAATAATTTTCAGGGTTTTTATGAAGAATACAAATTGAGAATTAAGTACGATTAACAAATTCGTATTAATTAAAAATTGTGTATTCTCAAAAATTACTTGGATAAAGATTTGTAAATTTAAAAAAAAACTCAATTCCAATACTTTCTTCCTAGGAAATTTACAAATTACTAATATATTAAACAATTTCGGATTATGTTATCAACACAAGGTCACACAAAAAAAATTTCGTTAATTTTGTCTAAAATTTGGCTTAAATTTTTTACATTCAAAGAATTGGCCACATTAGACAATAACTTTTTTCCAACTTCCTTACAAAAGTCAGACGACACAGTACTTATTAGTCTTAATAAGGATCCAAAAGTTTCATCTCAGCATCTACACTCCCACATCAACTAGAACTAGAGGTCTGGTACAGGTTACCGGCAAAACAAACACCACTGTTCCGGTAGAAAATCATGTAAAGTACGTGGAAAGTCATTTAAATAAACGCTTGACATGATCTTGTCATATTGAAGCGAAAATAACGGCTTTAAGTCTTAAATCAACTCAACCACATTGGCTCCTCGTATGAAACTCAATTTGTCCTTAGACAGCAAAGTTCTCTTTTACAGGTCAATTATAAAACCAATATGGCATCCAATTATGGGGTACTGCATGCGCATGAAACATCCAGAAGCTACACAAAAGACAGTCTATGATATTACGACAAATCGTCTGCGCCCCTATGGTATATACGTTATGACATTATCCACAGACATCCCTATCATTCTGGAGGAAATTAAAAAGTGTTCACTCATGGATAAATTAATAGTCCGTTCTAACTACCTAACTCGAGATCTGCTACAGGTGGACGATTATCAGAGGCTGAAAAGGACCGACACTTTAAGTCTAGCAGGCTTTTCAAACTAGAATACAGTAAATTATCGGTTACATTGATAATAACTAAAAAAATAACAATTAGGATTAGGCTTTGAATTCATATTGTAAATTCGACAAAAAAGATTCAATAATAAAAAAAAATTAAAAGAAAGAAAGCGATTGACTCCTAACTTTATTTTAATAATTACAGAAAAGTCAATTACTATTTTGTTTCTTGGTGGCCGGCAGGCTAGAACTATTCTATCAGGGTGAAGGTTCTGCTTCGATTCCCGCCAAATACACCGATCTATTTCTCTCCCAGGGTCTAAATTACTATTGACCGGCTTATTAAGTAATAATATAATTTGTAATTTTATTTGCAACTATTAATAAAAAAAATAAATGTTTTGTTTCCAAACTGTACATTTGAGCCATTTAAATTTCACATTTTGCTGTAACTGCCTTAAAACATGGTTAAATGTTTATATCTGCCACTGGCTCTATTCTAAAACAAGGTCTTTATTTATAAATGACATTAAAAATTTACTTAGCATCTTTTAGCATACATTTCTTGATTGCCAATTCAGTTTCTTTATTGTAAATTATAACTTGGGACTAATACCACAAAAACATATGGCACACTCTCTTTTAATTTGCATTAAGGACACAACACTGCCAGAAGCCAACAGACCAAAATAAGCTGCTTTGATATGTATGAAGACTGTGTGCACACCTAAAATAAATAAATTTCTATGCCGCAAAAGTACTTTAAATTAAAAGCAAAGGGTCAATAACTGCAATTGCTAATTTTTGGAATTTGCTTCTTAAATTTTTTACAAACTTAAGTATGAAACATAATAATCGCTATAGTACAACGTTACGAATAGCGCTGCAAGCTGTCAAAAGTGGGGGTTTTAAAGTAGTTTCAACAGAATAAGTAGTTGTAGTAGTCGTTGCAGTTGAAGCGAAAAATTTTAAATATCTAATGTGTATTTTAAATTTTAAACTTTATTGCGCTACAGAGCATTCTTCAGCTTCAGCCACTACTACAACTATTTTATTCTGTTCCAGGGCTTAAACTTAAATACCTCCAAAAATATAAAGGTTTCTTAAAAAAAACTAAGCTAATTGTTTCCAATAACGCACTCTTTAATGTTACTGTTATGGATATTTGTGTAGTTCCTTATGCCTATAAGTAAGAAGTGTATGTTTGTATGTGTGTGCGGTTAAGAGAGAGTTTTTAAAAAAGTACATAAACTGGCACGTGCTGAGGACATCCATCCATCAAAATATTACGGTATGCACTATATATCAACTTGCCAATCGTTTGTCATATTTTGTTTTTTGTGTGTTTTCAACGTGAATCTATAACACTGTTGGTTTTTAAACAAAAGTCCTTTTGGCTCAGCACAGGAGACACAAAAACAACAAACAAAAAAACAAGAATAATGATACACTTCAATTGTTTGGTAACCTGGTAGTGGTCAGTTGCTTTTGTAAAGAAAGGTTTTGACAAATTGTTAAAAAAAAAATAACAATAAAAAAACTTTGTCAACAATTTAAGCAGAAAACAATATTAAAAGAAAATAAGAAATCAATCAAAAAGTTTTCTTTTCCAGAAATTAGCATTTCAGTAACACAATTTTATAAGCCTAGAAGGTGTTATTATTTGCTTTTATTATTTTTCAAGATAATGTGACCCAATTGTTTAGGATTAGACAGTCCGGTTTTTGGTTGATACATATTTTGATGTTAATTTTGACAAAAAAAAACTCCAAACTATATTTTCTTGGATTATGAACAAAACTTACACTTTAGCACTTTTCTATTAAAGTGGTTTTTCTTTTAATTTATTTTTTTTTTAACACACCGTTTAAAGAAAACAATTTATTAAGAAAAAACCGCAAGGACTACGACAACAATATTTAAACGAAGTTTTACACGAATTTTATATTTACCGTTTGACCACTGCGAGTGGTTCGGTTCAACTAATAAACACTACGCCCGGTCAACTGAATTCAATACGAACTAAAATGTTTGCTATAACATCATTATACAGGACATACGCACAACTTTAAATATTAAAGAAAGGCATATAAACCGAACATTTACGACGATATTTAGGCAAAATTTTACCTATTTATAGATTTCCTGTAAAATTACACTTTAATTCAAAATAACTGATTATCAGATTTTTTTAAATTTATTTAAATTATTATTTCCTTTTTTAGATTATAATATTTGTAATTTTTAATGTTTTTTTTATAATAATTTTATCTCTATTTTAAAAGCGTTATCAAATTTCTGAATATTAAATCCACAGTTTCAACCGTCTTAACAGTTAAGCGACACGATTTATACTGATTTTAGAATTTCACCTTTCATTATGTTAAGTACTCTACTATTATTAATCGTTTGCCTTTGGGTTTGGGCTTTTTAACGAATAAGTGTTGACTATTTCTTTAGTTTTGTTTCATGTGCTCTTTTTCTCATAATCATCATATGATACACGAAGTAAATGTCCTTCGGCTATGTGGACGTAGAATTGCAAAAAAAAAAAGTGAAGAGAGCTCGAAAACATAATAAAGCTTTAGTAAAATGTAGGGTAACTACTTCACTCAATAACGAAGCTTTTTGTGACAAAAATTGAGTAGTTTAACTGAGAGAGAGAGAGGAGAGAGAGAGTTATCGTAATTTAATTAATGCTCAAGTTGAGTACCAGAAACCGTTATTTTCATAAGCATGCGTTATAAAAATAATTTTGTATTAATAATATCAGTTGCACACAACGTCGATAATAGTGTAAAAACCGTAAGTTTTGAAATTAAATTTAAATGTAACAGGGTAACAAATACATTTATATATATTTACATACATATGTACATTAGCGTGGCCGTTAGTTGTATGGAGAACTTTTTTTTTTGATTTCTTATATTCTCCCCCCCCCCCAAATCGGTTCAGTTTTATGTAAAAAAAAAATACAAAAAAATTTCGTAGCGAGAAGTTGTGTTTTAGGGGAGGCGTCCGCCCCTCAAAGTTTGCCATCAAGCCATTTATTCAAATGTAATTTGTTTGCATATTACTATCTCTTAAAAACAACATTTTACAAGAATATGATACATGGAAATATTTTAGCTCTTCTAGTCAACAAAATTAGCTTCGAAGAAAGTTTTTTGCTAAAATTAATATTTTAGAAAATAATTAAGAAAATAACAACAAAATACCAAACTTTTTATATACGTTTTAAATATATATAAAAGCCGGATTTAATGTCAAGTGACCCAATTTTGAAATCGATGTCTTCCGATTAGGAATTTGCACCAAGGTTAGTCCTATTGGATAGTAGTTTAGACACAAATTTTCAACAAGATCGGTAAAAAAGTTTCAGAGTTAGAGGGGTCAAAGTTTGCCATACAGGTGTTCTATCTCATACATGTAACTTATTACCCAGTAAAAAATGTGCTCCAAAAGGAGCAGGTTTTACGTATGAAAGCATACCTCAAATCGCTTCAAACCTGCTGATAAGATGCCTGATTTTTGTATGGAGTGTTCCCGGTTTGGAGGACTATTTACTGCTGACAATCAGCGCTTTTTTAACATGCAAACAAAGCACTCCTAAAGCGCCTTTTTAAGGGATAACTTTATTTCCATATTCATTGATGTTTTGCTTTAAATTGCTTAAATGCATTGTTTCAATCATTTTCGTAAACCATTATATATTTTTATTTTTTTCGCTTTAAAACCTCATCATTGTCAGCACTAAAATAGCAGCTTTTTCCTATATTTAATTCTTTATCATTTACTGCTATATAAAAGCTTTCTTATTGAAGCGCTCGATTATGCGCTTTTTCTCTTAAGTGCTCCAAAAAACCCAATTTTTTTTTACTGGGTACGTACTGGTGCTAGCAAAATTTGTCCCAAGTAGCTTCGATAGCTATTTGATCAATCTTTTTAAAAAAAAATTTTTCGTTTTTTTAAAAATTTTTTTCTTTAAACTTAAAATTTTTTTTTTTATTTGTTTGAGACAAGTTTTAAATTTAAAAAAAAATTGTTAAATTTTTTAAAAAAACAAAAAAATTTGTTTCAAAAAGATTGATAAAATAGCTATCGAAGCTACTTGGGACTAATTTTGCTAACACCAATAGGTAATAAGTTACATGGATGAGAAAAAATACTTGTATGGCCAAAATTTCAAACTTTGACCCCCTCTAACTCTGAAACTTTTTGACCGATCTTGTTGAAAATTTGTGTCTAAACTACCATCCAATAGGACTAACCTTGGTGCAAATTCCATCCTAATCGGAAGACATCGATTTCAAAATTTTGTCACTTGACATTAAATCCGGCTTTTATATATTTAAAACGTATATAAAAAGTTTGGTATTTTGTTGTTATTTTCTTAATTATTTTTATAAATATTAATTTTAACAAAAAACTTTCTTCGAAGCTAATGTTGTTGACTAGAAGAGCTAAAATATTGCCATATATCATATTCTTGTAAAATGTTGGTTTTAAGAGATAGTAATATGCAAACAAATTACATTTGAATAAATGGCTTGATGGCAAACTTTGAGGGGTGGACGCCCCCCCTAAAACACAATTTCTCGCTACGAAATTTTTTTTTATTTTTTTTTACATAAAACTGAACCGATTTGGGGGGCGAGAATCTAA
The DNA here is from genome assembly GCA_949318255.1 of Pollenia labialis. Classification (NCBI taxonomy): domain Eukaryota; kingdom Metazoa; phylum Arthropoda; class Insecta; order Diptera; family Polleniidae; genus Pollenia; species Pollenia labialis. The sequence goes on from OX439140.1 coordinate 104,702,943, forward strand.
GAAATAAAAAAAAGTAAATAACGGCCACCCTAATGTACATACCCAGCAAAAAATAACATTGCTCAAGAGGCAGTAAATATAATTATGTATTGTATTTTTGTTGCTTCCAAGTGTGCCGACAAAATTTTTTAGCTTACCAAAATTAATTATGGAACGCAATGAGCTAGTAAAAAGTTCAGTGTTTTTTGAAGAAGTTTTTAAACGTTAAAATGTCACTGCTTCACATATGCGTATGTTTTAACAAAAATTATACATGTATGTAAGTATATTATTTTATATTTTACTATTCTTTTGAAATTTACCATTGTAACTGGGCGATTTGTAACGGACATTTAACTGGTACTGGAACATAGCCATTCAAACATTCATGTGTGAGAGAGAAAATTTCGGAAAACATTTGAAAAGAAAAAAAAATAGAATTGTTTTTTTGTCAAAAATCCCAGTGGTATAAAAAGAAGCAATCGCCACCAATGACAGGCGAAATAGATAGCACTTTTACTCAATTTGTACTAGTGACTACTGATGTGGCATTCAAATCATACCTACATCTTTTCGAAAATAGATCCGAAATAGATCCTGGAACAACAACAAAGTCGCTCGCGTTTTGCTATCACGTTTTGTAAATTAAACCCAATAAAAATTTTTTACATTTTGCGAAGCACTAATGGTACACTCAGGGATGTTAGATGTGACGATTTTACGTCATTTTGACGATTTTTTTCGATGAATTTACCAAAATGACGATTGACGATTTTTGATGTAGAGTCACTAATGTTTTGACGATTTAATCCCGTCAATAAATTTACTTTAAACATTAATCTGGCATCAATTTTATAACACTTTAATCTGGCAAGCAGGTTTGGTAGATGTGACGATTTTTCGTAATTTTAACGATTTTTTTGATTTTTTGACTAAACTTACGATTTTCTGGCATCGATAAAACACAAGAAATATTTACAATTATATTGAAAACAGTCCAAAACTTAAAAATCAATTTTTCGAAATACAAAAATTTTTGGAAATTAAACAAAAAAATTCCTCCCCCATCACAAACCAGGTGGATTTCATTAGAAGCATTAGTAATTCAAATTCTACAATTATAGAAATGCCATCGGTACTGCAAAAAATATACACTAGAGCCCCGATTTGCGTCAGTCCTATCTGGTCCGCTTTTAAAAAATTGGTTAAATCCGCTTTGCGTTTTTATAATTTCGATTTGCATCGCCACATACGAATGCATTTTTCGATGAAGTCATAATCACATGTGAAGAATTTTTCTATTTGTGTGTAAAAAGGCAAATCCCATTTAATTCTGTTAGGTAAGTTATTCTTAGTAAAATTGCGTGTTAGGAAGTAAGAAGTTACTTTTTAATAAGAAGTTGTGTAGTAAAATGAGTGCAATGAGAAGAAAATATGTTAGTTTGGAACTAATATTGGACGTTATAAAACGTTTCAAGTCGGGTAAAAAGACTGTTGATATAGACAGAATCCTTGGTTTTTACCACCTTTAACAATAAAAACTATTTGCAATAGAGATAGCGCTAAAAGTAACTCATTTAAAAATAGCTCGAGTTAAAAGCAAATGCGATTTTATTTATTATTTAATATTTTTCTGAATATGGATAAATCAAATAAAAAATTTTTGCTATGCATTTATGCAAATATATTTTTTCTTATGTTTTCTTTTTAAATGATAAATATATTATTCAGCTCACTTGCTGAAATAAATAAAACTTAACCATATCACTTTCTTCTTCATAAATAGAATTTCTTGCTAAAAATTTTTATTTTCGAACCAATCCATGCAATAAATCGTCTTTAATTTGTAAAATGTATATATTTGACGTTTTGTTGACGATTTTGTTCAATTTTCGTGACGATTTTGACGAATTTTGTTAAAACTATTGACGATTTTTGAGGAAAAACGTCTAACAACCCTGGGTACACTTAAAAAAATAATCGCATAATTATGCGCTACACAATAAGGCATGCACAGAGGTGCAGTAAAGTAAAGGTACGTTCAGACTGATGAAATATTTGATAGCAAACATCAAATATTTCATTAACGTAGTCTGAACACAAAATATTTGTCAAATAAAATAACAGCTGATTTTGAGCAAATAAAAGTATTTGCCGGCAAACAAATATTTGTCCAATGTGAACATAGTGTGAACACAAAAAATCAAATATTTTAGTAATTTTTGAGCAAACATTTATTTGATATTACAAAAAAATTGTAAGAGCAAACAACGACAAATAATTTTAGCCATGTACCCGAAAGAAGCAATTTTTCCTGTAAGTTTTCGGAGTTTTTACAGTTTTAAAGATTTTTAATAATTATTAGACTTTGCTATCATGCCGCTATTAGCCAATTTTTGCGAATTTTTGCTAATTTAGCAATTTTCACCGAATTTTTGCCATTTTTTATACTTTTAGGGACTTTTAATAAATTTTATGGCTTGTATAAAATATTAAAATTGTTCGCGAATTTTCGCTATTTTTGCAAAATTTTTTTTTTTTTTTTGTTTTTCCCCGACATTTTGTTTTTTAACCGATTTAGCGATTTCAAATTTTGGGGTTTGCTATTAGCAAATTTTTACGATTTTCCGCTAATTTAGCAATTTTTACCAAATTTTTGCTATTCCTTATACTTTTAGGGACTTTTAATCAATTTTATGGCTTGTTTGAAATATCAAAATTTTTCGCGAATTTTCGCTGTTTTTGCAACATTTTTTTTTTTTGTTTTTCCCCGACATTTTGTTTTTTTAACCGAATTATATATTTTAGGGGTTGTTTCCAATTTTTCGCAAATTTTAGCCATGTTTCCGTTAATTTTTGTCTTCCAGTTTTGTTTTTCTTTTACATACTCCTGTTCTAACAATATAATAGATGCTGCTCCACAGAATAAAACAAATAATAGGCTTCTGCGCGAATTTTACTATTTGTGAAATATATTTTCATTTTTGAACACTTTGATAAATAATTATTTGATGCAAATATTTGTTTTAGTCTGAACGCATGGCAAACATGAATTAATTTATTTTATTTGACACTATTTGCCAACTGTTTCAACAAACAAAAATTGTCAAATATTTGCGCTTAGTTTGAACATTAAACAAAATATTTTTTTGTTTCACACAGTTTGAAGCAAATATCAGAACAAATATTTTTGTCAAATATTTCATCAGTCCGAACGTACCTTAAGTGAAGGAACTCTTAACAAATATTATAAAAAAATAACATTTCAAGTGCTACGGCACACACTGGTTCAAGAGCGGCATTAATTAATTTTTTCATATCTGCTGATCTACCTGTTTTTTCCACAGTTTGTAATAAACACTCTAATTATCATGTATCCAAAATATTGGCTTATAGCTTTATTACTTTTTTGTCCAGAGACATTCAAAGTTGACCTAAGTGAATGCGTTTGAAATGGCCGTATAATATATGCTACTTTCTATCGCTTCATGCTTTTAAAATACTCTTGTAACAACACCACAATATTTTTTTTTTTACAATTGGATGTTATAAATTATATATATGCAAATAAAATTTTGAAAATTAAAAAAAAAATTCTTTTACTACTATAGATTGTCCAAAAATATTTATTTTCTCCAAATTCTATGGCTTGTATATATTGATCTTCAGCAACCTCTAGCCTCAGACTTATATCAAATTAATGCTTGAAGTCTCAGCTAACGATACTCAAAAGTTCAGCTGCCCATTTTTGCCCCTAAGCAATTCCGGGGTAAAAAACTAAAAAAAGTTAGGACAAATTTCATTAACAAGCATGGTATTGCGCATTTTATTTATATTTTAATCAAATAAAAAACACGAAAATTTAAGCCTGTGTAGCTGTTTTAATCGATCTAGCTTTGCTAATAAGAAAAATATTGCATTTTTTGTGGTCATTTTGTGTGAGAGGTAGGCGTGGTTGTAAGCAGATATTGCTAATGATTTCACCATTGCTTAATATTATCATAAAATTGCAATGAGCAAAAAATTGTGACTCTACAATGATTTTTAACTTTTGTGTTATATGGGAAGTAGGCGTGGTTGTGCTCGGATTTTCTTAATTTTTGCAGTATTTTTTTTTATTACAAGCAAATATTAGTCCATACCGAAATTCAAGGCTCTACCATGTTTCCTTATATTTAATGCCGCCAATCGTATGAAGCTGAACCACTGTGCGGCTTTTGCTTACAACGAAGCAGGTTTGTAAGGGAGAATACAGAAAAATAACTGTAAAAAACATTCAGGGTGGGTTTTTAAAATGGAGATTAGAGATTTAGTCATCTTAAATCTGTGTGTTTAGTTTTTAAAATGAGGATTAACTACTTTTATTTGCCGGTTTAAGCGGCCAATGTTGGTGGTTCTCGAATTCTGGACTTCCAGAAGAATTCTCGACAAAAAGTACTAAAAAACAGAGGTAAGGGGAAAACATATAAAATCAATTAAAAATGGATAATCATTCAAAAAAGCAAATTTCGATCTACGAAAGGTTAAAATACAATTTGGTTTAAGGATTGATGTTTGACTATTGACGTCAGCAGTCGTCGATGGCTGCGAGTGTAAGACGGCAAATCCCTCTGAGGAGATCGAGTGGTAGCAATCGAAGCATGTCAGGGTAACCAGGCGCCTGGGTTCGAATCTCAGGTCAGTCAAGAATGAAGGATTATCAATAACAATTTTAATTAATGTTCATGTTGTAAAAATTCCTTTCTTAAAAATAAATAATTTAATGAAAATAAAATTTGGTGAACTTAAGCCTGATTAAAACATATTGAAAATTTGGATTAAAAATCATAAAGAGTTCAAAAAAATTACCACAATACTAATTATTATCATATTATGTTACAGTGGTGCTATCACGGCAATAAAAAAAAATTTAATTTTTTTGCATCGAATTTTTATTTTTACAAATTTTTTTAATGAAAATACAACAATTAATTTTTTTTTATTTCTTTAAACTTGTTTTTTTAATTGATATTTTTTTTTTTAATTGTTGGACCACTCACTAACAAATAATTCGATAGGCATATTTAAAACAAACGACACAACTGATTGAAAATGATTTTACAAATGGCGATAACAAAATATTATCAGAGTAAAGATATTATGATTGCATCTTGAACATATAGCAAAGTTATCATGTTATGGCTATTAAATATTATGAAATGGTTATCAGTTATTTAATATGTTTTCAAAGTTATCATTATTTAGTTGTCAGAAAAGTTATTATTTTTCGGTCAACAATACTAAAAATTATTATTGCGATAAACATTGAAATGTTTACAGTAACAATAATACTGCTGATATTAAATCAAAACAACAATTACACTGTGCTAGTTGAAAAAACAGACAGGCTGGGCACCTGTCGTTTCAACCTAATACAGGTACGCTGAATCCAGCAAAAATTTTGAAATTTTGATAAAAAAATATTTGTTCTTCCAAAAAAAAAAATTATGTTTCTAAAACGACTGCGAGTTTTAGTTATAAGTTGTCTTGTAAATGATAATTTATATCGTATTACTTTGAATTGTCATTTGCTACACTGTATTTTAGAACTTTGATTTAAATATAGAATATCGAATTTGAACAGAAGGTCCTTGAACCTGCTAGTTGTATAATTTCGGATTCTAGCAGAATGGTTGGAATTCGAATAGAAGATTCTTGCATTTTATCTACAACCACCACCTGTGGTTACTATAAATACAGGCTGGGTTGTAAACATGTTTTTAGTTTGTTTGGAGACATTGGACGGTTCTGTTCGTAACTAACAATTTTGGACAAAACAATTCTAATAAAGTTGGTTATGTTGGATAAGTATGTGTATTTATTTGGATTTGCAATTAAAAGAACTTAAAGGTTTATAATAAAGGGAGTAAGCCGAAACACGTTTATTAAAGGAAAAACGTAACAATATTAAAATTACTGCTATTATTTACAGGATTCGTTTATAGGGAAGAAATGTTAACAAAAAATCCTTGTATTAAAAAAAAACAATATATAAGTTCCTTAAAAGTACAAAATAAGTATTATACCAGAATTACTTAAATTAAAATACATATATAGTTCCCAAATTACAATACCCTGTAGAAAATTAAGAGTTAATTGTCAAAATGCCACGAGTACAATTACTAGAACAAGCTTAGGAAATTAAAAAAACTACTTTTAGACTGATAGAATTTTTTGTAACTACATTTTTCAATTTTGATACTGCTTCTTAAATTTGATTTCAAGTCACGTGATTTGGCGTTCAAATCGAAATGCATTTCGTGCACTTTTTTAAAACACTTGTGCATGCTCGCCAGCTCGTTCTGCTGTTGTTCGCAATAGTGTGGCAGAAGAGTCTTCAACCTCGACTCGTCGTCGTGTCCAGCAAATGAGCATCTCACATCATAGATGAGAATTTTGAATAAAGATTTAAATGTACTCGCTTGCAAGGTTGAATTGACTCAAGAACTAAAGCCTACTGACCATTTCAAGTATCGCCAATATACTGAATGGTTTGTTGAACAGACAGGTGTGAATAGTGATTTTTCAAAGATAATGTGATTTGGGGATATTTAAAGGATAAAGTGCACGTCAATAAGCCAAGAACAATTCAAGCGCTAATGGATCAGATAATTGGGCACATTAACGACATTGAACCTCAATTATGTCTCAGAGTCATTGAAAACATGGACCATCGGATAAAGGTATTACACCGAAGACAGATAGCATTTGGCCGATATTTTGTTTCACAAATAATTGTCATTGTTTCTTCTTTATAAATATTAAAATAATTCTCTGAAAACTTTTAATTTTATTACCAATTAACATCGTGCATTTTGCTTGGACCACCCTTTATATGAAAAGCACTCACTTTTTTGAGTGCCTCATATCCACAGTTTTAGAGTTCTCTAAACACAGAAAAACTTCTTTATTATTTTTTACCAATTAAATAAACACTAAAATCAGATATAATTAAAACAATTGTTGTTTTGGTTTTAGCTTTGATATTGGTACAAGTAAAATGGGTGTTTATAGGGCTTATTCGCTAAACAGTTTTGTTTGTAGTTTTTATAAAATCTTTGGATGAATTTTCCTGATGATCTGGCCAAATCAAACAGTGAAATGCGCATAGGAATAGCTTATCACATGAACAATACATTTCAGTTTATCAATAATATGAAATGGGAATTTAGCACATTTAAACGAAAACTTGGAAAATTTAATTATTTGATATCGTAATTTCATTAAACTTATCTAAACAGGGTGGCGAAGAATGAGCTATATGGTTTGAGATTAAAAAGCCTTTTTTGAATTATTATTTTTACATTCTTTATTTTTTAGCATTTTGTAAAGAAGACTTGGGGTATTTAATGTGAACAACTATACAATCAAAGAACCCTGCGGGAAACTTGTATCAATTGTTCCAACAGGATTTGTGAAAATAGAACAAGTACAAAATGAAGCAACTCATGACAAGTGAAAGGAGAACCAATCAATTGACAGGTATATGAAGAACAAAAAGGTAGAAAAAGTAATGCATTACAGTAAACATTTTTGGGTCTTTCTAAAATCTGGTTCCTAAATTTAGTTGCAGGACTTGTTTTAGTAAAATAATACTACATTGTATTGAAATAATAATACACTGTTGTAAGTAACACCAAACATGTTCATTGAGAGTAGATGTGTGACTGGTCAAATTGTGTCAACTGACCCCATCCAATGACACCCCCATGTAAAAGTGATATGTCTCATTCATATAAATCGTTAGAACTAGAACCGGTCTCTACCACCAAAGACATATCCCGAGACAACTTTGGTGTCAGTTCGGTTCCCTCTAGGGAACGTTCTAAAACAATTGAATGTTACTTTTCAAACCACAACGCTTTGGCTACGTCAACAAGGTGGCAACTCTAAGTGCCGACATTGAAAATTAAAATATAAATAAAACACTGCATATCTTGCAGCGTTGAAAATTGTTAACACGCAAAATGTATTTATGTAGAAAGCAACAAAAAAATTACAAAATTTTTTGGTTTTGTTTTTACTTTCAATGTAATTTTTGGCATCGCGTTTTACACAATTATGGCCTATACATATGTATTTTGTGTTTCTTTCAATAAAAGTTTTCCTCCAAATCATTAATAATTGCAAAATATCGGCCAATATCTTGTAACATAAACAATTTTTAACTTTTTGCAAGTACATTTTTATTTGACGAAAAACAGCTGATGCTGTTGTTAAATGAGTTAAAACCAACTTCAGCTGATTTTAAAATTAACATCGGTTTTAACGAGTAAAGTATGCTTTTGCTTGTCTATACCCAGTAAAAACTTCGCCTACAAAATAATGTGTTAAGTAATCAGAAAAACATAAGAGCACTACTTACAATTCTACTGAAAGAACCAATGAATTTTATATGGGATGTCCCAAAAATAACGCATTCAAAAGTAAGTCATTATTATTTTACATTAATACATTCAGAAGAAAGTAGTTATAGAAGTTGTTATAGATGTAGTTATAGAAGAAAGCTACTAAATAATCAGTTAAAGAAGCTATTCATTTTGAAAAAGTAAGCGAAGTTTTTACTGGGTAGTAGATCAAAAGCATGTTTTAAATAAAAGTTTACTTTAGAACACTTAAACTATGCTTTGTTTATGACTATAGTTATGGGCCAATGTCTCTAATCGAACTCTCTAGTATTTTTAACATAATTATAATTTGGTTTTTACAAATGTGAATTAAATTTTTATTAACAAGGATAATCACCCCTATCGGGAATAAAAATTCCTTGGGATTTTTTTCCCTTTTCTCATTTTTACAATTGAATTAACATAGGAAAAATGGAAAAAGGGAACAAATCCTAAGGAATTTTTATTCACGATAGGGGTGAATATGTTATATTTACACTTTAAATTGTAATGAAAATATTCAAAAAAAAAAATGCTTTTAGAAAAGAAAAAAAAAAGGAAAAAAAAAATTTTGCAAACATTGTGTCAAGGCGTATAAAAGAAAATTTAAGGAATGAGCTTTATATTAATAAATTATCGATCAATCAGCATGTAATACAGTGGAGTAATTTCTAGTATTTAAAACACCAAATTGGATCAATCTTCAATATAGTAATACAATTTTGTAAGCGTTTGAGGAATTTTTAATAAAACACTATGATTTGATTCGGTCTAAGGAGTATTAAAGTTAATTTCAGAGGGAGGCATTATGTTGTATCTATAGGTGGCATGGACACTATGACACTGCAAAAAGTGTCACCGACTACGCAGAAACGCTTTAGTTACCGAAGCTTGTATTTGTTATACTAGAGAAAAGAAAATCCTTGGGCCCGGCCGGCCGAGAATAGAAGATTTAGTTAGCGAAGCTGGTATCATTTCGCCCGGCTATGCTTTCGAGTTTGTAAACGTGTTGTGGATATTATGACACTGCTCCACGTGTCAATGGAGACTTTAGTAAATTTTAGTTTTACAAACATCATAAGAGTGATTTCGACTATTAAAAAAACAAAATTAGAACAAATTTTAATAAACTACATATACAATTTAGAAAAATTTAAGGCGTTTAAAAGCGTTTTTCAGAAGGTCAGTTTTTATGAAACCCACAATATTCTTTTACTGTTATTTTTAATCAAACAAAACTTATTTTAACCAACAATGGACCAATGGTTAATTATGGACCAATTATCATAAAATTGCCTGGTGATATTTTAAGCTTTACAAAGCTAGAGGGGGCCAAATTTCACCATGATATCAATATTCGTGTTAGTGTTTCAGGTGTATTCAACTGTTTTTCGATAGCGGACTTTGTTTGAGGTGTTTTGTAAATCATGGGAACCAATTCGTCTAGAATTGGTCGGAGATTAGGATTTGACTAATCATTGTTAGTTCATTTTTATTCCCTTCACCGAAGGTAAAACGGTAATTATAACTTTGTCATTCCATTCGCAATTTCTTCAATATAGACCCTTTATTCTGGATCCTTATGAGAAGCAACGTTAAAATCCAGTTGTCCGTTTGTCCGTCCGTCTGTTCAAATGGGTTTCCCAAGGCCCCAGATATGATGGGACTCGGTAGGTATATACTGACGTCAGATAAGCTCATTATAATTTTGCTACTAAAATTCAGCCAGATCGATCCATAAATGGCTGATATATAAGTAAAAATCACGACCACCTCTAATTTGTTCCATGTTGTTGTTTTTTTTAATTCCCTTTTTTGTATGTCTGGAGAACGGCAAGAGCCAAAACTATCAAATTGGGTACAAGGATCTTGGTTATCAATACACCAACTCTCTAAAAAATGGGCGTGGCACTTCCCCTACAAAGACAATAAAAATGTCTGTATATTTAGAGAACGAAAAAACCAAATTAAGTACAAACATTTCGGTTACTTGTCATACAAAATTTGGCTAAAAACGTTAAAAGGTTGGAAGTCTTTACACAGAGCGAAAAAAGACGTTAAACAATTTTCCAACAAATTGTAATAAAATAATAACCTAGTGTTGGCAATATTTCGGCAACATTTATTGTCAAATTTTCAACAAAATGTTGTCAAATTGGGCCGAAACACATAAAACGTACCATTGTTGTCAAATTGACAATACGCTATTGCCAAATATGTATCGGAACTGTCATTATTAATTGCGTTCATACAAAAAAGTTTTGTTTTCACAGCAAGTATAATTTTAATTTTTATAATTATATATACATTTATTTTAAGGGAAATAAAATGAGTGAGGAATAAAATTATAAAACATGGAAAGTGAAGAAACCCATAATAAACAGTGACGAAGGCATTATGTTCCTTGGATACGAAGGAGATTTTCTTCTTGACAAAAAAAAATAATGTACAAAGTGCAAAAGATTTATGACGATAAAGATGACAAGCAATTGAAAAATTTTATATAAAAAGTCCAACTATAATATGCATAAGCCAGCTTAAGCTACTGTTAAAAATTAACAAAAAGTCCCTCAAAAGCATTTAAAAAACAAAAATTAAATAAAAAAATTTTTTTTTTTACGGAATCGCACTTTGCTTAAGCTAATGCCAGTTTCATAAAATTAACCAAAAAGTTTTCTTAAGACACATATGTATCACATTTATTCGCACAATTGCTTAAGCCAACTTAAGCATATTATAGTTGGGTCTTAAGTCTACTATTTTACAATGAAGTACCTGTATTTTTTTTAATTTCTATTGAACATTTTATTAAAATCAATAAGGTGAATTTTGTTAATTTTATGTAATTTTAAAAATTTGAAATAAATTTAATTGAATGGGCTATTAATTACTACCCTCAGAAACATGTGTTATCGAAATGACAACGGAATGTTGTCAATATACCAACGGTGTGTTCTAAAAACTGATAACAGGATGTTGTTATAATGACAATATTATGGTGATAATATATTAACATTTTGTTGTCAGAATAAGACCAAATGGTGACAAACTTACAACGATGTGGATAAAAATATTGACACCATCCGTTATAAATTGAACACAAACGTAGTTGGCTCACTTTTGATAACGAATGGGGTCAATTTTGGTATTTTTATACCGGATTTTTCGCTCTGTGTAGTAGAACATTTTTTTTCAAAAACTCGAAAAAATCGGTTCAGATACGGATTTTTTAAATATCCATTTTCGGGCGTCATTAATTTTCCCTCTTCCAAGTTTTATAACCAAAGTACACGGTAAATTTCTTTTTAAAGACGTCTGTCAAATCGGCGTAAAAAACTAATTTTCATGAGGGGAACTTCTACTGTACCCATGTTAAATTATGGATCAACAGTTACAAATTAAGCCTAAATAAGACCAAATTTTACCGAAACATATATATTTGATACGGTTATAGGCGTATTGAAATGATTTCCTAGGCTTCATATGGTACTAGGGATGCCAGACGTATTGTTTTTAGCAGTACAGACATTGATTTGTTTCAATTGTACTGTTTTATGCACGACACCCAAAAAGTATCGCAAATATACCGTTTTTTACCCTTTGTTCTTTTTATGTTCAGTATACAAAAAAACAAAGCTTATAAGAACAACTCTGTTAAAATTAGTGCACATTTGGGGGGTTTCAGACCGTATACCAAAAAGACATCTTGGCATAACATCCTAATATTTTACTTTATATAAAAAAATTTATACAACCCGATTAACTGATCGGTTAATTTAAAATTGGCTTTTTTCGATTACCGATTTACCCGGTTAATTTCAGTCGATCAACCGATGTAACAAAATTTTTAATTTTTTACAGTATTAAACGTCAGTTGCAAGCAACTCGCTTTTTTTAATGCATTCTACAATGCAATCATGTACAATTTTTAAACGTTATATGTTCCAAAATTCACCAAAAATGTTACCAAAGTGCACCAAAAAAGTTGTTTATAGAAATATTTTTTCCTACAATATATTTTCTTCTACAGTACAAAAACAGAAATTAAAAAAATCGGAAAGTCGGAACTTATTATGTAGAATATTCTGTGATAAGCTTTGCCAAGATGAGCTAGATGATGATCTGACAACAGAAGAAACTTTTTTTTAGCAACAAAACAACAGAACTAACCGAAACAATTAGAAGTGTTAAAAATTTGAATAATTAAAACAGGGCTCTGATAGAATAATGGAAGATTTTATATATTTAGAGAAATCAAGGAAAACGACTGAGAATTTATACGATAAATGAAAGAATTGTTCCCAAGTCAAAGCTAAAGAGAAGAGTCGCTTCTCCTTAAACTATTTAAATAACTAATAATGTGTTCTAACAGTTTATTTTTAATAAATAAATAATATGTATTAATTAAAAAATATAGTTATGAATTATTTTTTTTTTGTTTGCTCTTTTAGTTTTTTTTACTAATAATTTTTAATTTTTATTTTTTGAAATAACTTAATTTATAAAAAAAACTTTATTAATCGGTTAACCAATCAATAAAAAAATTAACCGATTATTAACCGATTAAACCAAAACCTCGATTAATTAATCGAGCGATTAACCGATTAAAGTAAAAACCAAATTAATAGAATACCCTACCTACTAACTTACGTGTCGAATGAAGGCTAATTGAGTTTAATCGGATAGAAAATACCTGAGGCCTGAGTGGATCAAATCTAAGATTTTATTAAAATTTAAACGTTTTTTCGAAAGATGTTTTGTACCTCAATTAACAGCTAAATTTGTTATATAAATATATAGAACATTTCATTACAAAAGTTGTAAGCCACAATGCACCGAAATCGGGTAAAAACTGAGAATCCTATAATGAAAACCGAAAATATCTTTTTTTTAAATTCTTCATATTTAATCATGTATGCAGAATGCTAATAAATTTAAATGCTAGTGTTCGTTTTTATTATGAGATTTTCAGTTTTTTTGACTTTAGGTTCCAAATTTTTTTGATATATACAATTATGGTGAGCTGTTAAAATAAATGGCTTATCAGTTGTTCTAAAACGCAAGATGGCGCTAATCAAGTGTTTGCTAAAGAAATCGATACCAATTTACCATTATTATTTGAAATTGCTTGAGATTTCTATATTTACAAAAACCTTAAAAACATCTGTTTTAAAAAAATTGTCGAAGTTCCCCTGTGATTTTTGTCGCGTTTTTATTTTAAATGAATTTTTAAAGAACAAAGAAATAGTTTTTTTTCAAAATTTTCATATTTTTTCTTTAAAAACTCAACGAGATCTCTGAAACTACAGCGCACATTTAAAGATAATATTAATATTAAAGATAATATTGTTGCCGAGTTTCGGGTTGTTTTAACTGAATACGGTCAACCGTTTACAAGTTATTTTAATATAGGAATTGAAAGTGCATTAATTTTAGACATAACGGTATATCTCAAAAACTAGAGCCGATAGAGAAAAATGGAGATTAGATTTGAAATCAGCGACCTCAAATTAGTAAGAATTTGCAGTTCCAGACCGCACAAAGAAGTCCAAATTTGTTTCCTTGTGTTATCAATACAAATAAAACCCTTTGTATTAATGTACATAAATTTTTTTTAAAGTTGTTCCCAATGGGCGATCATGTTCACCTAAATAAGTCTTCCAGATCAATTTTGATGATTTAATACTCGAAAAGGTTTCATATATGATTTATTAATGAAAATAAATCAAAGTGAGCATCGCGTACCGCGGTTCGCGTGAACATCGCGTACCTCGATTCGCGAACATGCGAACGTTTTTGCGATTCGCCAGAGGATCGCATTTACCTTCCACGATTCGCGGGCGATGATTCGGCGATGGAAAATTAACTTTCCGCATTAAAACCCACATTTTCTTGAACCATATTTATGTCACAATCGAACACATTTTCTGAAATATTAACATTTTCAATTTTTTCCGCAATAATATTTTCCACTGCATTTAAATTAAAATTTCTTGCTAATTTTTTAGAGGGGTCTCTCTTACTTTTCAACCGCAGTGCTTTGTTAGACAACATTTTTATTAACTTATGACCTTTAAATTCCACACCTTTCACTGATCACTACTATTAAAATATTAAACTATTTCTTTTGTTAATTATTTAATATTATTTATATGAATTTCAATAAAAAACCTTTCACAAATCACTTGCTCAACTGGAATGACAATTTTGCTAATTGCCCTTGAAACCCAATATTTATTTTCCCTTTTCCTTAAAAAAACAACAAGAAAAAATTTTTTATCGAAAGTTATAAAAAAAAACTGATGATTGCCGCTACTTGTGAGCGCTCGCATATTCATCGCCTAGTTGAATTCGTATTCCATGAATGGGATCGCATAATCATCGCCAAACAAACAATCGCCAAAAAATTTCAAAAATGTTTGCAGGGTTAAGTCGTGTACGTGTACGGCAAAAAAAAAAGTACATGTACGATAGAGGAGTCACATAAGGTCGTGTATGTGTAACCAAAGGTCAAAACTAAAATTTCTTGCTCAAAATTTGTATTTTATAACTTTTGAAGAAACTTCTTTATTTTGATGGAATTTTTTACGATCTTATTTATAAAAAATTAAATGGACTCAAGATTTTCCTTTCAAATCTTCTGGCAACCCTGGTCACACGCAATTGCCCATCGGGAAAAAGAAGGGGTACGGATGCCTTCTAGAAGGCCTCTGTACTCCTTCTTTTGGATATACAAGGCCTTCTCGCTCCATTCCATACTCATATCTTTTTTACACACGTTGTCATTGCGGAGAAGGCCTTCCGCTCTCGCTTCTTTAGAAGGTACATAAGAATGGCAACGGGATAAAAAAAATAATTGTTTTGCTTTTGCTTGTGCAAAAAAAAACAATACAAAAAATGTTACTCCTTCTCTACTCCCTTCTCATAGAAGCGAGTGTGGAAAGTGTATCTTATCTTTTACACCAAAGAGCCGAGGCCTTCTATGAGGCATTCTTTAGCAGTTAGATAAGAATAGGAATTTAATCAAAACAATTTTTAAGCAGGCCTTTTAAAAGGCCTGAAGTAAGAAGGTCTTCTGAGTTTTACCGCTGGGTGCACTTGCAAACATACATGTATAAACAGGGTTACCGTTAGACATTTTGAAAAAAGTCGCGCAAAAACTTCGTTAAAGAAAATTTGATAACATTTCATGAAAATCTTATAAATTAAATAGGGAGATATGCACAATATATTTTTTATTTTCTAAATTATTGGAATTAAAGTGTTTGAAAAGCGTTTTAATTTATCTTGCAGACGCACGTACAAAGATGGCTGAATAATTTTTTATAACGCACAGGTTCTTTCGAAAGTAAATGTCAAATCGTCGAATTTCGGCAAACGGGTGATACTAGTTTTTTTAAATAAGTTTCGGTACACTGGAAGTAAAAAAAAATTTTTTTTATTCGGATAATGCAAATTGAAGATAAAAACTCATGACTGATTTCTTTCCTTAGTGCGAACATCAGTGATGATATAAAAAATCATTTCGCTATCTATATTGGCATGTGGCAGTTATAAGTCAAATATATTTCGTCTAAAGGGGGAAGATGATATAAAATTTTTCATTTTGTTTACTTTTTACTTTACTCCAAATTTTTTGATATCCATCTTCTACTCCGTTCTTGTTAAAGACATTTTCAAAAATTTACGTTTAAATCAAAGCTCTAATGACGCCAAGCGACGTCTTAAAGATATTTAACAATTTGTAATGTTGCCGTATTAACAATTTTATTGTTATGCTATCACAAATTGCAAGATGTATACAGTTTCGCCACATTATTCAAAAGTCCCTACATTTTAATGATTTAAAAAGATTCAGTCTTTTTTCCCCCTACGTCCATTTTTTTAGAAGAAAATCCCAACGATAGCAATTTTCCCCTACGAAAACATCAGCGCTCCTAAAAAATCCGCAACCTACTAAACTTTGTATTTAGTTTTTTTTCTATTATTGTGGCTATTTTTATATTACCGGAAATCGTATTTGAACGATGTTTTGTTTTTCGTTTGTGCAAAAAAGGAAATCGCTTATTTTGTAGATTATTATTTGTTGACATTTGCTTTTTTACCAGCTAGCGACACCTAAAAAGCAAAATCTAAAATGATTCATTCGCCTTTTGCTTTTATTAGTTTGTCCTAAAACAAGAGCTAGTTAAAAAGTCAAAACTACAAAATCTAAAAATCAAATTCTTTCCTGGCTGGTAATAATACAAATACTGATGCAAGAAAAAGCAGAGAACAAAAAAGGCGTACTTACAAGTGCTAATAGTAGTTAAAACTATGTGCTAGTAGGAAGTTACTAGGAACCGATGTACGTTTAAGTAGTACATGATCAGCATTTTTTTTAATATTTTAATTTTCCTAAGCTTACCCAAGCTTTTCGCTTGTCTGCAGGAAATAATCCAGAGTTCCTGGCGGAAATCGGACCCGCAACCCCGGCGCTGATAGACTAGCTCACTACCAGCTTGCCTACCGGGGCACATTTATACGTACATACGATGCATGTGTAAATACCTAAATAAGTATGTACCATATGTATGTGCATACTTAAATTTTGTAATAAAATTGTTTTTGGTTTTCATATAAAATGTAACAAGGCAATGCACACAATTTTTGAAGTAATTTTATTATTTTATTGTATAGAAAAAAAAAGCAAAAAGCAAACTTGTCGTCGTCGGGTGTCTCTACGCAACACAGAATACCACAGAACTGTCACGAGACTGAAGATTTTGCGTTTTTTTTTTTGCTCCTTTATGAAAGCTGCCCTTTTTGCATTTCTCTTTGCACCATCTTTTTTGCCCCAATACAATGAACACAAATTTATTAAGTTGAAATTAACATGAAAAACTGTTGTAATAATTAACTTTTAAAA
Source organism: Pollenia labialis (assembly GCA_949318255.1). NCBI lineage: Eukaryota > Metazoa > Arthropoda > Insecta > Diptera > Polleniidae > Pollenia > Pollenia labialis. The sequence continues at coordinate 104,720,256 of OX439140.1, forward strand.
TTACCACAACACTAGTAAATAATTTTTAAGTGAGTAAATAGCATTATAAAACAAAACAGTATAACTAAATGAATTTTTTTTCACTAAACACAAAGTTTGTTGAACTAATGCATTTGTTTAACGTGGTTTGTGTTTTGTTATTTTTGTTTTGATCACGCCATTTATGTTGATGGTTGCGGCCTGTTTTTACACATTGCCACTTCAGTACCAAAAAAGCTTTCTATCGTTTTCTTCGAAAGCTGCCTTCGCAACTGATTTGGACCCTTTTCACACGTCAATTTGCACAGTTTTGTGGTATTCTGTGCTTCGCAATCATGTACCATTAGCACATTAGTTTTTGCTGCTCGGATCTCCTATTGTGTGGCTACTAGCCTACATTGGTTTTTGATTTGACGGCTTACAGACAGAAGCAGTTTGTTTCATTCGTTTTCCGACATATTTTTCTAAAAACATAGAAGTGATTGCCGTTGCTTTTTGAGTTTCATCAAATAAGAAATTTTTAACATTATTAAAAACGTAAAAGTTGACAGAAGCCAGTGCCCTTTAAAAAGTTACTTTTCAAAAACAATGTGTTTATTTTGCTGCTGATTTTGTAAAGTGTGGGCTATTTTAGAAGTGGAACTTGTCGGCTTTATAATTTTGATATTTATTTAAATTAGGAAAAAAAAAAAAATTTGCCTGCTTTTGCTAATGTGGTGATAGCATTTTAAACAATGCTTAAAACGGTGTCAGTTTCAGAGTCGAATGAAACAATTGCTGTGGGCATATGGAAAAACTAGGTAACTCCACTTTTTGCGAAAATTGAGATACCACTAAAAATAGAAAGTGTGTTTCATTTACCATCATTCTGTCGGTTGGCAATTTTGATATAATTTCTTATAATTAGAACAAAAATTATAATAATATCAATTTGTATGTAAAAAGTAGGTAGCTCCAAGCATTTTTATGTAAAAACTAGGTAACTCCATAGTTTAATATATGGGGCATTATTTGGGAAGCGATTAACCCAATAAAAAAATAGTTGGAATTCCTTTATATTTGGCATAATTTTAGATCTAGTAGATATGAATAGTGTGCGAAATATTTTTTTCAATGATGTTTATTTGACGAGTTACGGGGTGGTAAAGTGCTGCCGTTTTCAAAAAATGTTTTTTCGAATCAAAAATTAATCAAACAAATAAAAAAATTTAAGTGATTCTTATAGAAAATCGATCGATCTTTCAATAAAAAAAAAAATTCATCTGCAAAACCGGAAATGATCAATTTAAATTAAAATTTTTCTAACTTAGTCCTAATTTTTCTTTAAACCGTTTGTGTAATTTTTACAGTGTCCTACTTATGAAGAGCACATAATAAAAGTTTTACAATATAATAAGTATGCCTCAGGCTTATTTCGCTAAAAAGAATATTAAAAAATTAGGTCGAAAAAAAATAAAAAGAAAAAAAAAAGGCTTCCTGATGATCTGGCCTAAGGAACCAGAGAAATGTGCATAGAAACTAGCTTTCCCTCAACAATGAATTTCAGTGTATTTATCAAAAATCAAAATTTGGAATTTAGCCCGTCAAAATAATCTTATTTATAATACATTTGGTATTTTCAAAAAATAAGTTTGAGAAAAATTAAAATTTAAAGTCGTTCTTTCCTGTATTTTACGGTACAACATTGCAATAACCACATGTACGAGTGTAAAGAAATTTCCATAACTTTTAAACTAAAAAATGTCACACCCATGTGCATTCTATATATGCATATTATGTATATCTTTTCTCAAATTTTTGATACATAGAATAAGACTGCTAAACAATAAGAGGAAAAAAATATTTTTGGAAAAACTGGGTAACTCCATTTTTACGTAAAAGACGGGTTAATTAAATTGCTGAGGCAAATAGTTAATGTTTTTCCACATATGATAAATAAAGTTGCTTTAATTCCGTAAACTATAAAAATAAATTGAAAAAAGAGTTTTTTCGAAAAAACAAGGTAACTGATATCGATTTTTGGTTTAAATGTCCAAAAATATGTTCAATGGAACCAGATATCTTTAAGATTATTTAAAATTATGTTTTTTTTAATGCGCATGCAAAATAACATAGATTCATATTAAATAGTCAATAAAATATGCTTAAAACTTGAATGCCTGTATTCATAAAAATATAGTATATTTAAAAAAGATTTACAAAACAAATTTTGTATGAAAACTTTCCTTAATAAACGTTTGTTAAATTTAACAATTAAATTTAATATCAAACTTTACGCTACACGGATTTCGTTGTTGAAAGAGCCAAATAATTGAAATAAAATTCATACCGAAATATTCTAAATATTCCGCACTCCCATAATAAAAATAGGCTGTTTATTGTTGTCGCAATTTGTAATGACAGGTTTTAAAGTGTTAGATCTAATATTGCATCTATAGGCATATTTAAAAAACAGGTTTTGGCCGAAATATACCTCTGTGCTATGATGCAAACCAAAACGTTTAGGATTTAAAAAAAAGAATTTGGAAACATTCTGTTTTAATTTTACTAGTGTTACCCAAATGGTCAAAATTGGACCAGAAAAACAATGCACATCTAAGTATACATACATGAATTTACATGTCTCGGGCATTTATTTTTTTCGTCTTAGCAATATTCTTAGTATACACATATATGATAATATTTATATTAGTGGATCGATTGGGCGAAAACCAAAATGCGGTTTGGATTTTATCTTCCACGTGAGTTCAAGATAAAAATATAAGTAAATAATTAGTATTGTGGTTATTTTGTTGAACTATTTATGGGTTTTAATACAAATTTTTAATATTTTAATTCGGCTCAATTTCATCAAATTTAATGAAAAAAAATCAAATTTTTATGAAAAAAAAAAAATATAAAAGTTAATATCAATTAAAAACAAAAAAATATTAAACTATCTACTTTATTGATTGTCATCCACTCAAGACATTGGATTTTTTAATTTTATTTTTCTCTGTCATATATTTACGAAAATTAATCAAAGTTCCTGAGTGAAACCATGCATGTTAAATTTTATCATTACGTCGAATATTAAGAAAAATTCAAAAAGTACCAACAAATTTCATCTTTTTTAAGTTCAATATTAAAGAAAATTTAAATTAAAAAGGTAAAAAAGAAATTTAATTTCCCTTATTTATTAGTCGAAATATTCGAAAACCGGTGTTTGAGACATGTCAAATAAAAATAAAATTTTATTTTATTATTTGATATTTGAAAAAAACAAATTTTGTATATATAGTTCTGCTTTTGTGTTAGTAGCAAATTTGAACGCTTATAACTCCGAAAATATTGAACAGATTTTAATAAAATATATGTTGTGCACTTCTGTAAGTAAACATCTTTTAAATGGTGTATATTTTGTTCAAATCGGTTGGCATAAAGAGGAGGAATGTGTTCTTAACTTGTTTGCCTTTACCGATTTATACACGTAGAAAAAAAATATGGTTGGGGGTAACCATATTCTAAGACCAACATACTATGGTTGGTTTTTAATAATGCTTATGTTTGCAGGTTACCATATTATGTTTAAATACGACCATAGTATGTTTAAAATCAACAAAATTTGTCCCTAAATCAACCATAATATGGTAAAAATTAACCACATTTTAGTCAAAATTAACCATAATAATTGTCAAAACTAAACATATTATGTTCAAAATTAACCATAATATGGTCAAAATTTCCCAAAATTTCGATAAAAGTGAATGCTAATTATATTATGGTTAATTCATTTTTCCAATTTGTTTGTTAAGTGTCAAATTATAATTTTATATTCTTGATAGGAGTTACGTTCGACTTTTATAAAAAATCCAATTTGGTTCATATTCCAGCCTGTGAGAAGCTTCATATTACCATTTTTTTCTGTTCTACTAGTTTTTTCAACGTAAATTTATGTAAATTTAATCAATAATTAAAATAAAATGAATGACTAGAATAGCTGGACATAAACATGACCAAAAATATAGAAATTATAATTCAGCACATGGTACAGCTTTATCGACTCATTGCAGGGATTTAAATCATTATCCAGATTTTGAGAACACATCCGTTTTAAACGTGGAAGGTTTTAAGAAAAGAAGGTGTATGTTAGAAATGTTACAAAAATGTTAGGGTTTGCTATTAGCCAATTTTTGCGAATTTTTGCTAATTTAGCAATTTTCACCAAATTTTTGCCATTCCTTATACTTTAAGGGACTTTTAATCAATTTTATGGCTTGTTTGAAATATCAAAAATTTTCGCGAATTTTCGCTGTTTTTGCAACATTTTTTTTTGTTCTTTTCCCGAAATTTTGTTTTTAAGCGAATTATATATTTTAGGGGTTGTTTCCAATTTTTCGCAAATTTTAGCCATGTTTCCGTTAACCATTGTCTTCCAGTTTTTTTTTTCTTTTAGATACTCCTGTTCTAACAATATAATAGATGCTACTCCACAGAATAAAACAAATAATTAGGCTTCTGCGCGAATTTTTACTATTTGTTAAATATATTTTCATTTTTGAACACTTTCATTAAATAATTATTTGATGCAAATATTTGTTTTAGTCTGAAGGCATAGCAAACATGAATTAATTTATTTTATTTTACACTATTTGCCAACTGTTTCAACAAACAAAAATTGTCAAATATTTGAGCTTAGTCTGAACATCAAACAAAATATTTTTTTGTTTCACACAGTTTGAAGCAAATATCAGAATAAATATTTTTGTCAAATATTTCATTAGTCTGAACGTACCTTTAGACGTAATTATGTTTGAAAGCAAGTTGAAAATAAAGACATTTTTCAATTTGAAAATAATTGCCCCTTTTTGTTGAGAATGCTATGATTTTCAAGTCATTATCAAACGTTTGTCGATTGAGAAAACGTTTGATTTCAAATCATTTTCAATTTGAAAACAAACCTCCGTGTTTGTTGGGTACGTACCGAATATTGTGAGTGTGGTTACTGAAAATTGTTCTTTTACAATGGCCTGAAATTGTTTTTTCTGGCAAAGTTCTTAAACAAAAATTGCCATTTCACATGGTTGAAAGATATTTTTAGCTAATTTTACTGACATTATTGATAGATCTGACCAACGTCTGTACGAAGCTAAAGATGCGACAGAACTCATTTGAAAATTCAGGTGTCATTCATTCTCTTCAAGCTTGGGCATTTACAACTCGGTTGTGAAACTCTTAATAATTGCTTGTGTGCAACTTACCAAGCTTTGTATTTTTTTATTGTGGTTATATGAACAATGCTTTAAAAATTATCAAAAATAATGTGGATTGACTTGAAAGAGTGTCAGTTTAAAAGACGGAAGCAACAATTTTTTTGACAGGTATATGGCATACATATATGAAACTTTAGGCTACACCGATTTCGATGTTGAAAAAGCCAAATAATTGAAATAAAACTCATTGCGAAATATGCTATCTTTTCGGCACTCCCACAGTCAAAATAGGCTGTTCATTGTGGACGCAATTTGTAATTACAGGTTTTGAAGTGTTAGCTCTAATATTGCATATGTAGGTATGTTTAAAAAAACTGGTTGTGGTCGAAATATACCTCTATTTCGCTATTTATTTTTATGAAAAAAAATCATTGAAAATTAGATTGTTTATTGAAAATAGAAACTAAAAGAAAAACATTTTTTGTAACTATCGTCGTATCGACAGTAAAATATAGCCGATTTCGGTATATCGGAAAAGCTCAAAGGCAGAATTAGTTTGTACGTTTTGCTCTGTTAGGAATCAGCAGTTTTGTTTCTGTTCAATTAAAAAACTATATCGCACTAGTTCAACAATAGTGTATTAACTCAAAATTTTTCTCTCTTATTTTTTTGGTTGGTTTAAGAATTCTTTCGCACATATGCGTTTTATGTAAAATTTAAAATTGGTTTGCTTCAACTGAATTTTTTAATTTTGAGTTAATACACTATTATTGAACAAGTGCGATATGTGCGGTATGTTTTTCCTTTTTCATTCTGTTCTGTTGCGAAGAAATCTATATGGAATTTAATTTTAATTTTTTATTTAAATCTAGAAAGTTTGTTTAAATTAAAGAATTTTTTAAAAGTGACGTATTTTCAACACAAACTATTAATTTTTTTATATCACAAAAAGTTTTTTAAAATTTCAATGTTTTTCTTTTTAAAGCCGCAGATTCCCTTCACAGAACAACTAATTACAAAAATATTTGCTACAGAAAAGAACGAAACAGAAATTAATAACTAATAAGGCCCTTTAAGCTTCGCCTAAAAACGTTACGAATAAATTATTTGTAGTCATAGTTCTATAAGACTATAAGACTATACATATTTTTTTCAATAATAACACACTACATATTTCACAAAATTTTATTTCTGTATTTTGAGTCTTTTAAATTTTTGTAGATATTCAAAAACTTACCTTATAAAATTCAACAACGTTCCTTAAAACTGCTCAACAATTCTTTAAACTTTTATTCAATCTTATTTTATTTTTCTATATTTCTTTTATGTGATTTTAACTTTCTTTTTATTTTATTTAATTTTTGCAAATTTTTATAAAAACAGGCCATATTTTGTTGAAATTTACCATCATTAATTATTTTCTCTTTTAAATTTACCAACAAACAAATAACCAAAACAGACCTTTTCTTTCCTCTTTTATTTAATTTGCTTTTAGCTAAGACACTTTTCATCTTCTCATTGGCTTTGCTTTTATTTCCTAAAATACTACACAACAAACTCACACTTCAAAAAAGAACACGACCCAACGTACTCAATACTGCCCACAACCGCGGCGATTTTAAGAACATAAAACCAACAGAGACTGCGCTGTTGTTGTAACAAAACATCAAACTCGCACTTAAAAAAACGACACAACTCACTCGATGCTGCGCACAACTACGGCGAATTTAACAACATTAAACTAACAGAGACCGCGCTGTCGTTAGCTCTGCTTTTTACGAACAAATTTTCTATCACCTTTTTTTAGTTTAAGTTGCTCTCAACTTTTTGCTTAGATTTTTTAATAATATAATATAATGGCGATTTAATTTTATTAATTTATAAAAATTTCAAATGTTCTAACACTTGTAAAAGACTTTTTAATTAATTGAAGGGAGTATGTTTTAAGACGTTCACGCACTTTGTAAATTTTTAGAAACTAAAACGAAGTGGAAAAGGAAATTAATAAAAAGGGAATTTAAAAAAACCTGTTGGTTAAACTTTGAGTGTGAGAGTAAAAGAGACAGATTGCGCCCGCAAGGGAAGAATAAGTGCTTTTAAAACAATGAGAAAAGATAGGTAAATTATTTAGTTTGTTCTAAAAGATTAGAGCAGGGTTATCAGAAGTGAAGAATTTTTAAAAAACGTGGCGATTTTGGCGTACTAATTTCTAATTTGGCGACATGACAATTTTTTAGCGATTTATAAAATAGTTGGTTATTTTGTTTTCTACTTTTGATGAGCCATGAATTTGTTTTTAAGATCGTTAAAAGTCAATACGAAAAAATATTATTTTTATTTTGGTATTTTTATGTATGAAATTGAAGGCATTTATTCATATCTATGGAGTTAAGTTATGTTAAAATAGAATGGTTAAGATTTGGAAAATCTTCGAGAAAACTATTTTTTATATCTTTATATGCTCTTTAAAGTACTAATTAATAGAATTCCTGAAAACATGAATATATTTAAAGTATAAAATGTTCCATTCTAAAATATGCAAATTTTTTTTTAGAGATATTTTAAAGGTTTTTGTGAATACTAACAAACCGTTGGATGTGTAAAAAACACAATGGAAAAAATTAGAGTTAGTTAATCAGTTTTGGCCAAAAGTTTATAGGTAAACAGAAGGATTTAACAGGTACGTGCCTTTTAATGAACTTGCTTTGCCTGTACTTTATATCCTAGTAATTCCAACTAGTAATGCATGTGTAGAAAAAGAATTATCAATAATGAACTCCACTTAACTTCGACTTTGAAATATAATCCAGTACGAACTTCTTGACGTTTTGCTACGAGTTATATGAATATAAATATGAATGTTACACTTCCTGTGCACCTCCGCAGGATATGTTGAATAAATTCAATTCCCATACAATGTATTCGAAAATTGAAGGCAGTGAGAAATGTCTTGACGTTGAAATGTAAAGCGTTTAAGATTTATAATAGAACCACAACTTTATGCATATATGTTTAACCATTTTTTTTATGATTTACAAAAAATATTTTTAATATAAATTAAATAAATAATTTAAAATAAAAATATATATTTTATTGTCAAAAACTAAAAAAGAAGGCTTTGGCGATTTTTTGCATTTAATTTGGTTAAAAAGGTCAAAACGAATCTGACAGCCCTGGATTTAAAGTGAAAGAGATAAGTTAAATTTATTTTTATTTTTATTGAAAATTCGGAAAAAGTTTTCTTAAAATAATACAAAAATTAAGCCAAAAGTATAAAAATAGCGAAAAAAAAACCAAGGAATATAGCAAAAGCCAGATTTTTTAAACTTAAGGCTTGGATAATTTAGAGAAGGAACAAGACATTACAAATGTTAAACATTTATTTTAAAGATCATTGGTAGAACTCTCAAACGACACATCAGGTTTGATAAATTAGGATGGATTCGTGCAGTTTGAATATGACAAAAACAGGGTTTTTTTTAATTTGTGTTGGCCAGTGTAATAGTTAATTTTTTTTCATCTGTAATTATAACTTATAGTTATACCCACCGCCACAATTAGTTGTGAAGAGAATATATTAAGTTTGTCATTACGTGTAAATATAAAGTATATATGTATATTCTGGTTCCTTGAGTTATTACACTGTGCAACCAAACAAAAAAAAAAACCAGCCTCAATATACCACTGGTAGAGAAAATCTGCCAAAGAGTTTTGAAAAGTAAGCTCGGGTTCCCGAAATATCGGCCCCTTAAATTTTAGAATTTTTTGAAAAGGCGTTTGGTATAAGTCAAAAAAATATACTTAATGTACTTTTGAGCCAAAATACTATTTCAGATGTCTTCAGTATAATTGTATGGCGATTCTTTGCTTAAATTATATTAACCCTCTAACACTCATTTTAAGGGGTAAATTTTGTCCTTTTTTAACTTCCACACAAAAGCATACTAAAATGGCACTTTAGGAGTTAAAGTGTTCTAAGAATATTTTCAGCATCAAATTTTACTAGGGGTCTACTAAAACCAAAAAATCGTGCAATGTATGAAATACGGATTTTCGAAATTTCGGGCATTGAAATTTTTGAATTTTTCGAAAACATGTTTAACATACATTTCATGATTTTTTTGTTCCTAGTAAAATTTAATGCAAAAAATTTAAATTCTCTAAAGTAACGTTATAGTATACTTTTGTGTGAAAGTTAAAAAAAGGACAAAAATTACCCCTTAAAATGAGTGTTAGAGGGTTAATAAATTTTATGAAAAGAATCGCCATACAATTCTACTAAAGACATCTAAAATAGTATTTTAGCTCAGAGGTACACTTAGTATATTTTTTTGACTTATACTTATACGACTTTTCAAAGCGCTAGTGCTCTAACAATCCAACTGTATAATAATTTAATTATTGTATAGTTATAAAAAATTAAAATAAAAAGTATAAAAAATAAATAAATAAAATAAATAGAAACATTAGTAATTTGAATTCTACAATTATATGAATGGCTAAACATTTATTTTGTCTTCGCTGCTAATATCGATGCTCAATTTTCAGGATAGTATTTAAATCTATATTAAGTTAATTTTCATATAAACTTAAATCGTATTTAAATAAAGATTGATTATTTGAGTTTTATTTAATTTAGATAAAAGTATGACAGCACTACTAAATACAAAAAAATATCATATAAAAGTTTATTTATTTGCAATGTGGTCTCAAAAAACAGCTGAATGGTATAGCTTTGCCTGTTGTTGTTGTATTGTTGTCATATTGAGGCCACCTTGCTAAGTTACTCCAATGGAAACTTAAGTTAAATTTCAATGTATTACATCGGTGAATTAAGTGTTATTTAGTTGTTTAGTGAAGAAGAGAATTTTGTATTTTAAACGATTTTAAACATAAATGTGTTTAAATATCAATCCTGAAAATTGGTCATTAACGTTATAAATAATATAAATAAGATATTTCAACGTTAAGGTGTTCAAATGCATTTAATGCGCAGTGAGTGATTTGTCAAAACTTTTTAAAACTGACTTAACAATGCTCTTAAAAGAAGATTATGTAAAACATAATCCGTTTAATGAAATTAATTGTGTAACTTTTTTAACTAGGAAAGATCTTTGACTTGGAGTTTACGTTAAAAAAAAATTTCTCAATTTGCAGTCAATCTTGAATCTCACAATTAATTTGTTGATAATTGAAGCAAAGCCACGAATAACGTTGTAAAAAACACTTTTAGCAAAAACTGTTTTTTTGAATATTCCCGTTAACATTACTCTCTTACACTGTTTAAACATCAAATCATTCAAAATAATGCACCTTAAAGCCCTCTAAATGCCAGTGGAATAATATTGTAAGTTACTAACAAAATTATACAAACAAAATGGTTTAATAACGTGGCATAACGTTTTACATTTAAAAGAAAAATCAATCCATCCGTACTCAAATCAATTGGAAGCGGTATTAAAAGTAGGGTGAGTACGGATTTCCTTAAATCAAGTACAAAAAGATTGATTTAAGTACGGATTTTCAATTGCAAAATACTTAAATTATCCAAATTCAATCCCGATTTCGTACTTGAAATAATCCGAAAATGAGATTGATTTAAGTTAAACTAAGATTGAATCTATCTCAAAATGCGCTTGATTCAAATATTATAAAGTTCATTTGATCCCGAGTTAGAAAAAAAAATACTATGATTGATTTATTTACGCGTTTATTTATAAATTACAGAATGATAAAACACCACCATCATGCCCGATATGGTTTTTACTTTAGAAATCTTATTTAACCAAAAATATAAACTAAATGAAAAGCAAGCGTTCAAATTTACTTTTTAACCCTTCGTTTTATATCACAAAAAGTTTTCAATGTTTTTCTTTTTTAAAGCCGCAGATTCCCTTCACAGAACAACTAATTTCAAAATATTTGCTACAGAAAAGAACGAAACAGAAAGTAATAACTAATAAGGCCTTTTAAGTTTCGCCAAAAAACGTTACGAATAAATTATTTGTAGTCATAGTTCTATAAGACAAAAAGACTATATTTTTTCAATAATAAAACACTATTTCACAAAATTTTATTTCTGGATTTTGAGTCTTTTAAATTTTTGTAGATATTCAAAAACTTACCTTATAAAATTCAACAACGTTCCTTAAAACTGCTCAACAATTCTTTAAACTTTTATTCAATCTTATTTTATTTTTCTATATTTCTTTTATGTGATTTTAACTTTCTTTTTATTTTATTTAATTTTTGCAAATTTTTATAAAAACAGGCCATATTTTGTGGAAATTTACCATCATTAATTATTTTCTCTTTTAAATTTACCAACAAACAAATAACCAAAACAAACCTTTTCTTTCCTCTTTTATTTAATTTGCTTTTAGCTAAGACACTTTTTTTCTAATTATTGGATTTTGCTTTTATTTCCTAAAATACTACACAACAACTCACACTTCAAAAAAGAACACGACACAACTCAATCAATACTGCCCCCAACCGCGGCGATTTTAAGAACTTTAAACCAACAGAGACTGCGCTGTTGTTGTAATAAAACAACCAACTCGCACTTAAAAAACGACACAACTCACTCAATGTTGCGCACAACTGCGGCGAATTTAACAACATTAAACCAACAATACTGCGCTGTCGTTAGCTCTGCTTTTTATGATCAAATTTTCTTTACTATGTTGCGTTCAACTTTCTATTTAGATTTTTTTTAATAGTTAAACATAATGTCGTTTCAATTTTATTTATTTATAAAAATTTAAATGTTGTAACACTTTTTACTCTTTTTTTTAATTGATTTAAAGGAGCATTTACTTTAAGACGTTCACTTTTTAATATTTAGAAACTAAAAAGAAGAGGAAAAGGAAATTTAGTAAAATAGAATTTAAAAAAACCTGTTAGTAAAACTTGAGTGTGAGAGTAAAAGAGACAGATAGTGCCAGCAATGTAGGAACAGCGTTACCGTTAAAAATTTTCAAAAAGGGACACAAAAAGGGAATTTTCAAAAAAAAAGTGTCACAAAAAGGGGAATTCTGAGAAAAAAAAGGAGCAACTTTAAAAACAGAAATCTGGACCAATATTTTAGTATATCGACTCAGAATAACTTTTTAAAGTGATATAACGGTGTCCATCCGTCCATCTGGCTAGTTGTCTGTCCATGTTAACATTGTGCGCAAAGCACAATTTGCAATCTTTCAGACAATTTGATCAAGGGCGAAGTCTATGTACATATAAACTTCTTTCCAAATTAGGCTCTTTGTGCCCATAAACTATTAAATTTATATTTTACTGTATATTTTACTGTAAATTAAATTCTTTTTGAATCGGTTCACATTTGCCCAAAGCTCTCATCTATAAATAGCTTTAACTTCCTTTAAAATGTTAACATTAATAAATAATTTATAATTTAGTTACCGTCCCTAAAATCTCTTTAAGACAAAAGATCTTATATGGATGTTTATATCTGGATAATATTCGGTTCCAAATAGGGTAAAATCTCGAAAATTCTTCTTTAAATACTATTGTGTTTGGGACTTACCGATTATAATTTTAGGACTATTTTTATTGATTGGAACTGGTATTAAATTGTGAAATATTTTGTTTTCAACTTAGCAATTTTTGATTTTTTGGGGTATATTTTTAACAATTTTTAGGGCATATTTTCAAGTTTTTACTGCATATTTAATGCGCATAAAACGCGTTTTTTAGTGCATATTTCTGGGGTCTACTCTCTAATGCGATGCGAAAGCGAAATGCCAACTTGGTACTCTCTATCACATTCGCAAAATGTTCTAAAAATTAAGCAATAAAAATAAAAGATGGCGCGGATTTACAGTAATGAAATGCCAAAGTGTGTAAAAATATTTGAAATTAAAAAATTTAAATTAAATAAAGTGATGATTTAGAAAAGAAAAAAAAATTAAAAGATGCGAAAGACACATGCGCAAACCTATTAAAGAGTACCAATCGCTAGATTTGATACAATTTTCTTTCGCATCGCAATAAAGAGTAGCCCCCTGGTTTCCATGATAAGTAATATAATATTGCCAGTATAAAAAATATTTGGTTCAAAAAGCGGTAAAAGAGGCACAAATAACTACAAAATTATACAAAAGATGATTTAAAACTAAGGGGCCTAAAAGTAGCACTGCAGTCAAATAGGGGCAAAAATGCGACTTTAGTCGCATAACGGTAACGCTGCCTAAGAATATGTGCTTTTATAACCAGTATGTTTTAATTAAATACATTAGACTTAAATAAAAGTAATTATACATCAATTATAAAACAGTGTTAAAACTAAGAAACATTTCACATGTAAATTCAATTATAAGTCATATTATTAAATAAAAAAGAAGTTTCTTTAACAAAAACCTTTGGTAATGTTTGTCACTTTTTAGATATACTTACAGCCGTATTCATAAAAATTTATTAATGGTTAATTAACCAAATATAAGGTAAAATTGCTAAAGTTGTATTCATAAACGAAAAATAGTCTAAAGTAAGAAAATTTATTGTTCGATTTACCCTCCTTTAAACCAAAAATAAAATAAAATTTTGATAAGTGTCTGCATTTTATGATATTATTTTTGTGAAATATATTGAAAAGTAATCAAAAAAATGTTTTATTTATTAATATGGACATGTTAAATACATGTAACTAATTTTTTTTTTATTTTAGACAACCAATTTAAAGTTATATGGTTAATTATTTAAAACATTTTTATATGATTTTAAAGAATATGTTTAGGGGCAAATGCAGATATTATCATTAATAACTTATAAAATTACTGAAACTAGTTTTTTTTTTTTTTTTTTTTTTGTTTAAACTAACGAATTATTGTTGAAAAATATAGAATAAACAAATCATAATAATAGTGATGTTAATAAAAAGTAAACAAACTTTCTTATAGTATATTTAAAAAAGTTGCAAACAAAAGTGTTTATAATACCTTTCGGCAAGATTTTGTTCAGAAACTAAAATAAAATTTAGTTTTATTTGATAAGAATAATTTTTAAGTTCTACAATTTAAAAAAAAACTATAAAAATCTATTTAATATAGAATATCATGTGAACTGAATAGAAGTTTCATGCATCACTAGCAATAAAATGGCAGCAAAATATAAAGAAAGTTGCCATACTTAAACACAAAATCGCCACAAACTGTTATATATTAATGTTAATAGTAATAAAACTGTTAATGTACGTTTTTGAATACAAATTGTTATAGGAGGTTTATTAGACAAAAAGCGTTTGTTAGTTATTACATAATATAAGCTTAAAATAAATTATGAATATGGCTATTATTCTTTATTTTGTAATCAATTCCTCACTTGGAGTCCATTCTTCCAGCTCCGATTCGAGCAAATTGAGAGAGGAAAGCATCGACTCACAAATTTCTATATTTTAAGTTTGTTTGTAAATAGTGCCCTTGGACACTATGACATGCAACCAATTTGTATATGTATTTTCTCAAAACCCGTGACAACTTTCGTAAGAATTATGGAAAGTTGTACTTATTTTCAAAAAGGTTCAAAAAGTGTCATAAATTTTGTTTAAATGATACAAAGGGATACATTAAAAAAGGGTCACAAAAAGTGTCATTGGCATGAAAAAGGGTCAAAAGTGATACTTTAGTGTCACAACGGCAACGCTGTTTATAACAATAAGAAAATATGTGCAGTGAAATTATAATGTTTTGTTTAAGGCGAATTTATTACAGTTGGTCGGTCTAAAAAGCACTGCTGATAACTTTTTTTAGTTTTACAATTGTTGGATATAAAAATGTTGTTTATTATCTTTGTTTCTGTCTTGTTTCTGTTTATGACATTGTACAATGATTTTCATTGTTGCCAACTTTTTTTGAAGACTTCCCGTCAAATCGCACTTCAAAAACCGCTAGAAACCGCAAAATTTTTTATTTCGCTTAAAACGTTTTAAAAATATCACTTATATCTTAATATTATGTGAAATGTTTACACAAATTTAGATATTGGATTTCACTGACTCTTTTAGTCCCGCGAACGTACAAAATTTGGATATTCATAAAATATTCTGGGATTTGTATTGCTTGAAATCTATCCAGACATTAGAGTTAAGTGCACTTAATATAGTTTTGGTAATGATGCTAAACATTTTAGACCGAAGGCCAAGATATAAAAAATTTGCTAAAAGAAAGAAGGAAGTAAATGCAAGACAATCGATTTGAAATTTTACACTATTTTATATTTGACATATATTTACATTTACTTTCTGAGGAACATTAATGCCCGTAATTTCAACAAACAGATATCTGGTCGTGTTCGTACCCAACAGTTATCTTTACCTATCCGGTAAAAATAGTTTAGTAATTTCAACGTTAATTTTGCCTACGTGTTTTTTCCTTTAATTTTTCTTTTAAAATATGGCAACATAGTATGTACTTTTATTAATATTTTTAATTAACTGTCAAAAATCGATGGTGTAAAATACACTACAGTTCAACCAGTAGGAAAGACAAACATGTTAGAATTATCGAAAATTCGTTACACCATAGATATCTATGCACAGCTAGATATCGGTTTGTAGAAATATCGGGCATAAGTCAAAAAGGTTGAGTAAACATATGTATATATGGATAACATGACCACTACTGCTTTATAACGCTTATAATTTTTAAAAGTTTTTGCTGGAATTATTTCAAACATTCATGCTAGAAAACTGTTTACAATCCTATCAAACGAATAGATAATTTTTGTTTCGCTCCGAAGACTTCGCTTAGATTTATACAAATAATTTTTCACTTTTTTAGGAAAACTAGAAACAAGGTTTGTATCCGTTAACTAAAATAAAAATTTAGATGAATTTTGGCATATCTAGTTACAAGCTGGCTTATACTAAACAACAAACTTATATAAGCCCATGTAAAGGCGTAAAATTGCGCTTTTTTTTTTTGTTGTTTTTTAAAGCATCGAAAACATTATTGCTTGAATTCTCGAATTACAGTACGTTGTTTGGCATTAGGTTTGACAACCTTGTGGAAGTTTTATCCGAGGGATAATAAAAAATATTTTTAATTTTTGGTTGCTTAAGTGCTTTAATATAAACATTGATTTGCTGTATGTAACCCCCATTTAACTTTACCTTTGACTATAGATTATATTTTGATCGATAAAAGTTGATAACACTGGTCTGCCGTAAAAATTGTTTTAAATAAATTCAATTGCGTTTTCGGTTTTTTTTCTATCACGTCTAATTTTTTTTTTTGTGCTGAACAAATATTTCGCTCGAAATAAGGCGGTTATGTTATTATATTTCAATTAAGATTCCTAACAAGAAAATTTATAAAATCTGCTTAAAACGTTGTAAAATTTTTTAGGCCGGAAACAAATTTAATTTCCACAAAAACAATTTTTTCTTATTACTTAATTACTTTAATTGAAAACAAATATTTTAAATCTCTTATTTTGAAATAAAAATTGTAATTTTCAAATGCCTAGAACGAAAATTGTATTTTCTAATGACATTAAAAACCGCTAGATTTCCCGCTAATCGCCAAAACGGAAATTTTACCCCGATTTACTCGTAAAAGCTGCTAGAATCCCGTCAAATTGGCAACAGTGATGATTTTACAAGCAAAAATTGCTTGTGGTTTTTGTACGAGTTATACTTGTGTAGTGCCGAGATTACCTGTAATGAATTCGCTTGGATATGTTTTATAAGATTAGAGCAGGGTTGTCAGATAGTGCGATTTAAAAACTAGTTTGGCGTTCTAGTTGTTGATTTGACGACGTGGCTAATTTTTAGCGATTTATAAGGTAGTTGGCCCTTTTTTTGCCTATATTTTATGTGCTATGTACCTATTTGCTTTGAAAATTTATTTTGGTATCTTCATGTATGAATCGAAGGCATTAAATCATATGTATGGAATTAAGTAATGCATGGTGAATTTATTGAAAACCTTCAAGAAAACTGTTTTTCTTATCTAAATATGCTTTTAAAAGTAGTAGTAAATGAGTTCCTGATAACATGAATATATTTAAAGTTCGTGAAAAATTTTCCATTCTAAAATATGGCAATTTTATATCACAAACAAAATAAAAACATTAAAAAGTTAAGTTTTTTAAGTAAAAATTAAAAGCAATCGTGGCC
Source organism: Pollenia labialis (assembly GCA_949318255.1). NCBI lineage: Eukaryota > Metazoa > Arthropoda > Insecta > Diptera > Polleniidae > Pollenia > Pollenia labialis. Next base: position 104,737,560 of record OX439140.1, read on the forward strand.
AGTTGCTAATAACTCTAATAGCTAATAACTTATGGAGCGATCTAATTGAGTTTTAATAGCAAACTATTGTAAAAATTAACTTTTAAGTTTACCACAAAATACATTTTTAAATAAGTAAAAACCTTTATAAGACAAAACAATATTACTTAACATTTTTTTTCACAAAACAAAATGTTTGTTGAACTAACGCTTTTGGTTAACGTGATTTGTGTCTTGTTATTTTTGTTTTGATCACGCAATTTGTATTATTTGTAGCGGCCTGTTTTTACACATTGCTACTTCACTACCAAAAAACGCTTTCCGTATTTTTCTTTGAAAGCTGCCTTTGCAACTGGTTTTGGCCTTTTTTAAAAGTCTCTTTTTTCATCTCTGTATACCTAGTAGTGCATGGTATATATATTTTCTACTATAGATATTTATCGATACTATCGATATTACTATCGACTGAATGTTTGTACTTGAGTAGGAAAACTTTCATTAGTTATTTATCAGGCAACAGTTCGTTGTTTTTATCACTTAATTGAACGTATGTTTTTAGAAGACAGTTTTTGAAAAATTGTGCAGGGACTGTAAGATATTTTATTGCAACTTTAGATAATGTTTTATATTAATTGTGATTTTCAACTTAAAAGGCAATACATATAGCGGACTTTTCCTCTAATGCGCCCCATACACTTTTCAATTCAATTGTCAACTGAGTCTTTCAACTGAATTGATACTTGGCCACACACTTCTTCAACTGAATTGAAAGATTTTAATTCAACTCAAATATAGATTTTTTTTACAATTTTACAAAAATTTATTTTCTCTCCAAGTATCCATGTTTGCCACCAATGTCATTTTTTTATTTAAAATTTTAATGAAATTAAAGACAATTTTAAAAATATTTCACTTTTTCTTTGCAAAAAAAAAAATTACAAACATAAATTTTGACAGCTGATCAAGAGACTTAAGCACACACAGTACAATCGAATTGAAAGACTTGGAGTCAACTTGAAAAAATCAAAATCTTTTGATTTTTCTTCAACCAACTCGACAACCGTCAAACTAATCAACGGGCGTTCGTTGTATTGTACTATGCTCGCAATAACAATTGCATTTCGATATTTTTAGTATATCGATAGCTTCCCAGCACAACCGTATAGTACTCTGTGATTGAACCTTTAATTATACGGCGAGCATTTTACGAATTGTAAAATAATATCTCTATGAGTCGCATACGATTCGTGACATGCTTTTTTAAGCACTCGTTAGATAATATTTACCCACGTCTGAATCGATTTACTCTACGGTTAAAGAATTCGTCTTTCGCTGTGTTATGGAAGAATCTCACAGAAGAATCTGCTCTTGTAAGAGTTTCTTCCGTGTGACAAATCTTCAACGATTAAAAAATGCACTCTTCGACTCGAACGCTTTTGTTCTTCAATAGGTAATTATGCTTTTGTTTGATGTTTTTTTTTATTAAAATCGAATAAAAACTAAATTTTCAATTTTCCGATTTGTTTGACGATTTTTTAAAACGAAAAATAAAAATTTTTTTTATCTTTTCTCAGGAAATTGACGATTTTTTAACATATGCATCTAACAGTCCTGATTAAAACGGTCACACACAGGACTGCCAGATTTATCGTAATTTTTTGTTTCGAAATTAGCAAAGTGCCGATTTGCTGATTTTTTTCTAAATCGGGGCGATTTTTTTCAATCTCCAAAGTCCGATTAAAATTTTACATTTTCTGACAATTTCGTTTTTTAATCGTGGAATGTTTAACAGCGGTTTCATTCGCTTAACTTCTACGCTGATATGCCATACATAAGCAAGAGCGTCAACGTTGTGTTACGAACAGTAGTGATATCGTTCTTGTTTAATTAAATCGATCTACCAAAAATTGAAGATACAATTTGGTTTAAGGATTGATGTTTGACTATTGACATCAGCAGTCGTCGATGGCTGCGAGTGTAAGACGGCAAATCCATCTGAGGAGATCGAGTAGTTGCGATCGAAACATGTCATGGTAACCAGCCGCCTGGGTTCGAATCTCAGGTCAGTCAAGAATGAATGATTATCAATAACAATTTTTATTAACTTTCATGTTGTAAAATTCCGTTCTTCATAAAAATAATTTAATGAAAATTAAATTTGATGAACTTAAGCCTGATTAAAATATTAAAAATTTGGATTAAAATCCATAAATTATAAATTAAAATAGAAATAAAAACGCTAGATAGACCAAAAATAGCTAATTTGCCATTATTAATTAACAATTGCGGCAAACTTCACTATTAAATGAGCTGTTAAATCGGGTTTTCCAATTGCAAAGCGTTGAGGCCGCTCTATTCAAAAAATAGAATACGCGTGCCGCTTTTAATTAGCTGCGGTTGCAATATGAAAGTCTTAAGAACACCTTTAAATGATTATTTTCAGAGTACAAAAACAATGAACCTTTTACGACTCTGTATTAACCATATTTTCAACAATTATACGGCGAACATGTCACGAGTTGTAAGAGAATTTCTACATGAGTCTCATACGATTCTTGACAAGAAAGTCTCTTTATCTTTACCCACGTCTTAAACGATTCCCACAACATCTCACTGGTGTTACAGTTTTTTTCCGTGTGAGGAAACTTCTTAGAATACGATCAGACGATCAGAGAGGCTCTTGAGGTTCCCAGTAGCTCTTACACGGTTGAAAATGCTAGCTGGGCATGAAGTAATTATGTTTTTGTTTAAATAAAAATTTTATAAAAATCGAAGAAAAATTGTTTAAAAAAACTAAATTTTAAGTTTTCCGATTTTTTTTGACGATTTTCCGAAACGATAAAGACGATTTTTTTATTTTTCTCAGGAAACTGACGATTTCCTCACAAATTTATCTGACAGCCCTGTTCACGCATTACAAAATTTTTTAGAAACTAAAAAAAGAAGGAAACCAAGGCGAATTAAATTAATGAATTCGCCTTGGAAAGAAACCAAATAAGAATGGTGTGAAAAAATGTTTTTGTTATTAAATAGAGGGGGAGTGAGGAGAGGAAAGAATATGCCATTCAAACAACAACATAAGCAAGGCGAATTCATTCCAGGTAATCACGGTACTACCACAAGTACAACTCGTACAAAAACCACAAGCAATTTGTTTTTGTAAAATCATTGTACAATGTCAAAAACAGAAATAAAACATGACAAAAACAAAGGTAATAAAAGAGAATCAACTAAATTTTGACATCCAACAGCGATTTTAGCTAATATCAGCAGGGCTTTTAAGACCACCTGTAATAAATTCGCCTTAAACATAAGCTTTTTATTTGCATGTTGGTATTAGGTGCGATCCCGTACTTTTGGGTAAACAAGAATGTCTCACTAATAGACAAAAATATACAAAATTACGGGAACAATTAAAACTAACTTTACTTCTTGCTTTGTGTTGCCTCTCCTTAATCCGTTTAAATAAAAAGACGTTATTATATTTTCTTGATCTATAGGTATATTTCGAACTAAAAGTTCATCTTCAGGATCTATACCAATTACAATAATAAGTCTTATTAATTAATATACATAAATATATAAGAAATTTTTAACAATTTGAAAATTTACCTTATTTATATACCTATAATTGAGAACATTTTTATTTGAAAATTAACATTGAAATAAAATTTATGAATTTTTCAAAATTACATTTAAATCAAATAAACCTACGTTGAAACAAATATACTATTTACTTTTTTAAAGGAGTTATTAAATTACAATATGAATTAATATAATCTTTTTTATCACTCTTGTAGTTACATGCATTTTGCTCATACCTAACAATTTGATTTACATCATTAACTTGTAGTTTAAATTTATTTTGTTCTTGTTTTAAAATTGTTGCGTTATTAAAATCGAACTCATGCTTGTTTGATCGAGCATGTTTAGCTAACGCTGATAAATTATTTTTTTCATTTAAACTTTTACAATCATTTTCATGTTGTTTTAATCTTTTTATTAATTTTTGAGTAGTTTCCCCTATATACACACAGAAAAAAAACAAGTTAAAAACGTTTAAAATTTTTCGGTGGTGATTTTGCTTCATACGTGTTTCATGTTAATTCAACCTGATTTTATAATTGCTTGCGAACAACATTTTTTTCTTTTAAAATAACTTTAATTCATGTTAATTTAACATTGCAGTAAAGTTAGAGCAAAATGTCATTTATATTGAAATAACAATCCGTTTGGTTTTCGTCATCATTCTACTTTGAAAACTTGATGTACTATTTAACTAAATAATTTTAATTAAAAGAATACGGGAATTGTCTTCTTTTTATAACATATTTTAGGAATGAAAATAAAAAAATTAACATACATAACTATGTATGCATGTTAATTTAACAAGATAAACTTTTGATTTTAATATAAAACGGGTTTTTTAATGGATTCAATATTGAATCCATATTTATTTAAATTTTAATACTTTTTTTAATTTATTTTACCAGTGAATAATATTAAATAAGCATGATTTAGGATTATTTTAATATTTTTAATTTAAAATTAATATGAAATAATGATAAATTTAAATAAAGGGCATACTTTTGCAGAAATTTAAAATGATTTTCAATCAACATTTTTCCATGTTAATTTTACATTGGTATTTTTTTCTGTGTGTAAACTACATTACAATCTTTACAGTCAATTTTATATACCACATCAGATTTTTGTCCAATTTTAAGTTTATATATGAGGTTTTCGAAAAATTGTTTGTTATTATCTTTAATTGATGGCTTCATAGCAAGTTTAACATTAGGTGTAAAATATTTACATGCTTTAGATAAATTTTCAGTTAAAACCGGAACATAAGTTAATGATGCAAAATTATCTGGCAATGATGATGTTTCATTATTAGTTTGTATATTATCCTCATTAATGGATAGATATGCGTAACTAATTTCTGTTGCATTCAAATTACTATTATTAATTATGCGTTTTTGTCGTCGAACAGAGTTCATTAGACGATTAATAACCTTATAAGGATAATTATTTTTGGTAAGAATATTTTTAATTCTTACAAGATTTCTTGTACGAAAAACTTTATGCGATAAAGTAAATACTTTCTTAATGAAATTTTTGGCTGTGTTTAGTTTCATATGTAATGGATGAGCTGAATAGAAATTTAAAATGCGATTCGATGCAATAACTTTATGGTACCAATTTGTAATGATTTTGCCATTAGGTTTACGGTAAATAGTAGTATCAAGGAAGTTTAACTGATCATTTTCTTCAACTTCTACTGTAAACCGAATATTGTCATCATATTGGTTTAATTTATTTAGTACATTTTGTATCTTATTATTTGGTATAGCAGTTATATGATCATCTACAAATGAATACCAAAATAAGGAAGAAAAATCAAGATTTAACAGTGTCTGATCAACAACATCCTCAAGGACTCTTTCTACCAAAATCGGCGCCAAGCTAGAACCCATAAAAAGTCCATTTTTCATACGTAAAATCCTTCCCTCATAGCAGAAATAGTTGCATTCATTTAGGCAAAATTTGAGTAGATCCAAAAACAAATCTTTTGGAATATTAGTATTTTTACTAATTTAAAATAGTTGCCAAAAAACGAGATAAATTATATCCTACTGATTTTATAGTAGATATAATTGGCCTTATTGGTCTATTATCTTTATGTATTTTTATTTGACCATATATTCTTGGAGGAATTGATGTATAATTTGTTAAAAAATGTTTTTGCCTTACCGTTATGAATTGGTTACTTGTGTTGTCATTATCATATAAACGTTTAATTAATTTATTATGTTTTAATTCCAATGATGACGTTGGATCAGCTCTTAGTTCTTCAAAATTCTCTGTATTGTTTAAAAATTCTTTCATTTTTTGTTGGTATTCTAATTTATTTGCAATAATCGTAATGTTGCCTTTATCACTATTTGATACATAAATATCTGGGTGTTCTTTAAGAAATCTTGCTGTGATTTTAGCTGCTTTAATTAGGAATTTTTGAATACGATTGAGTGGTTTTATTTTATTTAAATGTTTAGTAATTAAATACGTAAAGTTAGCTCTCATTGCTCTCTTAATATGTTCATTACTGAAACGTGTTATAATAAATTCAATATCAGCTATTAAATCAAGTAAAGGTACTTCTTTAATTGGTAATATGAATTTTGGTCCCAAGCTTAGTAAAATCATCATTTCTTTCGGGAGCTCATAACCAGAAATATTTTAAATAAAAGAATCATCATATTGAATATCAAGAAGTATGTTTTGTTTCTCTTTAAGTTTTGTAAATTTTGAATGAAGTCTTTCGTTATTAGTTCTCAATATTTGTTGATAGTATACATTATTTTTTAAGTTATTTATATTAAATAAATGGTTTTGAAGATCATTCTCAAAATGTTTTATTAAAAAATTGCAATCATATATTTCTGCATTTAACAATTTGATGTTTATATCACTTACAGCATGTTCAACAACCTCGACTGCCTTTTTGCAATTTGAATTAAAATTTTTAATTACTTTTTTGGTTTTCATCAATATGAAATTTGGAGTTATTTTATTACGTCGACATTTAAGAAGAAAAACTAATCGTGCTTTCTGCTGTGCTAATTTCCTAATGAAGCTTTCAATAGGTATATTGTTATTCATTATTTTTTTAAGTCAAAAATAAGAGATTGACAGAATAATTATATATTTAAATTTGTATTGCTGGATTAATTATAAATTTACTTCTTGCTTTGTGTTGCCTCTCCTTAATCCGTTTAAATAAAAAGACGTTATTATATTTTCTTGATCTATGTATATATTTCGAACTAAAAGTTCATCTTCAGAATCCATACCAATTACAATAATAAGTCTTATTAATTAATATACATAAATATATAAGAAATTTTTAACAATTTGAAAATTAACCTTATTTATATATAATTGAGAAAATTATTATTTGAAAATTAACATTGAAATAAAATTTATGAATTTTTCAAAATTACATTTAAATCAAATAAACCTACGTTGAAACAAATATATATTTACTATAATATTATATATATATACTATTTACTTTTTTAAAGGAGTTATTAAATTACAATATGAATTAATATAATCTTTTTTATCACTCTTGTAGTTACATGCATTTTGCTCATACCTAACAATTTGTTTTACTTCATGAACTTGTAGTTTAAGTTTATTTTGTTCTTGTTTTAAAATTGTTGCGTTATTAAAATCGAACTCATGCTTGTTTGATCGAGCATGTTTAGCTAACGCTGATAAATTATTTTTTTCATTTAAACTTTTACAATCATTTTCATGTTGTTTTAATCTTTTTATTAATTTTTGAGAAGTTTCCCCTATATAAACTACATTACAATCTTTACAGTTGATTTTATATACCACATCAGATTTTTGTCCAATTTTAAGTTTATATTTGAGGTTTTCGAAAAATTGTTTGTTATTATCTTTAATTGATGGCTTCATAGCAAGTTTAACATTAGGTGTAAAATATTTACATGCTTTAGATAAATTTTCAGTTAAAACCGGAACATAAGTTAATGATGCAAAATTATCTGGCTCTGTTTCTTTACTTTTTGGGTAAAGTTCGTGCAAATGAGAGCAATCATACATTTTTCTCAAATCAATTTAATTCTATTAGGGACATTATTACAACTGGCCAATAGTTAAAAGTCGGATTTTGTGGGACCGATAAATAGCTTTGCATTATTACAACTTCCATTTTTTATTGCTGTTATTGTCAATAATAATAATATTTAATAGATGAAAACATAATAAACGAAGGTTTTATAATGCAAAGCTATTTATCGGTCCGACAAAATCCGACTTTTAACTATTGGCAAGTTGTAATAATGGCCCTTAGTACCTTTTCATATCGTGATCCTTGTTATTCACTTGTGTTTTGGCTGAGTTCGACTTAGCACGAGCGGAGCTACGCACATGCTGGTTTTTTTTTTAAACATTTTACCACCACGTCATCGTTAGCCTAAGTATTTAGTAGAAAAAAATTTACCCCACATTAAAATTAACGTAATATTTTCATGGAATTATTTTTACCACTCGTCCGTTTTCTTGTTGGTAACAAATTATTTATTCCAAAAACGTTATTTTATAGTAACAAGCCCTCATTAAAATAAGTACGTGTTATTAAATCTCGTGCATTGTTAAGGAAGCTGTTTGTACCAAGTTTGAATACTTAGTTTTTCTAAAATCTTTATGGATGAAGTTTCCCGACGATCTGGCCTAAGCAACCAGTGAAATGCACATAGGAATAGCTTATCCCATCAACAATATATTTCAGTGTTTTTTTTATCAAAAATAAAAGTTGGGAATTAAGCACGAATAACAAAATCATTTAAATTAAATTTTGTATTCGCGCGAAAATGGTTTTGATAATTTTTTAGTTTTCGTTATTAAATATACAGAGTTGTATTTTGTGCCATGCCCACTTATCTAATCCTTCCCACTTTTTGACTGATGTTGCATATTGGTAGTCAAGCTTTTTGTTCCCAATTTGGAAACTGACGCCTTTATTCCTTTCCGACCCAAGCAATTTTAAAGTTGGCGGAACTCAATGAAATTTTCAGTATATGATAATTCGCCCTAAGATAACGTAAAAATGAACTTTTAATGTACATACAAAGCCCATGTCCTTATAAACAGGACATACCTTGGGATTTCACTTGGACAAAATATAAGCATTTTTTGGCAAAAGTGTAGTTAACAGGGCACACATAAAAAAATGGAACACCTCTGAAAATAAAAAAAACCAAACAAATTAAAATTTTAGCGGGCTGAAGCCCATATGCCCCCTGAATCCAAAAAACGACCCCGCAATGCGAAACATGATCATCTTTTTTGCACGCGTCCACACAAATAATACAGAAACAACGATTAAGAGATAACACATAATATGTAAGACTACAAGAAGTAAGAAAAGTTAGATATTTACAAACTTCTCTCTTCAAAAAACGTCAAATTTCCCTACACGTTTGTGTAGCCAGGGCCGGAAAGGGTTAACACTTGGGGAATTTTATAACTTTCTTTTACCGTTCTTTAGATATAAATTAATCTGTTTTATGACACGCCCACTTCTCCAATCCCGCCCATTTTTGTAGAGAGGTTGTGTATTGATAACACAGCTTTCTGTACCAAATTTCTCTTACCGTTCATTAGATATAAAAAAAATTATTTTGTGCCGCGCCCAATTTCTAATACCACCCACATTTTGTCGGTTGTTGTGTATTGCTAACTAAGATGCTTGTACCTGATTTCGAAACTTTGACTCTTGGCAGATATTCAAAAATCTATAAGGCCTTGGCTTGGAAGGTGCCACGCCCACTTCTCCAGTCCCACCCAGATGTTTTGTATGACAACCAAGATATTAAGTCTAAAGTGGGAAACTTTCGTTCTTGCCGATTTGTCTGCAATGTAGAAAGCCAATGTGTATGGGATGCGGATTTTGATGTGTAAAAAACCTCCAAAAAGGATAACCTGTAGTTTCTACACCTTATTATTTTTATTCTCTTTATACTCTTTTATATCTTTAAGGGCCATTATTACAACTTGCCAATAATTAAATGTCGGATTTTGTTGGACCGATAAATAGCTTTGCATTTTTATTGGGACCATTTTTTTTAAGATTAAATAATAAATATATTTACATTTGTATAAAAACATTTTTAATTGTATTTTTATTATCTTCAATAAAAATAATATTATCCAAATCATAATGATCCATCAGCTATGTTTGAATTGGCCATTATACCGTTTTAAAGTAATACAGTGCGAGCTTGATTTTTGTAACTCGAAAAATCTTGCCTGATGCAGTTACAGAAAATTTGCAATGACTGACCATTGTTTATATAACTTAATGACAACCTATATTTTAATAAAAAAAATGTATATTTTATCGTTTAAATAAATCTAAATTACAATCGTGCAAAGATTAATAAAACAATTGGCGTATGATATTAACCAATTATTTTAACCTATGCACGCTTCTGAATAAAAATAAGGTGTAAAATAGAAAAAACATATATGTTTGCATTCTAAAATTTGGTCAAACCTTTTAACAATAGCACTAGAGGTAGAAGTGCACGACACGCGGTTATTTGGAGACGAGTGCTGTGCGTTTGAAAACTAAAGCGCATGAAAAATGGCAGGTTACACAACGCTCGTTAAAAAAGCATTTTCTGTCAGCTGTTTTTAATTTATTTAACACTTTGCTTATACTAAGTTACGACTCTTTTTTTTTGCCATTTTCTATTTTTGACAGTGTGTACATCTTTAAAAAAATATTTATCGCAAACAAATACATCGTTTTTATTACGATTACTAAATATGTTGTCATCGCTAAAAAGTACAACGGTTTGTAAAATTTCCAAATTGCTAGGAAGCCTAGCTCTTACCTCGTAAATAAAGTTTTTGGCAAAACGAATGCAACTTTCTTTTATCACTTTTTTTTATCATTTGAAATCTTAATATCTTTACAGGCTTTCTCAAAATTGTAATCCAAATAGCAAAGCTCATCTAAATCATCCTCTATACCTATAATCGTAGTTTTAAAAAATGGTAGAAAAAAAATTAAATTTGTTAAAAGAACTAAATGCACTAACGAAAAATTGAAAAAGCACCAAGTTAGTGTTTTTTCTAGGTTTGGCGCTAAGGATACAATTTTGGCATTTTGAGACATTAAAAGCACAATAAATAGTGCCAAAAGCACTAAGTTGGCATAGCTGCCAAAAATATATGTAGATTACTTAAAAGGCACTTTAAAGCACTGTGAGAAATTTTTAAAAGAACTATAAATACCAGCTTTTCAAAAACGGGTATTTAACAAAATTTCGGGTATTGCATAAGCAAAAAAGCACCAAAAAATACCCGAAAGGCACCAAAATGGCAACGCTGCTTATGGCACGTCTTCGGCTCCATTTTTGGCAATACGTTGTCTAACGTATTTGAGCGAATTGTTCGAAAAATCATTACCGATAGCATCTCAGGTCGTGCGAAAAGACTTTTATGTTGATGATCTGCTGACTGGTGCAGATTCGCCGCAGGAGCTTGAAGTTATAAGAATTAAGGTTACTGAAATATTGAAGTCAGCAGGTTTTAATTAAACGAAATGGTTTTCAAACCATGACAATCGGGCTGATACGGCCATAGTAGAGAAACCTGTACAGATAGATCCGGATTTCACTAAACCTTTGGGCACATATTGGCGTCCGAAGAACGATATCTATAAATATCATTTAGACGATTCTTTTCAGGGCCTGAGGGCCAAAAAACGTAAAATATTATCTGTTTCGGCTCGGCTTTTTGATCCACTCGGACTTTTGTGTCCCTTGGTTGTTACAGCCAAGGTCTTGCTTCAAGAACTTTGGCTGCTGAAGTTAGATTGGGATGAATCAATCCCCATATCCCCATGCGCCTTGAAAGTTCTTGGGAGAAATTCAAGCCCAATTTATTGAAAATTGATGCGATAGAAATTCCGAGACATGTTTTAACGACTTCAAGAACCAAATGCCATATTCATGGGTTTTCTGATGCCTCCATGCGGGCATATGGCTGCTGCATTTATATCCGGAGTCGAGCTGCAGGTGATACTTCGTGTCGACTTCTGACTGCAAAATCGAAAGTTGCTCCTCTGAAAACCAAGTCACTGCCTAGGCTTGAATTATGCGCAGCCCATTTATTGGCCAAATTGTGGTCTAAGATTAAACCTATGATTTCATGTGAAATCGAAAATGTAACCTTTTGGACGGATTCAGAGATAACATTACACTGGATTCAAACTCATTCGTCGACGCTATCTACTTTTGTTTCAAATCGAGTTGCTGAAATTCAGGAATTATCAGGCCAAGTCGCATGGCGACACGGCCCGAGTAAAGGGAACCCGGCTGATATAGTTTCAAGAGGTTGTAATGAAGACGAAATGGTTAACTCAATTTGGTTCAACGGCCCAAAGTTTCTACTCGAAGAGAGTAATGCCTGGCTGGTTAATGAACATGTAGGGCTGACCGTCGAAGAAGAGTCACTAGAAAAAAGGAAAACTAGAGTGTTTTTCGCTGTAGAGAAAAAGGAAGTCAACTATATTGTAAAGTTGATGGAAAAGTACTCGGTGTATGCTAGGATGACGCGGGTTTTTTCATATTTGTCCACCAATTTAAAGATTTTTTTTTTTTTTTAATTTTCCTAAGCTAAGCTTTATGCTTGTCTGCAGGAATGAAACCAGAGTTTCTGGCGGGAATCGAACCCGCAACCCCGGCGCTAATAGACTAGACTAGCTAGCCTACCGGGGCACATCGCTCGTTTTCACTAATTAGGGTAGGCGGGTGGTTGCTTAAAGCACCCATTGCATATGATGCTAAATTTCCCCTTTTAATGGCGAAGAACTCACATTTTGTGAGTCTGTATTTGCGACATTTATATTTTACTAACTGTCATGCGGGAGCGAAGGCGTTAGTAGCTCTCTTGCGAGATAGAATTTGGCTTATAAATGCCCGAGATGAGTGCACGAAAGTGGTTCGGAAGTGTCTGCATTGTTTTCGTTATAGGCCTAAACTGATTTGTCAAATAATGGGAAATCTGCCCGCAGACAGGGTGGGAGCTCTACGGCCATTTAAAATATGTGGGGTAGATTTTTGCGGCCCAGTAAATATTACTTTAAAGTTACGTGGCCGTCCACCCGTTTAAATGTACATAGCGATATTTGTGTGTTTCACTTCTTAGGCTGTACATATTGAATTGGTTACTGATCTATCTTCAAATTCTTTTATTCTCTGTTTTCAAGGAGGCAATGTTCAACAACGCCGAAGAAATGGTGTCGTTCGCTGCCAACAAGGGGGCCAGCTTCACCTTCATTCCTCCTCGAGCTCCACATTTCGGCGGCCTGTGGGAAGAAGCAGTGAAGTCCGCCAAGGGGCTGCTCATCAGAACCGTGGGCAAAGCGGTGCTCACAGCGGAGGAACTTCAAACGGTGCTCGTAGAAGTAGTAGCCGTACTGAGATCCAGGCCCATTGCACCAATCACCAGTGATCCCAACGACGGCGAAGCGCTTATGATAGGCGAGACCCTACGTGCGCTGCCGCAAGGGTCGAATCGAGACGGTCAGGACAAGCTGACGTATTGCAAGAGATGGCGGCTTATCTCCACTCTCAAGTGGATGTTCTGGCAATCTTGGGAGAAAGATTACTTCCGCAGCCTCCAAGCCAGAACCGAATGGGCAGTAGAAGAGCCAGATTTAGACGTCGGCAAGCTCGTCGTGGTCCACGACGACAGTCTTCCGGAAGTGGAAGTGAAGACGAAGAACGGGGTGTTTGAAAGGCCCATACATAAATTGGCTTTACTTCCAATTAATTGAAGACCATCGGTCCTCCAATAGGGCCGGTGTTTCGCCATTTCTGCCGATTATTATTATTTTTTTTAGTTTTATTTTTTTTGAATTTAATTTCTTGTAACAGTTTTTTTAATCCATCTTTTTTTTAACGTAACTATTTTTTTTCTAACTATTCATTTAACGTAACTTTCTACCTTAATTGTCAATTTGCTTGGGAAATTTGTAAATTCTGTTATCTGTACTGTAATTTTAGTTAAGAATCCATTTTCTAAAAATAAATCATTCTTGTGCTAATACTGAATACAACCGAGCGTGTATCATTTTCAAAGCGGGTTTTTTGTCCGATAATTTTTATTTAATCAACCGTCCATCATTTTTAAACAATATTAATTTTGGTTTTAAAAAAATTTAATTGTGGTAAAAACCATTCCTTAAAAATCCTTAAGGAAAAACAACGACGTTTTTAAAAAACGAAAAGTTTATTGACAGTGTTTATTAATACCCAAATAAATTCCAAAAAAAGAAATATACCCGGTATTTACCCAGTCATCAAGCAGATACTAGGTTGAATCCCATCTATATTTATGTGCATCTATAATTTCCGGCTAATAATGACAAATATTAACAAATTTAGCGATAAAATAGGAGATATAAGGGTTAATTAAAAAAAATGTTTTTAACGTCCTTTTTATTAAAATAAATAAATTAGCAAATCTCGCTTAAAATTTATAGATTTTCCCAAATTTATTTCATTTAAATTGTAAAATTTGCAAATATGTGACTTTTGACCTCGATGCGCGTCCAGAAAACGTTGTCCTATTTGGCTCAAAATTTGTCAAAATATTCCGCAGAAAAACTTCAAAATTCGAACAAAATTGTCAACCTTATGCTCATCCGTCTGTTGAAAACACGCTTACTTTCAAAAGATTTAACAGACATGAACAGTTGTGATGTCAAATTGTTTCTAGTGGTCCTGCGCAGTTCGGGGATAAAATCCAGCACAATCGATTCAGAAGGAAACAAGTTAAAAACACAAATAGAGCAATTAATTAGGGATAGATTGCACCGACTCCTATTTAATTTTGTACAAAATCGTTTTATATGAAAAGGCATTACGTTACTAAATTTTATTCAACATTTTTTTATTTTTCGAATTTATTCTATGAGCTAAATTTCAGTTATGTATTTTATAAAGCTTTTTTGTAACAGTCATATTCCTTCAATTTTTCAGAAATGACTTTATAAAAATTGGTACATAATATACTATAGGGCCCGTATAAAGCCTAATATCGGCAAACACTTAAGTACGCCTAAAACCGTAATGAATTATGCTATTGTAGAAAACTTTGGTACGTCATGGTTTCATACTACTAAATTTCAGAGTAATTGGTCCATAATTTACGATAGGCCCCATATAAAGCTCATTCTCGAGAAAAACTTCAGTTCGCCTTAAACCGTACCAATGTTATTATTATAGTAGAATTTAAATTGGTCCATAATTAGTCATAGGCATCATATAAAGCACGTTTCGAAATATACTGAAACCTCAACGAATTGTAATAAGCTGAAGTAGGTTTTTATTAAAATTTGTTTATAATTTTCAGATGTAAAGCCCAATCCGTGGACAGTGTCATAGATTCGAAATGGCAGAATATATTCGCTTGTACTTATTTAAAATATATGGCCGCGTTTTATTGTTATCTTTTTGTTTCAGTTATGCGCTTTAACATTATTTTGCTAGGTCTGGCAAAAGACATTTGAACAAGTTTATAAAATGCAAAAACTTTGAGACAGGAATGACTTGTTTGCCTCCAAGCTAAACAAGAGTTTGACAAAATATCCAAGGGTCTAAGGGTTATAAATATAATGAAATTTGGGAGACTACAATTGTCCTGTTTGGATGGGCTATCTGAGGCAGGACAAAGGTCAATTTTTCTTTTTAGCAAGGAATCGAAATAGTAAAAGGTGCAGTGATGCCTTTTGAGTAATCTAGCACTAGTCAATGATTTAGGGTATCACAAAGGGACCGATGTAAGAACCCAAGTGAGCCATCCTCGTGTCGGCTGTCCATTGAGCCAAATTATGGTCAGCGTTAGTAAAGATATATAAAACATTTTTTCGAATGTGCTTCTATGACCGCCACCATTATGGATAACAATCTTGAAGCGATGTGGTGGCATAAGTCTTGGCTGTGGTACGTGCCTTGGCCCGGGTGTTTGCCAGCAACTGACGACTCCCGAGGTGAAGGCAATGAACTTTAAAGGCCTTGGCGACGAAAGGTTATCCATCCCCTAAACCGAGGTGTCATGCGACCCGTGCCTATCGGTTGGTTTGCAGTCAGGGGTTACCGACTGTATTATCACGGAGCTTTGCTGATACCTGGGCACCTCAGCAAATAGACCACGCCCTTACCACGTTAACGGGGGCTATGACGTGGTGGACCTCTCCATTCCCCTACACTCGTGGGACCAAAATATGAAACCTTCAACACAACAAAAACAAACACAACAAAAACAAACACAACAAAAACAAGCAACGAAGACAGATGACGAACAGGCGAGAACAAGGACAACGATGGACAGTAAGACGAACAAGCCAACGGCTGTAACAGCCTAGGCAATCAAGGAAGATCGGCCCAGGTCGATCGGAATTGGTAAGGCAGCTCGACCAGAAGGCGGCTGCTCTAAAAACGGCGGCGAGGTACCCCTGAACTTCGCTCCAAGTACCTCCAAAGCCGCACAAGCCCTTTCCGTCATTGGAACGGATAAATCCCCTGCTTCGGGTGCTGCCAAGTTGAATGCGACAAAGTCGTCCAACAATGCAGCTTCCCATGTGTCCATTGTGCAAGGAGGGATGACGATGATAACATCCAATCCCAAGGTTGCACCACCCCCGCCAAACTCGGCGACCGCAGAAAGTCCCCTTGGCACAAAAACCCTACAAAGAGGGCATCTAACACAAGGCGTGCTGCCTTGCGTTTTATTAATCTTTACGGCTCCAAGAAAGCCGAAGATCTCACCAATGAGCAGAAAGCTTCATTGGCATGGGCAAGAGCCTACATAGCTGGGCTGCCAAGTGCTACCCCTCCAGTCCCTGAAAAGGTGACAATGCCTAAACGGCAACGTTCGGAGGAGGAAGCTGCAGCCACGAAACAGCAACCAGGGACGAAACGTCACAAAACTTCATCGAAACCGATGAACAAATCATTCAGCGAGGTGGCCAAAGGTCACCTTGTTCGAGCCATCATCGACAGGAGTGTCGACAATGGTGCCATTTCTCATACCAAGTGGGATCTGGTAAAACAAAAACTCATGGGTGTGTTCTGGACGATCCTCAGGGAGAATCCAGGACCACCCCCTCAATGCGATGACGCCGGCTGGTACCAGGGTCACGTGAAGCTGATGGCTTGCGCAGATGAGCGCTCAGCGCTGCTTCTTAAGCAGGCCATCCAACTACTAGGAGAGGTTTGGGAAGGTGCCAGGCTTGACGTGGTGTTAGTAGGAGAGATACCACGGAGGCCGAGATCAATCGCCACCATCCCCGCCGAACCATCTGAGCCTGAGGAGATCTTGAAGATCATTCAGTGCTGCAACCCTAAACTACCCACACAGGACTGGAAAGTAGTGAAGGTTTCAGCTGCTGAAGGGTCCTCGAGGACGGCGATTGTGGTTATTAACCAGCAATCCTTGGAGCCACTAAGGGAGAGGCAGGGCAAGCTCTACTATGGTTTTAGTACGATCTTGCTCCGTGTCTACCGAAGTGACAACAAGGGCAATCCGGCTCCATCGGTAAGTGAGGCCAAGCAACCTGTAGAAAGCATGGCTTGCGACGATGCCGTGGGCTCAAGCGACAAAGAGGATACCCAGTCTCTCTCAGGATTGGTGGGTGACTTCTTTGATCGCTTGGGTAATATGGTTGATGAGGACGTGCTGCTGGAGTCTGACCAGGAGGACGTCAACATCACAGTGGTCGCCAAAATGGATCATGGTGAAGGTGCTGCAGATAAACCTCCACCACTTTAAAGCAGCATCTGCTGCACTGCTTCTCCGTGTGGTAGAAAGAAGGGAGGAGCTCGTGATGGTTCAAGAACCCTGGATCCACAAGAATCGGGTTTGCGGACTTAACCTCAAAGGCTACAAGCTATTGTTTGCGAAAGGTACAGGTAACATAAGATCTTGTGTCTTAGCTAAAAACTCGTTGAATATCTTCATTCTTTCTGATTACAGTGACGAAGATACAACAACTGTTGCCCTTGAGACACCGGACGGTATAGTCTGAATGGTCTCGGCGTATATGGCGCATGACCACGGGCAGGACCCACCCAACGGGCTCATCCGTGATGCAGTTTTAAAGGCCGCGAGCACTGGAACACCGGTGATAATCTGTGCCGATGCTAATGCGCACCACACTATATGGGGCAGTACGGATACAAATGTAAGAGGTGAGTCACTATTCTCCTTTATTATTAATCATAATTTAGGGGTAGTAAATAGGGGCTGTGAGCCTACGTTTGTTGTTGCAAATAGGTGTGAGGTTCTTGATGTCACGCTAGTTAGTATAGACCAAACCGAAATTTGTAAATTCTGTTATCTGTACTGTAATTTTAGTTAAGAATCCATTTTCTAAAAATAAATCATTCTTGTGCTAATACTGAATACAACCGAGCGTGTATCATTTTCAAAGCGGGTTTTTTGTCCGATAATTTTTATTTAATCAACCGTCCATCATTTTTAAACAATATTAATTTTGGTTTTAAAAAAATTTAATTGTGGTAAAAACCATTCCTTAAAAATCCTTAAGGAAAAACAACGACGTTTTTAAAAAACGAAAAGTTTATTGACAGTGTTTATTAATACCCAAATAAATTCCAAAAAAAGAAATATACCCGGTATTTACCCAGTCATCAAGCAAATACTAGGTTGAATCCCATCTATATTTATGTGCATCTATAATTTCCGGCTAATAATGACAAATATTAACAAATTTAGCGATAAAATAGGAGATATAAGGGTTAATTAAAAAAAATGTTTTTAACGTCCTTTTTATTAAAATAAATAAATTAGCAAATCTCGCTTAAAATTTATAGATTTTCCCAAATTTATTTCATTTAAATTGTAAAATTTGCAAATATGTGACTTTTGACCTCGATGCGCGTCCAGAAAACGTTGTCCTATTTGGCTCAAAATTTGTCAAAATATTCCGCAGAAAAACTTCAAAATTCGAACAAAATTGTCAACCTTATGCTCATCCGTCTGTTGAAAACACGCTTACTTTCAAAAGATTTAACAGACATGAACAGTTGTGATGTCAAATTGTTTCTAGTTTTCCTGCGCAGTTCGGGGATAAAATCCAGCACAATCGATTCAGAAGGAAACAAGTTAAAAACACAAATAGAGCAATTAATTAGGGATAGATTGCACCGACTCCTATTTAATTTTGTACAAAATCGTTTTATATGAAAAGGCATTACGTTACTAAATTTTATTCAACATTTTTTTATTTTTCGAATTTATTCTATGAGCTAAATTTCAGTTATGTATTTTATAAAGCTTTTTTGTAATAGTCATATTCCT
Source organism: Pollenia labialis (assembly GCA_949318255.1). NCBI lineage: Eukaryota > Metazoa > Arthropoda > Insecta > Diptera > Polleniidae > Pollenia > Pollenia labialis. Next base: position 104,756,475 of record OX439140.1, read on the forward strand.
TCAATTTTTCAGAAATGACTTTATAAAAATTGGTACATAATATACTATAGGGCCCGTATAAAGCCTAATATCGGCAAACACTTAAGTACGCCTAAAACCGTAATGAATTATGCTATTGTAGAAAACTTTGGTACGTCATGGTTTCATACTACTAAATTTCAGAGTAATTGGTCCATAATTTACGATAGGCCCCATATAAAGCTCATTCTCGAGAAAAACTTCAGTTCGCCTTAAACCGTACCAATGTTATTATTATAGTAGAATTTAAATTGGTCCATAATTAGTCATAGGCATCATATAAAGCACGTTTCGAAATATACTGAAACCTCAACGAATTGTAATAAGCTGAAGTAGGTTTTTATTAAAATTTGTTTATAATTTTCAGATGTAAAGCCCAATCCGTGGACAGTGTCATAGATTCGAAATGGCAGAATATATTCGCTTGTACTTATTTAAAATATATGGCCGCGTTTTATTGTTATCTTTTTGTTTCAGTTATGCGCTTTAACATTATTTTGCTAGGTCTGGCAAAAGACATTTGAACAAGTTTATAAAATGCAAAAACTTTGAGACAGGAATGACTTGTTTGCCTCCAAGCTAAACAAGAGTTTGACAAAATATCCAAGGGTCTAAGGGTTATAAATATAATGAAATTTGGGAGACTACAATTGTCCTGTTTGGATGGGCTATCTGAGGCAGGACAAAGGTCAATTTTTCTTTTTAGCAAGGAATCGAAATAGTAAAAGGTGCAGTGATGCCTTTTGAGTAATCTAGCACTAGTCAATGATTTAGGGTATCACAAAGGGACCGATGTAAGAACCCAAGTGAGCCATCCTCGTGTCGGCTGTCCATTGAGCCAAATTATGGTCAGCGTTAGTAAAGATATATAAAACATTTTTTCGAATGTGCTTCTATGACCGCCACCATTATGGATAACAATCTTGAAGCGATGTGGTGGCATAAGTCTTGGCTGTGGTACGTGCCTTGGCCCGGGTGTTTGCCAGCAACTGACGACTCCCGAGGTGAAGGCAATGAACTTTAAAGGCCTTGGCGACGAAAGGTTATCCATCCCCTAAACCGAGGTGTCATGCGACCCGTGCCTATCGGTTGGTTTGCAGTCAGGGGTTACCGACTGTATTATCACGGAGCTTTGCTGATACCTGGGCACCTCAGCAAATAGACCACGCCCTTACCACGTTAACGGGGGCTATGACGTGGTGGACCTCTCCATTCCCCTACACTCGTGGGACCAAAATATGAAACCTTCAACACAACAAAAACAAACACAACAAAAACAAGCAACGAAGACAGATGACGAACAGGCGAGAACAAGGACAACGATGGACAGTAAGACGAACAAGCCAACGGCTGTAACAGCCTAGGCAATCAAGGAAGATCGGCCCAGGTCGATCGGAATTGGTAAGGCAGCTCGACCAGAAGGCGGCTGCTCTAAAAACGGCGGCGAGGTACCCCTGAACTTCGCTCCAAGTACCTCCAAAGCCGCACAAGCCCTTTCCGTCATTGGAACAGATAAATCCCCTGCTTCGGGTGCTGCCAAGTTGAATGCGACAAAGTCGTCCAACAATGCAGCTTCCCATGTGTCCATTGTGCAAGGAGGGATGACGATGATAACATCCAATCCCAAGGTTGCACCACCCCCGCCAAACTCGGCGACCGCAGAAAGTCCCCTTGGCACAAAAACCCTACAAAGAGGGCATCTAACACAAGGCGTGCTGCCTTGCGTTTTATTAATCTTTACGGCTCCAAGAAAGCCGAAGATCTCACCAATGAGCAGAAAGCTTCATTGGCATGGGCAAGAGCCTACATAGCTGGGCTGCCAAGTGCTACCCCTCCAGTCCCTGAAAAGGTGACAATGCCTAAACGGCAACGTTCGGAGGAGGAAGCTGCAGCCACGAAACAGCAACCAGGGACGAAACGTCACAAAACTTCATCGAAACCGATGAACAAATCATTCAGCGAGGTGGCCAAAGGTCACCTTGTTCGAGCCATCATCGACAGGAGTGTCGACAATGGTGCCATTTCTCATACCAAGTGGGATCTGGTAAAACAAAAACTCATGGGTGTGTTCTGGACGATCCTCAGGGAGAATCCAGGACCACCCCCTCAATGCGATGACGCCGGCTGGTACCAGGGTCACGTGAAGCTGATGGCTTGCGCAGATGAGCGCTCAGCGCTGCTTCTTAAGCAGGCCATCCAACTACTAGGAGAGGTTTGGGAAGGTGCCAGGCTTGACGTGGTGTTAGTAGGAGAGATACCACGGAGGCCGAGATCAATCGCCACCATCCCCGCCGAACCATCTGAGCCTGAGGAGATCTTGAAGATCATTCAGTGCTGCAACCCTAAACTACCCACACAGGACTGGAAAGTAGTGAAGGTTTCAGCTGCTGAAGGGTCCTCGAGGACGGCGATTGTGGTTATTAACCAGCAATCCTTGGAGCCACTAAGGGAGAGGCAGGGCAAGCTCTACTATGGTTTTAGTACGATCTTGCTCCGTGTCTACCGAAGTGACAACAAGGGCAATCCGGCTCCATCGGTAAGTGAGGCCAAGCAACCTGTAGAAAGCATGGCTTGCGACGATGCCGTGGGCTCAAGCGACAAAGAGGATACCCAGTCTCTCTCAGGATTGGTGGGTGACTTCTTTGATCGCTTGGGTGATATGGTTGATGAGGACGTGCTGCTGGAGTCTGACCAGGAGGACGTCAACATCACAGTGGTCGCCAAAATGGATCATGGTGAAGGTGCTGCAGATAAACCTCCACCACTTTAAAGCAGCATCTGCTGCACTGCTTCTCCGTGTGGTAGAAAGAAGGGAGGAGCTCGTGATGGTCCAAGAACCCTGGATCCACAAGAATCGGGTTTGCGGACTTAACCTCAAAGGCTACAAGCTATTGTTTGCGAAAGGTACAGGTAACATAAGATCTTGTGTCTTAGCTAAAAACTCGTTGAATATCTTCATTCTTTCTGATTACAGTGACGAAGATACAACAACTGTTGCCCTTGAGACACCGGACGGTATAGTCTGAATGGTCTCGGCGTATATGGCGCATGACCACGGGCAGGACCCACCCAACGGGCTCATCCGTGATGCAGTTTTAAAGGCCGCGAGCACTGGAACACCGGTGATAATCTGTGCCGATGCTAATGCGCACCACACTATATGGGGCAGTACGGATACAAATGTAAGAGGTGAGTCACTATTCTCCTTTATTATTAATCATAATTTAGGGGTAGTAAATAGGGGCTGTGAGCCTACGTTTGTTGTTGCAAATAGGTGTGAGGTTCTTGATGTCACGCTAGTTAGTATAGACCAAACCGATATGATCGAGGGCTGGATGGTGTCCAATGACTGTTCGCTCTCTGATCACAGATATGTGGAATTTAGGCTAGGGCTTAGGTCTTCAGGATCGATGGCTATATTAAACAGGACACGTACGAACTGGGGAGTTCAATACTCCTCTCTGGTCCGGTCTCTATCTGACCCTCCTGGGGTTGATGATATCGGGGGGATCGATGCAGCAGTTGATCTGCTTTCGAACTCACTGCAGTTGGCGACTTCCTTGGCATGTAGGCCAAGGGTGCGCAGGGGTAGGAACCGACCACCATGGTGGGATCCTGACATTGCACAGGCAAGAATTGACTGTCGTAGGTTGTTCAATGTGGCAAAGCGCCATGGAAACTGGGCGGACTATAAGTCATCATTGAATAGGTTCAGAAATCTGGTTAGATCGGCGAAAAGGATTGCTTGGAGGAACTTCTGTAGCGGCGTGGAAGGATCCTCTGAGACGAACCGTTTACGTAAGGTAATGGCCTCGAGCCCGGTTGTCCCGACGTACGTCCGGAAATCGGATGGTAGTTGGACCACGAATAGTCAGGAAACACTGGAAGTGTTGATTGAAACTCACTTTCCTGGAAACTCCCAATGGGGTTTGCGGGATCGGTCGCGGGAGGCGACTCCTATTCCTATGTCCATACCATTGGACTACGATAGGATTAAGTGGGCTATCGATAGCTTTAGCCCATACAAATCTCCGGGTATGGACGGTATAATTCCTGCGGACCTGCAGAGGAATTCGACCCTGATAATACCCTGGTTGTTGGCCATATACAGGGGATGCGCTAGATTTTCGTATCTTCCCGTGAAATGGACCCTGTGCAGGGTGGTCTTTATACTCAAAGGGGGTAAGGCTTCTAACACCGAGCCGAAGGATTACAGACCGATTAGTCTTTCATCCTTTCTTCTTAAGACTCTTGAGAGGGTTATCGACATACACTTGAGGATGACCATCCCAAGGGGCTTACTCTCTGCCTCTCAACATGCCTACACAAGGGGCAGGTCTGTTGAGACGGCTCTTCACTCTCTGGTCGGAACCATTGAGAGATCGCTCGAATTTAGGGAGTACACACTTGTGGCCTTTCTCGACATAGAGGGGGCCTTCAACAATGTCAACCCGGACTCTATCGTGATGTCCATGAGGAGTCTGGGGATCGCCGCTGGCATATGTAGATTTGTGGACAATCTACTACGGAATAGGGTCATTTGTTCTACGATAGGTGAAACCAGTGTTCAGAGGCTGGTGAACAGGGGTACTCCCCAAGGAGGAGTTCTATCCCCACTATTGTGGAACCTGACTATGAACACCATGTTAACAAGGATGGACGACATGAGGATCAAAACGGTGGCGTATGCTGATGATGTTGCAGTGGCCATCTCAGGGAGGCATTTGGGCGTAATGTCCCAGTGTATGGAGGCTGCTTTGAAGATACTCAGTACCTGGAGTGCATCATGCGGTCTGGGTGTAAATCCGTCTAAGACGGAACTGGTACTCTTCACGAGGAGGTATAAGACCGAGGACTTTAGGCTTCCGAGGTTAAATGGAATTGAGCTTCGGATATCTCAAAGTGCGAAATATCTGGGCGTGGTTCTGGATAGCAGTCTGTCATGGGGACTAAATGTCCGGATGAGAGTGGAAAAGGCAGTAGTTGCCATATATGCGTGTAGGGGTGCAATCGGCAGGAACTGGGGTATGAGCCCGAGGTGTGCCAATTGGATCTTTGAGGCTGTGGTAAAGCCGACCCTGTACTATGGGGTCGTTGTGTGGTGGACTGCATTGGATAAGGGCGTACACCGTGCGATGCTTGAGAAAGTATACAGACTTGTCGCGTTGATGATTACGGGATCAATGCGATCTACTCCAACGAGGGCGCTGTTCACGATACTGAACTGGCTCCCGGTGGATATAATGGCCAGACAGTTGGCTCTTTGTTCGGCGACGCGGCTGCACGCGGTGAATAGCTGGTCAACACGTGACTTTGGACACGCCGGGATAATCAAACGTACGATTGTCCCTGATGGAGTGGATTACTGCACCCCGGTGCGATTCTTTGGTGCGGGGTTCGTGGTGCAAATGGCGCACAGCAGTGTGCTGTTGGATACTTTCCGTGAACCGACCCTAGGGGTCTACAATGATGGTTCGAGGAAAGGTGAGAGGGTCGGCGGAGGTTTCTTCATAGAGGAACTGGATGTGAAGGTTTCCTTTCGCCTGCCGGATGGATGTAGTGTCCTGCAGGCGGAAATCTCGGCTATAAGGCGGGCGGCAAACTGGCTGAGGTATCATCGCATATCGGGAGATATACGTATATTTACTGACAGCAAGGCTGCCCTTGCTTCCCTAGCGGGAGTCTACACGACATCGAGGTTAACTGTAGAATGTCGGATGTCTTTGTATGAGATTGCGAAACATTCAAGGGTAACGCTAATATGGATACCGGGGCACACTGGGTGCCCGGGCAATCAGGTAGCAGATGAGCTGGCCAAACAGGGTGGTCGCATGGATGATGCATTCATTGACCAATTCATTGGCCTTCCAATGGCTCACTGTAAATCACTTATAGGGCGCGAGTCCTATAGAGTTGCGCAGACGCGGTGGACCTGTGAATCCACCTGCTCGATATCCAGGATCCTTTGGCCTGGATATGATGAACGGAGAACTAGCTCTCTACTTGGGCTCAGCAGAAACCAGATTAGGACTGTGATATCGGTTGTAACTGGACACTGGCCGGTGGGGACTCATGCTAGAAGAATGGGTCTGGAATTTTACGACTACTGTAGAAGTTGTCAGAACGAGGAGGAAGAGGAGACTGTGCTCCACTTTCTCTGTCATTGCCCTGGACTGCGGGGTATTAGGGTGGAATGCCTGGGGGAACCGGTGTTTGCCTGTTTGGAGGATCTATCTGGGATGGAACTGAAATCGCTCCTTCTCTTCACTAGGAAGACGAGGTGGTTGGACTTTGCAGTGACGCCATCTGAGTGACTGCTCTAAGGGATGGGCATTGGCGCAGGGTATCACAAAGGGACCAATAAAGGACCCAAGTGAGCTGTCTTTGATGGCTGCCCATGGAACCTAACCTAACCTTCTATGAGTCAAATTTCAATTTATAAGTGCCTATTTTACCAATTCTATTTAATTATCAAATAATGTTTAACATTTTTTTATGCCAAATAAAAATAAAATTGTATAAGAAACTCTATTTAAATATGCATTGGTATTTAAATATAAATGGTGAAATAGGGAATAAATGGAAGCATTTCCTCAATATTTCACATACTTTTGATTTAAGACAAACTTTGATAAACTTAGATATATAGATATATAAATATATATATTATATATAACTCCCACATATAGATAACTCTCACATAATATTTGTTTCACATCTATTGGACATAATTGAAACGCAATTTTTGTTTAGAATAAAATTTATTTAGAAGTTTTAAGTAATAACTAATTAACATGTTAAAGTAATGTGTACAATAGTTTTGATGTTAAACTACGATAATAAATATTAAACATTTTTTATTCATCTGTAAGATTGTTTTTTTATTATTAATTATTGATTTCCAAAGTTTTTAAGTGTTTGACACTCAGTATCACTTAATTTAAATAAAAATACGCTTTAATAGACTTAATAACTACACACATTTCCAACAAACACGAAGTCCAACCTTTGATATGAAATGACTTTATAATTTGTTTTCAAGCTAATTTCTTAAAATATTTTCAATTGTTTGATTTTAACATTTAAACTTAAATTGATAATGATTTGAATAAAAACATTTCACAAACGATGTTTTATCAATTTGATAACAAATTTAAAATATTTTTTTTAATTTTATTTTTATTTAATGAAGTGAATACGCCTTTAGTAAACCTATATTTCTTTTAAAAAAAATACAAGTTATTTGTGAGTAAAAAATTAATTACAAGAAGTATGAATACGAATAAAATCAAACCGGGAAAGTGAAGAAATTATACGATTGTGGTACTATGCAGAGCCATGACAATCCTCAAAATCAAAAGGAGTCAAGTATTTCATCTTTTCGAGAATTTGAGGACGGAAATAACGCTATTTCATCTTTCGGCAGCAGTTATGGTGCCAAATGTTAAGCTGACAGTTTATTGAAATAAAAAACTGAATTTAAATTAAAAAAAAAAATATTTTTCGTTTATGGGCCACATTGTATTACAACATTTATGTATATATTTGTTCCTTTTAACTCCTACAAGGAGCATAGGGCCTTTCTCAATCTGAAAATTATTTCCCAATTTTCGTTAGGAATACTATGATTTTGAGAGAAATTATGATTTAAAATCATTTTCAATTCCGTGTTTGTTGGGTTAATTTACAAAATTTCAATTGAACTTAATTGTCGTAAAATAAAAACAAAAAAACAAATTTGATTGAAAAAAATTAAAAATTTTCATATAACTTTATATTTAAGTAAATTTAAAAAAAAAATTAGAAAAATATTTATTCAGTTAGAATTTATTTACTAAGGTACGAATTTAAGATTTAGCTCAGCTTAAGACAAGAGATATTTTAACTTTAATGCTTTGTATTAATTATTTTTTGAATAATTTGCTTTTATTTTATATTTTGTTGTTTCAAACAATCATTTAGAAACAGTTTTTATTTTTTACTACGTTAAAAGTTTCATTTATTAAAATATTTTTCTTTTTATGGTGTAATCTGGATTTATAGTAGATAAGTATTTGGATGTATTTATTTATTTTTTTTTTTGTGTAAAAACTTGACATTTTCTATCTGTCTTTAAGTACACGAGTTTTTGTAAATGTAATGTAAGTTTGTATTGTTCCCAACCTGATAAGTACTCAATCACAACAAGGACATTTCTACAAAATTTGTTATTATTACTTTTTCAACTAGTTATATCTTAAAAGTATTTTATTTTTCCTAGGTTTATTTGCATTTTTTTCAACAAAACAAATTTATTTTATTTTCTAAAACGTTGCATTTTTGTATCATTATTTATTTATTAATAAATTTTTACAAACATACTAAATACTTCTACTTACAGTTATAAAAGATATACTAGTTTTTAAAATATACTTAAAAACAATGTTATGGCATTCAAAACCATTTTTTATTACAATTTAAGCTTTTCATTTTGGGAGTTTTTTTTTTAAATTTTAGTTAAAGTTAATATTTTAAGTACTCACAAAATTCTTACAATTTATTATTTTCTTCTTCTACAAATCAAGAAAATAGTTTCATTAAGTAATTTTTTAAAAATTGTTAATATAAGTACATCCATACATAAATTTTAGTTAATGTTCTTTAAATTGTATTTATATAAAATGTAATTACTAAACTGAAAATGAAGTACTTAAATAAAAATGCTTATGGTTTTTCTTGTATCTGTTTTTGTAATATAAATAACATTAAGTAGACTCTTATATGGTTTAATAACAATGAAACAAATAACGCTTTTTGTATTTTTTTCAATTAAATTAATATAATTTTCTGTATTTTGTGCAGTATCTTATACTTATAAATATACTATGCAGGAATGGTTGCCTCTTCGTAGAAATCTGGTTCATCTTCATCAGCATTGGCTTCATTGCCATCCAACTATAACAGAAAATATATGAAAAATAATGTTATGAAATTAAATTACGTAAACAACAATTAAGAAAAATTAAGAAGAAAAAAAATCGATAGATCGAATATTTCATACATGGGCTTTATATTCGATATATTAATTATAAGCTCATCTGACGTCTCAGTATTAAAATTCTTTGCCTAATTCAAATAAAATATCACAATTTGTTTATAAGTATTATTAAGCATATTATAATGCATTTTAGGAGGAGGTTTTATATTGGACTAATCGTTAAGTATGGAATGTTTTTCACAAAATTCGGTAGAGTAATTTCTTGTTAAAAAAAATTTAATTACAATTTCTTAGAATTCAATGCTTATTAAATTGCTTTTGAAAAGTATGACTTTTTGGGACCTTTGACAAATTATGGAAACATGTTATGGTTAATTTTAACTAAAATATGCTTAACACTTGTAATAGGATGGTTGGTTATCAACCATAGCATGTTGCTCTTGGAAAAGAGGAAAATAAAATTGTTGATTTAAAAATAAATGATTGTCAAATTTAACAAAAACATGTTTAGATGCAACCATAATATGAGTGTGGCTTCTCAATGGAAGGCCATTTAACCATTAAATTAAATTAAAAAAAATTAAAAATAATAAATTTTGAATTTTCTTTAAAAATAATTTTGCTGGATGTAACCATATTTAAACATGTTTTTCTCTGTGTGTAGATTATAAAATTCCTTATATGTAATATATGCGCTTTAAAAGAGCTGGAAACTCCACAATAAAAAACAACTATCTTGAGCTTTTGGCGCCCTATGCTCCAGTGGGAGTTAAAGGAACATATATATATATATCTTGAGCTTCTCAGCTTCAAATTTGTAGCTAATAGAAATGCAGTTAGCGTGACATATTAATTTTGTGTGAGAGTGGTACTTCCGATGCAAAGACAATAGGAATGTTTAATATTTGGAAGAATATCTAAATTTTAGAAAAATTGCTTCGTAAATCTTTCCAAATTTATTTCAACCAATGCCTCATCAAATCTGGGATCTTCGTAAAACTCGTTTCAACATATACGCGGACAAATGGGAATGGATAAATCAACTTCGATACTCAAAAGGACCTTTAATAAGTTCATAAATATTTAATAAGGTGACTTCATTTTATGCGATTGTTTTGTAATTTTTAGTTAAAATTTCGTTACGGGATACGTTGAAGAGAAAAAGTGTCCGCTTCCAGCCAAGAGAGCGTCCGTTTTGTTAAGATTAGTACTTTAGAAAAATCGAAAGAAAAACAATGGGTCTTAAAAATTGTTCGCCCATGGAAGCTTTCCATTAGTGGATCTTTCACTGTATTATAAGTTTATTTATGCAAAATTTGTGCTAAATATTATCCTTAAAGTAAGATTTAAAAAATTTGTGATTTGTTAATTAAATCAAATCAAAAATGGTTTTTAGGAGGATCTAGTGTCGGAAATTTATGCCATGACATACTTGGTAATACAAAACTTATTTGTGCAAAATTTAATTTGGGGACTTATATTTAATAATGATCTATGATAGTGAAAGTGATATTTGCAGAGAAAATTTCACAAATTATAAACTTATTCCTACAAAATTTGGTAAAATTTTCTCAGTATTATTTAACATTATTATGTCCTTATACCAGCCAAGATAACATTTATGTTCATATATGGGATTTAAAACACTGTCAAATTAAAAACTACAAAATAGTTGATACGTCCTAACTGCTTGTCAAATTTTCATTAACTTTTAATTTTAAGTAAACATTTACATATGTCTTTAAAAATTCATGAATAAAATGCAATGATCTGTAAAATTCTATTAAAATTCATTCTCAGATACATATGTATGTATTTCTTATCACTCAAAAATGTGCATGCATAAGTGTGTATCATCTGTCCATTTGGTTATTTTGTTGAACTATTGTTGCAACTTATTTCTGTAAAGATGTTTGTTGATAGATACTTACTGCTTGCATTTCTTTCGGCTTATATAAAGCTGCCAATCTCTGCCTTATGGGCACCATCATAATTAAAAAGAATGGGAAAGCCAAAGAGATTTTCGATGATTTAACAGCCCAAAGTAATGCCAAACACAGAACTTGAACAAACGTAAACAAATGCATCTTCCATGTTGGAACTCCCTTTACATACGGAGTAGGTGGATAATGTTTTACTGGCATAAAGAACAAACGTATTCTGGAAAAAATTTTAAGTAAAATAAGAAATAAGTGAATATTTTGTGTGTGGTTTTAATTGCTTTAAAAGTATTTTGAGTGATTAAAGATTATGCATTTTAAACGATTTAAGTTTGACTTCGGCGAAAGTGAGCAACGGAGTATACATATGCATTTATCAAGGCTCTTGGATATAATTTGGTTGTTATGGTAATTAAATAGATTAAAATTTTAAGAGGGAGGTTTCCGAACACAATATTTAAGTTTATTTCACCAATTCTATTTAATTGTCAATTCATATTAAAACATACTTTTTCATATAATTTTATTTTTATTTGACATGAAAAGCTAATTGCAAACATATGTAAATTGATATTCAAATAATATTGTGGAATTGGCCACAAAAGTTATCAGATTTACGTATATTTAAAAAATAAAATTTTTCAAATTATAAATATGGGCATTTCCTGAGGTCACGAACGTACTTACAAATAACACAATGTGACAGTTTTTTGACCAAATGCATTAGACTCATAATTTCCCGCTGAATCCGAATTCGAAGTCAGAATGCTCAAAAGTAGAACAGTTTTCTAGATATTTCTGTGTTTTTAAAAAAGGTGATGTCCAGGGAAACCAGACATATGGTCTCAAAAATACGTTTTATGCGCATTAAATATGCAGTAAAAACCCTGAAAATTAATAAAAAAAAATATGCCCCAAAAAATTCAAATATTACAAATTTCAAAACAAAATATTCAACAATTTAATAACAGTTCCATTGAATTAAAAAAAATCCTAAAATTATAATCAGTAAAACCCAAACACCATAGTATTTAAAGACGAATTTTCAAGATTTTACCCTATTTGGAAACGATGGGCAGTCATCGGCTCACGAAAACAAAGTTATGTTATAACCTCTTAATCTAAGAGTTAATTGTGCCAAATACCATCTCGATATTAACATCCATATGAGTTTTTTGTTTTAAAGGGATTTTAGGGACAGTCGCTAATTTTTTTTATTAATGTTAACGTTTGAAAGGAAGTTAAAGCCATTTTTAGATGGAACCTTTGGGCAAATGTGAACTGATTCGAAAACAATTTAATTTGCAGTAATATTTTTTTGGGGCGACTTTAATCTAAATACCAACTTAATTAGATGGTTAAAGGACACAAAGAGTCTTATTTGGAAAGAAGTTTTGATGGGGAATATGTTAAATTATAAACAGATTGTAACCATTTGCATAGAATTCGTCCTTGGTACAATTAAAGTGTATTTACCAAATTTGAACAAATTATCTACAAGATTTCAGTTTGTACTTAAGCACAAAATTAACAAAATATCGTTAGATCGCTTTAAAAACTGATTCTAAAGCGATCGGTACACCAAAATATTGGTCCAGATTTCTATATATTACACACATTACACATATTACACTTTCTCTTCTATGGTATAACAAACACCTCCTTCGCTAACAAAAGCATCTCTGTATAGCCGACATTCGGCCGCACGCTAGAATTTCCTCCTCTATGTTGAACCAAATACCGTCTTCGCTAAGTAAAGCTCCAAAACTTGGGCTTGCGCTAGGCCTTAGGCCGCCTGTGCAGAAAAGCTTTAATTAGCGAAGCCGGTATTTGTTATACCATGAAGGAGGAAATCCTTGCGCCCGGCCGAAGGCCGGATATGCAAAGAAGTTAAGTTAGCGAAGCCAGTGTTTGTTATACCGTAGAGGAGAACAACCTTGCGTCCGGCCGAAGGCCGTCTATGCAGAAGAACTTTAGTTATCGAAGCCAATGATTGGCATATCATAGAGGAGAAAATCCTTGCGCTCGGCCGAAGTATCAACCATGCTATCTATCGCATGATTCTTTAAACCAAAACTGTACAATTAATTGCATTATAGATATTGGGGTCTTATTTCATTCCAGAAATTGGGGTCTTATTTCATATGAAATAAGCCCCAAAAAATTAGGGTATTATTTCATTTCTGCTTGGGGTGTTATTTAATTTCGTTGGGAGTTTATTTCATTGCATATGAAATAAGGCCCCACTCTTTGGGGGGTTATTTCTTTTTTTTGTTCGGGGGCTTATATTTTGGGGGGTTATTTCATGCCGCCTAAAGCAACACGTTGGGTTAACAGATAAATATTTATATATATACCAGTGAAATGCGCATAGGAATAGCTTATCCCATCAACAATAAATTTCAAGTGTTTTTATCAATAATAAAAACTGGGAATTTAGCACGAATAACAAAATCTTTTGAAATAAGCAAAAAATAATAAAAAAAAATGTTAATGAAAGATAATAGAATTACTAAAATACCAACGGATTTCAAGTGAAGATTGGTTAAGAAATGACAGAGTTACAGTGGACAAAAGTTCAAACTTCATTGAAAATTTTATGATTTTTTGCAATTTTGCTCTTTACAAGTTATTTGTCTTGTACCAAACAATTAAAAATTTTAACGTTTTACTGCATGGAGCCTTTATTTCAATACGAACATTTTGCGCCCAACAAGACCTAGATTGGTGCAAAAATGATAAAGCAACAGACGATTTAGTGAATTAACCCACCCATGTGAAAACGGGTCTTAGGCTTTTTTTATTATTTTTTTCGCTATGTGTATTCACTTGATGTGTTTTTGTGATTTGGTAAAAATCGAAGAGTGGGATATTTTAAATTTGGGCACAAGATATGCGTATTGAAATAAGCTTATGTCGTAAATAATTAAACTTAAAAAAAATTGTATTGTTTGGTTTTAAAAAAAAGTTGAAAAGAGTAAAATTGCAAAAAATCATTAATATTTTTGTGAAATTTGAACTTTGGTCTAATGTAACTTTGTCATTTCTTGACCATTTACATTTTACATAAAGATTAGGTGTCAGATTCATTTGGTCACAACTTTCTTAAAAGTTTTTGACACAATGTAATATAGAAAACAAAACTTTTCCTAGCATTTTTTTTGCGATTCGATAGCATTTGGGTATTTCAACGAGTTTAAGTTTTCGAAATGATAGTTATAAACATGTGGTCACAAACGTACGTAAAATGGAAGTTAACTATGCCTGACAGTATTAAAATGTAAAAATCTGGAAAATGAAACTGAGGTGTATTAATGTTGGTCTCTATCTAACGTACATGTCGCGTACGTACGATTTTTTCATATGTTTTTCTATTGTTATTAACATGCATTTTCCCAAAAATAAAAACTTTATACTGAATTTACAATTGAGTGTAATTGAGAGATTATGAAGAAAGAGTGCAAACAAAGCATATTTTTTGCATGTAGAATAATTATATAAAAATGTCTTTAGAACTAGCTTAACCCTGCACGGTTACTCTTTATAACTTTTTTATGTGTATTCAAATTACGCTCTTTTTTCAACAACGTTAGCTGATGAAGAATTGGAAGAATTCCAATCAATTGTAGTGGGGAATGTAAGGAGAGATAAACTCACTGTTTATTGTTGATGATTTTGTTTAGACTTTGGTATTGTTACAAATAGAACTGTTGCTGTAATTCTTATTTTATTTTTCCATCCTGGTTGACCATTCTGAGGAAATGCCCATATATACATATTTTACTACAATTCAACACGTATCAATATTTATAAGTAAGTGAGTATATACTTATACACCCATTTAAGAAACTCACCATAAATGTATATTCTGTAGGGAAAAGAAATAGATATTTAATTGACTTACCTTTCAAAGAATTGTACACCACTCATTGATGCAATACCCATATAAAGGAACACACCAAACAACACAGCCATTGGTATGAGACGCAGCAGTGGTGCCATTGTAACCGAAAGACCAATCATTAAGGCAACAAAAAAACCAGAAATTCGTTGTTCCTTAACATCTATTATACGCGGAGATTCGCCAGGAGCATGAGTTCTGTTACAATGAAATGTACATGTTAATAAGTTTTTTGTAAATAAGTTGGAACTTTAGCATTTTTCATCCTTTTTGTTAATTTTACAACTCTGTTTTATTAAATACTATTTTATTCAACAAAGCTTGAGTGGTTTTTTGTATGTATTGTTTATAAATAAATCTGCTGAGTGAGAGAGAGAAAGATATAGATTTAGTCAGCTGGTAAATTCAAATACGTGTTAACAACAACTTTCTGTGGGATTTTTCAACCACGGCGTAGTAAAGTTTAGTCTTATATATTTAGTTGTTGTATTTTAACTATATTAATAAGATTAAAAAGGTCTACAAGGGCTCCTTACTATCAAGGGTTAAAACCGATTAGGTTTTTTTTGTAGTACAGAAACTATGAAAGTTATTTAATTTTTAAAGAAAGGCAAGATTCGGGTAATTTTGAGAACTGGTTTTTTAAATTCGCTAATTTTACACTGTATTTTACCCATATCTAAACTGTATTTATCGAATAAAAATTTCCTACGTTACACGTTTTTTTTAAAATTTAATATTTTAATGGCCATTTTCTCAATGTACCGTCAAACTGCCTGTTACTTAATGTCAACATAAATTTATTAGACCGAGAAACTGTATGTTAACAATTTTGGGTTTCTCAATATACCGACAAAAAACATGGTATTAAGTTGGCAACATCTCTCAAAATACATCTAAAGTTGGGAGTCAGCTGATTGAAATATAAAAAAGTTGCAATAAAATTGGTAAAAAATCCAAATTTGAATTTTCAATAAAAACATTTTTGTTTCTTGTTTGTGCTGATTGGATTATAATTAAGTGTTATTTTTTAAATAATTATATGCCGTCGAATATGTAATATTTCCCTCTTCGGTTTCTTCTTTTATGTTGCGATGGCGTTTCAAGAATTTGAATCCAGCAGTTGTCACACATCATAATGCACAATCTCAATAGGTTGATTACGCTTTTCCATTACTGCAAGATCTTTGCGAAATCTTTCACCAAAATTTTTCTTGCACTTGTTACTTTCTGGAAAAGAGTTCCAACGCATGTTTCTGCGTCTAATAATTCTCTAATTCGTTATTCGTCCAAAGTAATTTCGAGTTCTCTTTTGACAAGTTTAAGTCAAGACAAGCTAAATATTTGAAGCATCAGTAGAATATAAATTCAGGGCCTAATTCCGGCAGTCGTGATCGAGTACTTTCTCGATTCGAAAGCAATTTTATTTTAGTCGATAATTAACGAATCGAAATTATTTTTTCAGTATTATGAAACTCAAATTAATGCTTTATAACACTGAAAAAATAATTCCGATTCGTTCAGTATTGACCGAAATAATTAGATAATTAATTGCTTTCGAATCGAGAAATTACTCGATCACGACTGCCAGTATCAGGCACCAGCTCATAATCGTCTTCATCATTATCTCATTTTTTTAATGCTGGAGGTTTTCGTTATGGAAACAGGCAAGAATTTGAAGCAATTAATTTTGTATCGAGATAAATTTTTATTCTTGCACCTTTGACATGCAGAAATAGCATTCAGTAATATGATGAATTGGTTCCCTCAATTCGACTGGCTTACCGAATGACAAATACTCCTCCCTGCCTTAACTAAATTAAGTGCCGGTTCACACACGTCAAGTTTAACTCGTCGAGTCTTGAGTTTTTAGGAGGGAGGGGAAAATAAATGGCATTCTCTTTACTCTTCTCTCCTAAATGCTCAAGACTTGACGAGTCAAACTTGACGTGTGTGAACCTGCACTAAGTTGCAATGCAGTACTGAAAGGCAAAGTATTCATAGACAAATTAGACCACTTTTCTGTAAACAATATCTTAAGTTTCTTATTGCATGATTACCGTATTCACTGCACAGCGGTTGCGAAATTTTTACATTACGGTAATATGGTTGTGGCTTCTTGACGGAGGACTAATTTAACCATAATATGGTTGTCGGTGACAATGATATGGTAATGTTAAACATAATATGTTAACATTTTTCTTTAAAAATAGATTTGTTGGAGGTGACCATAATTTAAACAAGTTTTTTCTCAGCGTGCATTATCTTTGTACGCATATATGTATGTACATTCGCCTCGAATATACCACTGTACTTATAGAAAAAAACATAAGCATTTCCTTCCAATATAAAAAAAATTTTAAGCCACTATTAATAACAGTTTAATATTAAATATAATCCAGCCGATTAAAAAACTAGAAACATCGTTAAAAAAAATCAAAACATCGCAAAACATCCGTTGTATCCGAATATCTCTAAAGGCAAAGGTGGGCAGCTTAAGTCTAATTTTTTTGCAATCCATAAATATATATATTTTTGGCGTATTTTTTTAAAGTTTGAACATGCGAAGTTACCAGTTTAAGACGTTCGCAAGTCGCTCTCCCGATCCTCTATGGACCCGTGTTCTTTCGAATCAACTCAAGAATGTCTATGACAGTTTCAAGGACTGCATCTGTTGCAGAATTATTTTTTAGTAAAATGAAAAGAGCAACAAAAAAATGTTACGAGTAATTTCATTTATATCAAGGCCTATTGAAAAGGTCTGCGCAAGAAGCCTGATGATCATTGTTTATGTTCTTTTTAGTTGTCAAAAGTTGTTTACATTTTGCTTACATGTGCATGTATACGGTTGTTTACGTTTATAGTATGCTACACATATACGTTTTTTCCTTTTGCTTTGTATATGTGGTAGTAAATTTTTGACAACTAAAAAGAATCGTTTTTTGTTTTTGTACAAGTAAGCAGACCTGATAGATGGGCCTTGATTTATATGAAAAAAAGTGTTCAACAGACAATTCCGAACAGTTGAAAAAGTATATATGGGGTTAAAGAGTACGACTTCAGCTTTCCGATGGTTCTAAAATCTCTTTGTCCCCTTTTGACACTAACAATTTCTATTTTTATTTTATTTAGTTTCAAATATTGTGTGTTAAAAAAGGGCAAAAAGATGATCGATCGCAATTGAATTTCACAAACATAAATTTTGTATTAAAAAATTTTAACTATTAGCAACTCAGTTCAAGTTTTTCCGGACAATAAATAAAAAAAAAGTTGTTCGTAAAACATATGTATTTTCTCTCTCTCAAAAAATAAGACGTCAAAATACATATTAAAAAACTGTTGTCCGGAGAAATTTTTTTTTGCAGAAACGATGTATGAACCTAGCTTAAACCTACTTGTTTAATTTTATATTCTTACCTCGACATAATTGTTAAAGCTGAAACATGCGCTACAGAGCGTACAGTAGCCGCACAATGCCATGGCATACCAAAGAACCCGCAGAACGTATTAAGACAGCACAATAAAACAATATCAAAATGCAAACCTGAACCTTTCTTTAGACCGCGCTCTGGTTTATCCACAATCAGTTCCGAAATATGTGATTCCATGAAAACTAAAATGTATACTAAAATTGCAGGTATACCAGCCATAAAAGGTATCCATGTCTCGATTGGTCCCAAACTGACTACCCAGCCACGAGCCGTGGGATCACTGGGCGATAAACCCTCTGGTACACTTAGTTTTTCTGTATAAACAGCCGGTATAAAATAGTCAATCATTACAAATATTGTAATAGCTATGGGTACACCGAAATCACCAAGAGCACGTCTAGCATTACGGCCCAAGAAGTGGGAATTACGGAATAATTTTAAGTAATAGGCCACGGTGAATGTGCCCAAAGTTAAAATAGTGCAAAACAAGGCGGTATTCGGCATATTGAGTTTTATGTTATTGTCAAAATCAACATTGACCGAAGTTATGTTCGTTGATGTTTCATTGCCGTTGAGCGCCTTAGCGGAAGTAACAGTACTAGAATTATCGAAGTCTAAAGTAGCATTAAGGCCTAAGCTTGGTGGTGGTAAATTGTAGTCAGCTAAAAGTGGGTGTTTCTTATATACAGATACTAATTTCATAAGAGTTTCGACAATATAAATTAAAGTAATAAGTGCGGAGAAAATTTCTTGAGTAAATCGCGTGAGTAGGCGCACATATACACTGCCCTCAAAGGCCGACACTAAAATTGATATAACTGCTAGCCAAATGCCAATATAAGCTCGGATTGTTAGGAAGCTTATCTGATTTTCTTTGCAGAAATTATTTAAGGCCTCATCGAATAACAATAAAGGACCCGTTGTGCCAATAATCACCAGCGGTTGACCGGACAAAGTATGAAAGACGACACCTACAATTGAAGCACTTAGCAAAGTTTCTGATATACCGATAAGGTTGTGAGTTTTGTCAGAAGCCAAGCCACCAAATGTTATAGCAGTCGAAAGACAAGCAAAATACATAAAAATTGTAGCGGCCAAGGTCTCGGTATTCAACCCATCCAATATATCACTTTTATACATGGGCAAACGGCGTTTGAGATCATTTCGCAAGCCACCCCAAAGTCTATGAGTTTTTTCTAGGGGACTGGGTCTTTTCTTATCGTCATCACTAGCTTCTTCAGTTTTCTTTTCTATGGCAGCTTTCAAGACGTCTTTATTGAGATTGGCTTTATCCCTTATCTCCTTCTGCACTTGCAAAGCCTTGTTCTTACGTAAACGAATCCAGTCTTTTTTAGCTTTTAACTCCTCGAACGGCAACAAGTCATGGCGATCCCAATTACCAGGTGGCAAGACGATTGAGTCATCTAGGAACTCGTTAATGGCTGATAGCATATCTTTGCGGTCGTCTGCTTTATATGCAATGGAATGAAAAGACTCGTTGGCCATGAGAGTGGCTATCGAACGACCGACTTCATGATAATCCAAATCCAAAGTGGGTGGACCCAACAGTATGAACAGGAAACGTACTGGTATGGGAACTTCTGTAAGACTGGGCATCGGCACACCTTCTGCTAAACGCACAAATGCAATTGTAGGTTGTTCCAGGAAATCCACAGCACCCACCTTAAATTCAAGCACAAGAAATTTTGTAACTTATTAGTTTGTCTCTGGACGTAAAACATTTTTTTTCTCTTAAACTTACCAATACAGTTGTTGCCTCAGAACCTTGGGGTATCCTCTTAAGTATGGTATCATTTTGAAGTTTTTTAAGGTCTTCCTGCGAGGACGAATATAAATCATCTTTCATATCAATTTTTAAGTCATTGCTTTTCTTGCTGCCACCAATTTCCAAGGCAGGCATAATTTTGATTTTCTTATCTTCGCCAGATAGATTCTAGCCAAAAATTAAGATAGAAGACATCACCATGTGATTAATTATTTCTCTTTAGTCATAAAACAAGTAATTTTAAAAGCTGAACTAAGGAAAACTCATTTAACATTCCAATTCAAGGATAATGCAAGCTTTTAACATTTATCAAGAAAACAATAAAACTTCAAAAATAATAGAAAACAACCATTTATCATTAATAATAAAAGAGTTGGATAAGTGTGGGCATTTTTTATTTGCATTTATTCATTAAAGGCTAAAGCACACAGGAAATATGATTTCTTAAGGTACGAGTGATAACCTTAAAGAAAATAAAAAATTAAACAATGAAACAAAAACTATTAAATGTGTTAACTTATTGGTTAATAGTTACAAGGTTAATATTTAATTAGCATAAGAAAGTGATTTATAAAAACTTAAGTTGTAATTGAGATGATCGATTAATCGAAAAATGTTCAATCAATCATTCGAATAATTATCTTTTTTAAGTCGGTTGGGAAATGGCTGCATTCTGGACGGTTAAATAAAAAAATTCGCATTTTTTCAGCAAATTTTCATATTCGTTACGCTCTGTTTTGATCGTTAAGTAATAAGTAATTTTTTCTCACTATTATGAAAAATTATACTAATATATTAATAAAAAACTAAAAAGTATACGGGCAGTTCCAGCGAAATGTCTACTTTCTGTAACGTAACGCTAGAAGTAATTTAATCTGTTTCTCAAAAAATTTTAAACGTATAGTTTACTTTTTTTATATTTTGGTGTAAAGCGCAACTAGCTCTACATTATTGGGGTATTCACAAGGTGTGCTATCATGTTATATTTTCATAATGTTCTAAGATTTTACAAAAGTGCATAACTTTGCTTGCTATGTTTGTCCGAGTTTATACGAGGAAACATTTGGAAGGAACACATCTGGAATTCTCTTTTGTTTTTTCATTCTCGGTCACACAGACGAACATGTTGCCGGAAACATTCTGTTAATGTTGTTGTTTTTTTTTCAAAAAGCAAAGTAAATGTCAAGAAAGAAAATGAGAACAAAGCGTGTCACCGAGTACCGAACACAAAAACCATTCTCTCTGTCTAAATGGGCACTTTATTGTGCTGTCGTAATTAATCCGAAGAGAAACTGCGCTGAACGGCTGAGCCGAGCCGCAGTAGTTTTTGTAAGCCGTTGTTGGTAAAATGTATCTGTCTTACATCCGATTTTAACCTGTGGCTAACAATTTTTGCAACAAATCCCTTGCGGCGTCAAATAAGATCGGCTTAGGACTCTGCTGTTGGGTAAACAAACAAAATAAAATTTTTTTCTGACTTGCGTCTGAAAAATAGAAAATAGTAAGGTGAGATCTAATTTAATTTATTAATTCATGGATTAAAATTAAAAAGTATTTTTATTTTTGGTGAATATTAATTTTTTGTATTTGTTTGAAATCAGCTGATTTAATTTCAAAATAGCACATTGAATTAGAGGGGTTGTTCACAACAGTCGTATTTTGGCATGATATTATTTTAAGACATATGACTTTATGTCACCTTGTGAATCTCCCATATGTAACAAAAGGTCTAACGGTTGAACAACATAGTCCTAAAATACAACCTTATTTGCATTCTGGCGTTACATTACAAAAAGTAGACTTTTCGCTGAAAATTTCCATATGTACCTTAAAACGAGCAAAGATTTTTTAATTTGATAGCTTACAAAATTAATCTATATAAGCCCAAAGTTTACTACAAAACGTCTTGCTCAATTCGCAGTCTTATTCAGTTTTGTAATGCAATTCAAAATCCACTTCCGTTTTTTTAACGTCACGCCAGCGCATTTTTTTTTTGCTTATATCTGTAAATCCTTATCGTCGATACTACTTCATTGCTTTGTATATATAAAAACCCTTTTTATAAATTTAACTTCTTTATATATTTTTTTATATTTTGTTGTACAAATATCACGACATGTCAAAATGGAAATGCCCATATACATACGGTCATGCCCGACCATATGATATAAAAACAATTTTTGCTAGTGTAGCCTATTTGGGACCCATGAGCAATCATGGACCTGCCTAAACCAAATTATGTTATGAGACTTAGATTCATGTAAAAGTTCTTTGTGCTGAATATTATAAAGATATCTTCATATATGTGAGACTTTAGAATGGGGGTTAATATGGGACATATGGTTAATTTTGGGCCTGCCATGGCAAAATTTTGTCATGACATAGAAACTGTCGTAAAAGTTATTATACTATATAAGGAAGTTATGGCATTAAAAGCGTTTTTTCGGGTGTAGTATTTGTATTGGAGCTATTGTTAAATATGGGCCTATTCCATTAAAATTCGGTAAGATTGTGTCGATTGCAATAAAATTCGTTTGGGCCAAATTTAATTTAAATAGAAACATAATAAGATGGTTTATGGGCACAAAGACCCTATTCCGGAAAGAATATTGTATGGGGGCTTAGTTAAATTATGGACCGATTCATATTTTCAATAGGCTTGTGCCAGCGAATGTCTATATACCAAATTTCATCCAATTATCTCTTGAAGTGCGATTTGTATTTGGACAGCCAATCTGCCAGAGCCGGGTGTTCAACGTCAATTTGACTTCTGAGACGATCGATCTAAGACCAATATTTTAAGTTGTTACTAAAATCAGCACAAATGCATAATACATTCTTCACTATTGTAGTGTGGGTATAAATAAATGTGTTATAAAAAGTCATGCAATGACATTTATACACTGAACCAAAAATCCAAAATAAACGTTAAGCAAACGAATTACGTTTATTAAAATGTTTTGTTGGCTCAACGAATTATTGGTTAATATAATGAAAATAATACCTAATGAAAATAAAATTTGTTAACATACATTTTCATTGGATTTTTGGTTGACTGTTTTTAACTGCTTGCCCAACAAACACCGAGGTGTGATTTCAAATTGAAAAAATTTTGAAATCAAACGTTTTCTAAATTATTTTCAAATTGAAAATGCCTTTATTTTCAACTTGCTTTCAAACGCAAATGTGCATTATAATACAATGTAGAACATCAATAAAAATATTTTTTTTTTAATTTAAATTCATTATTTATTTAAATAAGCTGTGAGATAAATATTTGGCAATATAAAGATATGTAATTCTTGCAAAGACCAAATAATAGGCTTCCTTTTGTTTTGAGGATTGTAGGACCCCGATCATACAACAAACTTATAATTTCTTCACTTTCCCGTTTTAGTTTTAATTCGTATTTTTAATCATTGTAATTACTCACAAATAATTTTTAATTTGCACAAGAAATAAATCGTTCACTTGTTAAACACATTTAACCACGAAGTAAAAATTTTACTTTAATCGCCATTTTTAATATTTACATTTATTTTTCGCTTTAGTATTGCCAAGTTTAGTTTTTATTTGAAATTAACATTTGATACCAATTTGACATCAAATTGATTAATAATTTGTTGTCAAAAGTTTATTTTCAAATCATAATCAATTTGTATTAAAATGTTAAAATCAAACAATTGAAAAACGTTTGAGAAGTATTTTTGATGTCAAATGATCAGGTCATTTCATATGTAAGATTTGAATTCGTGTTCATGTTGGTGAGTGCTTGTTTATTTTGGTTTACATCTGAGTAGAACTTTTGTTTGTGTGAGTGAGTGTAAATTGTGTTTCCTGTAATCACAGAATTAAACCTAATATATCCATTTGTAAATCAATTTTTATTCAATAAGAATTTATAGAATGCTTATAAATATAAAGTTTTTTTCAATTTAAAAATTAGCGATAAAAAAAAGCATAAGGAACATTTATTTGAAAAAAAAAATAATAATAATAATATTTAATTAAACACAGCCATTTTCCATTCGACAGGCAAAATATTTAAAAGCTAAAAAGTTTAAAATAAAGAAAAAATTAAACAAATCAAATAATAGACAGCAAACTTATGCTTTTTGGAGTATGAAAAGGGTGTTTTTACGAAAGGGTTAGCTGGCAAAGCACCTGTCATACTGCGCTCTGCCAGCTCATTCTCACAGATGGGGGTAGGGTACTAATTTTGGAGTTTTAACTCACAATTAGTGATAGTATAAAATTGTTGCAATTATTTTGTTGATGCTGATTGATGAATTAGCATCATGAGTGATTGCGAAGTTAAAAAAAAATTTGAACTAAAATTTAAGTGCAGCTTAAAACATTGCACGAAATTGAAAAACAAAAGCTTTGTTTTTTTATTATCAAAGCCAAAATGATTGACAAAATTTTATTTTGCTTAATTTCCTTTGCTTATGCATATCATCAAAAAATCAGACATCATGCTTATACAAAGTAATATTTTTTTTTATTTTAGTGAAAGCATATTTAAATGCAGATTTTTTGATTGCAAGTTCAAATTTTGCAATATTTGAATTGGGTGCGTTTAGTGATAGTAAACAAATTTGCAATTCTACAAAAATGGTTTTAATACTAGTGAAAAAAGTAACAATCATCACTTAAGCTGATAAACAATAGTGCAAACTAATTATTTTGCAGATTTATTGAGTAATAATGCATTGTTGATTTAAAGCAATTTTTAGTGCACTACCCCCCTTATTGAACCATGCTACCAAATTATCAAAATTTACCTTGAGAATCAGTCATCGGTGTTTTTCCGTATAAATGTGTTCAGCGATGTGATTATTATTTTGGCTTAACAAGTTTGTTAATAAACTAAATTGGACTGATACCAAGACCAAACTGACCCTACAAAGTACCATTACATCAAAAAAAAAAAAAAATTTGGTATGGTTTCCACGCACGTGGCATCATTTCTAAAAAATACGCCGGAGCTCGCGTTACGGGCAATGGAAATCAATACCGCACCATGATCAATGCTTTTTTGTTTGATAATATGCATGACATTAATCCTGGCGAGCTGTGTTTTTAACAGGATGGCGCTACTTGCCAATAAGTTGATTTCGAGAAATTCGCATGCAAGTTAGCCTTCAGGTTAGTGCGATTTGACAATTAACGATTATTTCTTTTTGAGCTACTTGTTGACACTTGTTTATGCTTATAAACCATTAACAATTGAAGCAAGTCTTTGATGCCAACATTGTCTCTGACATGCTGCCAGCTATGCATAAAAAAGTGGCCCAAAATTTAATGTTTCAGATTGCACTTTGTTAACAACAACCGGGGGTCACCCGAAATTCCTCTCCTTCCTCTTCTCTAATTTGAAGTATTTTGAATTCCAATGGTTAGCAAGAAAGGCGAATTCATTACAGTTAATTTCGGTACTACAACTCGTACAAAAACCACAAGCAATTTGTTTTTGTAAAATTATTGTACAATGTTAAAAACAGAAACAAACAAAATCGACTAAAAAATAAAATATACAAAATATTAACATCCAACAATTATAAAGCTAAAAAAAATGTATCAGCAGGGTAATGAATTCGCCTTGATAACAAGGCACATAAAAAAGGCATGTTCACTAGGGAGAGTTACGCTTGACATTTAGAATAAATAAGTTAAAGATTAAACACTATACAAAAATCAAATACAACTAGTAATAAAACTCTCCCTGATGCACATGCATACCTCGTGAATGTTGGTTGGTTGACAGAAAATAGTTTGTTCGCAAAAATAGTTTTATTTCTTGCTATATAGATATGAAAGCTACTCCCATTACAAATGGGACACCTAAAGGAAATACTAATGTGCTGTTTCCAAGTGACAAGCTAAATGTATGTTAATTATTCTGTGTACGTTTGAAATAAATTTAATGAAAATTCTTAAATCAAACTATGGCTTTTATTTTGCGTTTCAAGCATTTTAGCATAAGACTTTTTTTATGTGTCCTACTTGAAGTGCAAGTGGACGTTTGTATATTTGTTTAAAGAAAGTAGCATATACAGAATTTCTATCCGGAAATCCTGAAAAACTATTTTCCAAATTAGCGGAAATTTTTAGACGGAAAAATTGCTCCCCAAAGATCCTGGGCCATAAATTAAAAAAAAACTACAAGTTTACCCGTGTCGAATGAAATAAAAGATTTATTTCGCCGAAGGCTAATGATAATGCCTGTAGGTGCAATTTGAGGAGCGGATCCTTCTATTCTTTATTAAGACATACTCTAATTCTATACATCATTTAAAAATCCTTTCAGTTCAGGTAACTGCTATATCAATTTATTTATAAAATAGACTTTTTTGGAGTCTTGATTGGCAATAATCGATTGCATCTTATATATTAACCCCCTTATTCACAAACGATTATTAAATTTAACCAACGATTATTAAGGATAATTTTCATCGTAAATTTGTTCTTTAAACCTTTATTAAATTTGAAAAATTTTTGTGAATACAGGCATTAACTTTTTCGTATATTCTT
Source organism: Pollenia labialis (assembly GCA_949318255.1). Lineage (NCBI taxonomy): Eukaryota > Metazoa > Arthropoda > Insecta > Diptera > Polleniidae > Pollenia > Pollenia labialis. The sequence goes on from OX439140.1 coordinate 104,783,062, forward strand.
TAAAAAAATTGCTAGAAATTAAAGATCCCTTTAGGCTCTAGCGGAAATGGAAAGAGTACGGGAAATTAAAAATCCTAGCACACGAAAAATAACTATTGATTCTCAATGCATTGTCAATCGCGTCTGTTTGGACGTACAGTTTCCTTGATGTAAATATTGCAATCCCTTTGGGCCACTGCCGTCTGAAGTACCTGACTGATAAAAATTGTGATTTTTATTATTTAACTATTGGTTTATTATTGACGTTTTTTGATATTTAAATTAGACTTGAGTTCTTCAAATTTAGGGGGTAATTTTCAAAAAGATTTGTCAAAAAGTGCTCGAAATTTGCACTTTTTTTAGACAAGCCTAATTCGGGTATGAATCCAATGGTTCCCACCGCTTTTTTCGGTTAGCTCTTAATTTCGAGATATACCATTATTTCGAAAATGGAGGAGGTTGCCCAACACATATATATATACCGAAATTTCCCTTAAGAAAAGTAAAACTTTTTTTTAATATGAGCGAGCAGTTGTTTTAGAAACCTATTTTTTTTTTTAACAATTTTTTTTATCAAAATTTCGAAATTTTTGTTTTTAAAACATTCATAAAAAATTGGAAAATGCAACTTGGCTTCTAATTTCTTATAAGAAACGAAGCCATAAATGATTAAAATCTGTTTACAACTTTTAATTTTATTCACAAAAGTCGAAATATTTTAATTAATTAAAGAGTTTCATAAAACGCAATATTTGTATCGGAGGCCCCCTAAGAAGTGGTAATTAGGGGCAAGTATATCTCGAGAAAATGTTGAGGATAAAAAATTAATTGAGGTTGGTCATACATTATATCCCACTAGGGGCGACTCCTGGGCATTTATGGGACTTTTTCTTCAATATATTTCTAGTCTGCATTGAACATTTTGTATGGGAGCCCCCTTAAGAAATGGAGATAGCGCGTAGACATGTAAGAAATAAATGATTGAGATGAAAAATAAAGTGAGGTTGGTCATTCATTTTTTCCATCTTGGGACATCCTAGGTGCGGCAGCGGCCAAATTTAATAATTTTATTAAACTGCCATATGCGTAAGGTTGAAATTCTTAAATTTGGCTACTGCAATGCCAAGGATGCCCCTAGATGGGTCAAATGTATGACCAACCCCACTTTATTTTTCATCTTAATCATTTTTTTCTAACATACCTACCCGCTATCTCCATTCCTAGAAGCCTAGCTGCATTTTCCATTTTTTTTTATGAATTTTTAAAAAACAAAAATTTCGATATTTTGATAAAAAAAATAATTTTTTTTCCTAAAATAAAATTATGTTTCTAAAACGACTGCTCACATTAAAGGAAATTTTATTGCGGAATTTCGTTTTTTTTAGTAATTTCAATAAACTAAACCGTTTTTGAGTTACGCGATTATATGTTGTGCAACCTCCTCCATTTTCGTAATAACGGTATATCTCAAAAACAAGAGCTAACCTAAAGAAAACAGTGGGCACCATTAGATTCAGCGTACCCGAATTATGCTTAAACGCTGTGTGCCCGGCTTGTCTAATTTTGCAACTAGCACAGTGTAATCAATTACAGCAAAGTTCGGTCTACTAATACTATTGGTTAAAGATTGGTGCTTGGCTGTTGATTGGTAGGCGCAGCAGTGATGCAAACAGTAGAAGGGCAAACAATTCAGATGATTAGAATGAAGTTATTCTCGAAACATGTAAATTTGACCCGAGTTCGGTCAAGAATAATATTATCAGAAAAAAAAAATTAATTAATTTCATGCTTAAAATTCCTTGCTTTTCTAAATTTGATGAACGTAAGCCTAATTTGAATATATAAAACTTCAAGTAACTGATTTATTATAAAGAAAGGCATTAAAACCATAAACAAAGTGTTGGTTGACATTTGCCAATTTATCGGCGATATTTTTAATTTTAGTGTACCGAATTTTAATAATTTAACCGTTCTTCAGATAAAAAATTCATTTCTCCAATCAAGCTCACATTTTTAAAAGTGGTTGCATGGAAAAGCAAGCTTTTTGTATTAGATTAAAAACTTTTTGCTGTAAACGTTCACCAAACATACAGATTGTTATTTTATTTTTGTATGGAAAGTGACACGCCAACTTCACCCATCCAGTTGACTTCTTGACAGATGTTTTACATTGATAACCAAGCTTTTTGCAACAAATTAAAAAAAAAAATCACAGACATTCAGCAATTTAGATTGTCTTGGTGCCACTCCCACTGCTCTGAACCAGCCTACTTTTTGACAGATGTTTTGTGTAAAGCAGATAACTAAACTTTTTGTTCCAAATTTAAAAAATTATACTGTATCCCTTTTCCAGATATACATAACATTTTCAAATGTGTCATAGTGTCCATGAGCATTATGACATTTTTTGGAACGTCACAGTGTCCATGGACACTCTGACTGTGGCATGCCACCGTAATTTATTCAGTTTACTTTGCCAAACACAGTAAGCGGATATAGTGCAAATAATAAAATTAATTATTATAATGGTTGTTCTGTTCGTCCAACTTTCGTCGAGACCCATTTCTGGATGAATTGGTACGTCAGCCAACAAAATTGTCAAATATGGATCGATATTAATCTGTATGGGATCCAAGAGCGTGAAATGCATTTAGAAATAGTCACTGATTGCTGTGGATATGAGCTGGCGGCGTCATCGGTACATATTTCTTCGAGAATAAAGCTAGTTAAACCATCACCGTCAATCGTGAGCACTATAGGCCTGTTATGGATAAAATAGGCAGAAGCGGCATGTGTTTTCAACAAGGCGCCGCTACGTGCAAAACAGCTAATGCTACTTCAGGTCATGGATATTCTACGTAGAGGGGACCATCGCCATAACCCAATAAAATTCAGAATATTTCGTATGCGCACCAGCCAGCGAAGCACGATGCTATATTCAATACATTATGGCATTGATAGGCCTTTCAAACGAATCAAAAGGTCGGTGATTTCTCACTCATATTTTTTTATTGAAATTTTAAGAACGACTCTATATAAATATTTCAATAAAAATTTTATTAAAAGTTTTTAAATTTTCGTAAACGTCGTTAAAAAAATTTGTCCAAAAACATCTTCGAAAACTTTTCGTCCCCTCAATATAACAATAGCGTATAATTTTTTTGGGGTTTTGAAAAAATCGTGTTTAAAGTTTTTGTCAAATCGGATGTCTATTAAAACCTCAATATCGCGGTAAATAAAACTTCTTCATATTGGATTTTTCGACGAATACATAATACCGTTTCTCGTCATTAAATTTACCAATTTTTCTTATTCTACGCATCCTTTAAGACCATCCATATGTCATTCAAAGTGGAAGTCCTCCATATAGGCTATTATAGCTATTATTTTTTAAGGAATTCGTATGATAAACCTGATACACTATTTTATTTTGTATGGTATACGCTGTTTTATTCAATAATTTTACGGTATTTTTATTAAAATATTTGATCTCAAAAATATGAATTTGTAACATTTTAAAACAGTGATTAATTAATTCATAGTTTTATTAATTCAGTGGCATATATTCATTACTTTTCAATTTGGGCTATTAAAAACAAAAAATTATGACAAATTAAAATACGTAAATCAAAAATAACTAGAAGTTCATTCGTCTTCTTTCTCTTCCTCTGGCTCATCTAAACAATTTCGCTTCTTTCCACCTTGTAAGTTATAAAAAAAATGACTGCGAGACACGACGAATTACATTCTTCTTGCACAAATTTTGGAGATCATGCAGCATTCGATGGTCGGAATTAAACTATTTCTCAAACAATAGTGTATATTATTATAAGCTATTTTATGAGTTAAAGTTTTCATAAATTGTATTTTTTCTCTACAGACTAAAATGGAGTATAATGCGTATACACTATTATTCTTTTAACAATTTTGGAGTGGCAATTTCAAGTAAAATAGCGCATATGAGCTTACACACTTATTGAAGGAAAATTTTGAACAAGAAATTATACACTATTTTTTCCAACGACATTTTGACCCACTTTTGGAATTTGACGAAATTTTGACCAGACATAAAATCAATGATGGAGATTCTAAATATGTTCTAAATTGTAAACGAAAGCAACCGGTCTTGTACTTATTTTCTACTGTGATTTTTATAAAAGAAGTTTTAAAACAACCCCAAAAAATAATTATTAATTATTATCTAAATTCCTTAAAAAATATTAAGGAAAAACATTATATTAAGGGGACGATTTATATTTTAAAACTAAAATAAAAAATACGTATTTGCTTGCAGAGATTTTCTAATTCTTACCGTAAAATATGGCAATGTAACAATTTTCACTATGATTAATTAATTTATTACGACCACATTTTCTAGAATGCCGAAATTACTTTTCTTGAAGATTTCATAGACTACTTTTGTCTAAACGATTCAACTCACAACAGCGTATAAACAAACAAAATACATATGGCATGCTACTAATGACATTAAATCATGATCATGAGAATGGATAGGGGAAATATAGCCTGGGATAAAAGCATTAACAAACAAATTAACTGTGACTATCTTCATTAATAAGAGGTTATAAGTCAAAAAGTTAAGAAAGCTCATCAGAAATAGACAAAACAAAATTTAATTTAATTAATATTGAATAAACTTTAAACATTTACACCCAAATACGATAACGTGGAATGACGGCGATTTGTTGCACTTGGCTCTACTACAATTGCAGTTGGTGCACTCAAGGTTTCACAAACAGAGCGACGTGGACGTGTAACTGCAATTGGACGATTTTGCTGTTGAGGTTGTAAATTTTGCTGATGATCATGTCCCATCCAAAGCAACTTTATATTTAAATTTAATATTTTTATGTGGTATGTATGTATGTGCGTATGTGTAAATACATGTTTAATTTTTAATTGTAAACGATATTTTTTTTTAAATTCCATTCATTATTGAATGTTTTGTTATAATGTTTTATTTTTTTTTTGTTCAAATATGAAAATTGTGTTAGCGAAAGAGTGATTCGAAAAAAGAGAAAATAATTTAATAATATTTTTATTATTTTATTTCATAAAAAGTCATAAATGTTAATAAATATTATTGACATAGAAGATTGGCTAGAACGGAAACTCTTTCCAAAGAAAACATAAAATGTTTCCCTCAAAATTTGGTACGTGTAAAGTTACAACAACAAAGCAAAAACATTTCTCACAAAGGTTTTTAACACCTGACAAAAAGTTATTTCTTCATCATGCTAATTTTTAAGTTATGTTTTATTATCCGATTTTGCGATTTGTAAAAAATTTTAGGATATTTTTCCAATTTTACAAATTTTTCGCGAATTTGTCCATGTTCCGATACAAGCGATTTTTTGTGAAAGTTTTCTGATTTTTTTTAAAGATTTAACGATTTAAAAAAAAGACTTTGCTATCATGCCGCTGTTATCAAATGTTTGAAAAATTCCGCTAATTTTAAAAAAAAAACTTTTAATAAATTTTTCTCTATTTTTGGAAACTTTTCTGAATTTTTACAATTTTCGTGTATCTTTGCTCTCGTCGCTGTTATAACAATAGCTCCATATAAAAGCCGAAGTGAACTTTTTTACGGTGGAATAAGGGGGGAGAAGTGCAATGCCTTATGCCACTAGTAAGGTTGAATTTTTTGGATAAACCTTTTAGAGAGCAAAACTTTTTTAAGAAACGAACATCAAATTGCATTTTTTATATAAAATGTCATATTTTTTTTGTAGAAAATCAACCACCATTAGAAATCGAATTCAAAGCGATACGGTTAATGCAATATTTCAAAGTCGGTATTAATTGTTTCTCACGTACACAATTAAAAAATTTGGTTTTTTTTATTTCAGCTGAGTTAGGTTTTTTTACTCTCTCTCACTCTTTCCGTTCTAGCCGACCTTTTTTAGTGATTGACATATAATTAATGAATTTTTTGCTTTTTTGCTAGAGGACATCATTTGTGAAAAATCTTTATAAAATGTGCCAAAAAGTATTTGTTTATTTTGGTAAAAAAAAAAAAATTACAGCCAATTGCAAATTAATTAAACAAATGAAAGTTTGTGGCAAGACGTTGTGGAATATTTCTAGAGGAGACAAATGATACAAATAAAAAAATAGCTTTAAAAAATAACTACAATAAGAAATTTACGTAATTAAAGAGTTTATTTTAAATTGTTTAGGTTTCATTTATATTTAAAATCCTAAAAATATCTATTAATTTCGTTCAAGAATCAATTTTATCCCTAAATGCCCTTAAAATAAAACAAATCAATAACACTATAATAATTCAATTAAAATTTTGCATATTAAAATTCCTTTTCTTTAAGTGCAGATTTGATTTTTTACCTTTTAAGGTGCATATCTAACATTTCTAGACTTTAAACGTCTGTCAAGTCATTTAAATTAAAAAAGTATTTTGAATACACTTCATTCTGTTTTACGCCATAGATACGTTCCTTATGTATTACATGTCAGGTAAAATAAGATAAGTATGTAATTTAAATCAAGAGAATTACATTTTAAACGTTATTTTATTAGTTTATTTTTCGCTTAGAAAATAAAAGTTATTTACTAGGTTTTATTTATTCCTCATAAATTAAAGTTATTCCTTGAGTTTTATTTATTAAATAAAATAAAAGTTTTTTTCGATTTTTATTCAATAAATCAGCCCATATTGACTCCTTTCATCAACAGGGAATTTAGAGCTTGATTAAGAGTAACTGCCTGTTTGTAGAACGCGAGCACAAAAGTGACTCAAATTTTGTTTTTGTTTTAAATGTAAATTGAACGAATCACTTTTGCACTCGCGTTCTACAAACAGGCAGTAAGAGTTTTAACTAGCGCTTAAAAATAATATAAGATAACACAATTGGAAGTGTTGCCAACTATTTATTTTATTTAAAATCCTCCAAACTCGGGTGATAAAAAATACACACACAAAAAGTTGCTTAAAACAGAATTAAGTGTATGTATAGATAGACATTAATAAAAAAAACTGCTAAGCTGGGCACCCGGTAGGTTAACCAGTGGTGCTAACCGTTTTTTTAGGTAAGCTATAAAAATTCGACAGTAAAATTATTTTTAAGCAAGACTAAATTTTTTTCTAATCCGCGAAGTCAGTTTAGAAACATAATTTTTTTTTGGCAAAACAAATTTATTTATTAGCAAAATTTCGATATTTTTGTTTTTTAAAATATATTCTTTTATAATTTCTACTAGTTGTTAGACGTTGAAAAATTTCAAATATGATAGCATTTTCGAAGTTATTTTGTTAAAAGTCCATAAATATTAATATGCAAAATAGTACCAAATATACATATACACCGAAAATTCACGCATTCCATTTAGCATACAAGCAGCCCATTTACTATCTATAACTGTCACGTAACTTCTTAATGCTGTGACGTTTTTTTATTGCTTTAAGCTAGAATTAAATTCTTTGTACACCGTTAATCTTACATGTATTTTCATATTGTTTTTTATAAAAAACCATCTGTCTCGCGTTGCATAGCAATACAAACGGTATTGAACTTGTCTTATTTTAAATATTACTACGAAAAAAGGATTACTCTTAAGAGAAATCAGGTTTAGTTACACGTACTCGGAACAAACGTTTATATATCTGTGGGATTTTGACAAAACATCTTCAGTCGAGATAAATAGCAAAAAAAAGTTTAAAAAAAACTCGGTGAAAAAATCATTTTTATCAAATAATAAAATAAACCGCAATTAAAGAAAAATTTCGTTTATAATACAAAATTTTAAAATCGTAAACAAAAATGTTTTTTGAAGGAAAATTCGTATAATTAACAGCATTTTTTTCAACTATTAAAATTTTAGTTTAGATGTTTTGTCAAAGGGCCACAGATATACCTAAATCTATATATGAATATACATATGAATGAATAAACAGGTGCAGCGATTTGGCTGATTTTTTTATTCGATGCGAAATTTTTAAATTCCGGGTAAAACTCGGAAAATTAAAGGTAAAACGTTAAAAATTCAATATTTTGCCTTCTTTTCACTTCTCATTTTTCTTAGTACGAGAAAATTTTTGGAGAAACTCGAAGAACTTAATTTCACTGCCTCCTTTTACTTCTTTTTAATTTCTCTTAATAAGAGGTCATTTTAGCAGAAACGCGACACACTGTCTCTTTACCATTTCTCATTTTTCTACGTATGAGAAAATTAAAGGAGAAACTCGCACATTTAAATTTTTAAAACACTGCCTCCTTTTCACTTCTCGTTAGTAAAAAGCTTCGAGCGAAACCGGGGCGATTGCTAGTAAATCCATAATTAGTTTTTATCTAAAGTGCGAACATTGATTTTAATTCTCTTTTAAAAAATCTAAATAAATCTTTATATTATTTCGCTTTTTATTGAATCTTTCTAAAAACCGGTCCCACAAAATTTTCATATAGATATTTTCAATAAAATTTTGGTCTGCAAACATAATAGTTGTAATTTATTTTTTTAAGGGTACTGCTTAGTTTGTTTAACTTTTGTCTAAAAATGGTTCCCTTTTTGCAAACATAAATTACTATTTCAAAATTTCCATTTTCCATCCCTGGTAAGATGTTTTTTTTAAATTGTCGTTTATTAAAAACTTTGGAACACATAAAGTTAATGTGATACAAATTACTATAAATAACAAATATAGAAATAAAAACTGCGTATTTTCAATTATTACAAAAAGCCAATTATTTTAAAAGCCAATTCAATAAAGAGTAAAATTTATACCAGTCTATACGATAAAGTGAAGAAAGAAAAAAAAAAATACATATAAAAAAATTCTACAATGATTAATGATAGATAGCAAAGTATAATGCTTGAAATACGTAAAATAAATATTAAAATTTTATAAAATAAATATTCAAATAAATTGTAATATGTAAGTACGTGCATATGCATAGATGCATAATACCATACACACATACACGTACATTATCATGATGACAATTATCATTTTACATCAAAAGTAATGTAATACTTTACAATGAAAGTTTGAAAAAAAAACGCAAGGATAGTAATGAAATTACGATAGAGCTTGTATTGTACGATGATGAGTTTAACTCTGTGATTTAAATTAAGAAGAAGAAAAAAGAAATATAAACTTACCTGCAAACTGGTATAACTGTTGTATTTACGTTTTGTGAAGGGAAACCCACTTTGATGTTCATTTACGTGACGATGGCGCAGCAGTAAAGAACGCAATACAGATGGTTTGTCATCGATACTTATTAAATCTTCTACGACCATCTATAAACGGATAAACGCAGCGGTCAACAATTACATTAAATCTGTGTTTTATTTGAATAATTTATAGTGTTTAACGTATGTCCGAATATTATTAATCACCTGTTCGACAACACGATATGCAACGGCGGGCAAATCCTTTTCATTCAAATCTAACAAAACTACACCGGTCTCCAAGCAGCGTCGCAAGTTAAGCAAAGAATGAAATGAAAGTGAGGCGACATGAGGTTTACCCCAGCGATCCGAACCCTCTTGTACGTCTTCTTCATACTTAATCCAACGAGCCGTTTCTTTCCATTCTCGGTCCTCTCCAGAGCCGATAAGTTCATCAAGTTGCACAAAAATCTATATGGACATTTTTACGTTAATTGTACTTTCTTGTAAAAGGAAATTCGTTTATAAACCGAGACAAAAATATTTTTTTAGGTTTATGAATTAGGAGGTTTAAGTTTATTAAATTAGAATTTGTAAAACTCACCGCATGTGGACTATGATCGAATATCTTTTTTGCTTGTTGTAAACCGGCTACACTTATTTGTGGTAACTCTCGTAACTTAATGGATGAATGATGTATCTTATGCCTTCTCAAAGCTCGGGGATCGTCTGAACGATGTGATCTTAATTCATTAAGATCCGCTTCCTAAACAACAAATTAATCAAAGAAAACAAATATTTTATCAAGGTTATTAACGTTAACAAAAGTTGATGATTGAGTTATTAACCTGGGAGGCCTTCGGAAATGCCTTTAATTTTAGTTTTAATGATTTGATGGGGAAAAGGCATGAATACAAATATTAAGAAATAAAAGTGAAATAATAAATGCAAACAGTAAAATTTGTTTATAAAGAAAAAAACTACAAAATTTTCTATAATATTTACCTCCAAAGTTGCATCTTCCGGTGCTGATATTTTACGATTGCCGGCATCGCCGTTTTCTTCTGTAACTTTTTTGGCTTCCACGCTGTCTTGATGGGAAAATTTACGTTGTCTATAATACTGATGGCGGCTGAAAACATGTGCAAAAGGAAACAACAAAAATTAAAAACAAAAGAAAAAATGTCGAAATGGGGAAAAATAAAATAACAATCATAATACCCGTTTTACTGTGTGAGTTAATTCAATCAAGTGGATGCATATGTAAGTGTTTTTTTGTTTTTAATTCATTTAATATATACATTCATCATTTCTTTACCTTTTTCTTCTTTTACGTTCGTGCAGATTGTCGTTGGGTTGCTCATCATAGCTTAAACTAGGGGGTGTAACGACAGTTGCCTTCTTCTTACCAAATTGTACGTGTTTTTCATCAGCCGAATTATCCTACAAAAATAAATATAAACACAATGCTTTTGTTATACCTTTGCAAAATTTTAAATATTTCAGGCTTTGCTCTTGTAACAATAAATCTTTTAATATCATATTGATGACAAAGAATTTTTCTTTTTTAATAGTACTTTAAATTAAATTTAAGAACCCACCGAATGATCTCCATGCCCTGCACGTTCGGAAACTAAAGGGAAGTCTTCTGGTATATCATCGTAATTTTGTGCATTTGATAACTCATTGTTGTGTTCATTTTCCGAATCCTCTTCTATATTTAAATCACTGTTTAAATTTTTTTGACGATGAACTAAAAAAAACAAAGATTAAATTTATTTAAAATTTTTTTCTATTATTCTAAAACTGCAGTCTCATCTCAGGCCACTTAAACAAGAAATGAAGAAATAACATTAACATGTTTTGAGAAATACTTGAAAACGAGCTAATTTTTACTTAAAAAATATACCCGCATTTCCTTGTATATAAGTTTGTGCCTTCTTAGGATACCGTTAACCTATTCGATGTATAACAAAAAAAAATAATTTTTTGAACGACAGTTTCAAAACTCGTTTTTCAAATTTTTAAAAATTTTTTGAAACAAATTTCCGAATTTTTTGATCATCTCAAAGGAATTTCTTAAGGATTTAATAGGGAATAAAAATGTTAAAAAATTTAGTCGATATCTCCCACCCATAGTATTTCCGTACCTGCGATTTAAATGTTGCGATTTTTGGCCATATTATGGCGTAAGAGCTTAACTTCCTTAGTATTATGAATTTTAAGCAAAACCTATTCCGAATCTTATAGTTCAGATCGTTTTAAATATGCTTTCGAGGTTTTACTAAAATCGAAAATAATTAACCCTTAAATCATTAAGGTCAGAGGTAAAATGTTTATATATTTAGAATAGCATAATATTGTATATTTTTGTGCAGATTTTTATGAAACTGGGGAAAAATATACCCTTAAGTCATACAAAGACAAAACTTTTTCAACTTTAAAAAAGCTCTCAATTGGTATGGTCTTAAACATAATTAGATGACTAATGAAGGCAAACCAAAAAAATTGTGTTGTGTATAAAAGTAGAAAATAAGCCCTTTTCGAAAATGGGACCAATTTGAGCCAAACATTTTAAAAACAGAAAAATTATTTTTTAAATGTTTTTTAACTTTGGTTTTAAAATCTACAATACAAAAATTATTATATCAATTGTGCAAAGATTAAAGAACATTTTTCCATTCTAAAAATGTTTGTGTCAAATTGGTCCCATGTTCGATAAGGGTGCAGAAATTACTGAGATATGGGCAAGAAACCAATTCAGCTTCTAATTATGTATATCGATAAAGTCCTTATTGTTGTTGTTGCTTTTTTTGCATATATCTTGTGAACGGCAAGGACTACAGTTTTTGAATTAGGTACAAGTATCTTGGTTATAAATACACAATATCTATAGAAAAATTAAAAACCTATAGAAGTGAGCGTGGAACTTCTCATACAAAGACATTGCTCTATATCTGGTGAACGGAAGCTGCCAATGTTTACAAAATAGTTACAAACATCTCGGTAATCAATACACAACGTCCCACGTTCATTTATTGTGTTTTCATCTATTAAATATTATTATTATTGAAAATAAAAGCAAAAATAACAAATTTCTTTCGTTTTGTTCGTTACTTTTATTATATTTCAGAAAATATTATTTAAAATAGATGACTACAACCTACGACTATAGTGTAGCAACACAACACATTTTAACATACTTTTATGTATCTAAATCTTACAGATTATTTGGATAATAATTTTTAATTTAGTGATACTACTTACCATTTTTATTTTTGTAGGATCCTATTGGCTGTACAGTATCTTGAAATGTAGTTACATCAAATTTTTCCTTTAATGAACTCGGACCAGCGAAAACTTTTTCCATTTCCGAGTCCAAGAGAACTTCATTAGGATCTTCATTTCCACTAGACTAAAATTAAAAGAAACAAATTACATTATTAAAAACACATCACACGGTAATACAAAAGCTAAAGAGAAAATGAAACCATATTTTCTTATAGCAATTAAGCCTTTTTTTAATATTAATATTGGTATGAGAATCAAAGGGGATTATTTATAAAAGTGGAACAGAACACCTATCAGGAAGAAAAAATTATATATAATTAAAATTTGACACTTAACAAACAAATTGAAAAAATGGATGAAATAAATAACCATAATATGGTTAACTAACATAATATGGTTAGTTTCGACCACAATTATGATTAATATTGACCAAAAAATTTCGCTAATTTTGACCATATTCTGAAAATTTTTATTGATTTTAACCATACTATGGTCATATTTAAACATAATATGGTAACTTGCAAACATTAACATTGTTTAAATCCAATAGAATTACCTCTTAAACCGAGGCGTATTTATGTCAACGGTGGTGGCGATACTACAATATTATTTGTTGCTTTCGTTGGTCGATATGCCAACAATACAAGCAACTTTTATTCGTTTCTCAAAATACGAAAAAAGAAGCTCTGCTGTGCTTTCAACGCCACCTGAAAAATTAATTCGCCCTGTCTTAAGAAATACATTTTTGAATTTACTTTTTTATTTCTTATTTTTTCCAATTACTTTTTTTTTCAATTACTTTATTTGCCAAAATGTCAAAATGAAGACTATCAATAACTTTATGCCAACTGACAAAAGTTGCCATGCATAATGTAAATCAGTGGAGTTGCCTGTTTTCAAAGCAACTGAACTTTAATTGATTCTATAACAATCCCATAAAGCTAAAATTAGGTAAATGAGTTGAATTTGTTTTAAAAAAAAATTAATTTAAAAGATATGAATAAACAGCTGTTCAAAACTTCTTGAATAAAATCTTTAAAAAATTTTAATGGTATAAATTTAAAATTTAATAAAAATGCATAAAAAATTTTTATCCAACGAAATCTTATAATAAAAAATCTAAAATTTAATTGTTTCGACAGAAAAATTAGAACTATTTTTTTATCAATCAACTTAGCTAAAGCTATGATGGTTTTATAGACATTCTGAAAAAATTAAACTTTTCATTTTCTTTTCATAGATACAATTTTTCGAATTTATTAAACTTTTGTCATTTACAATTAACACAATCAAATAAGTAATTTATGTGTCCATAATGATTGTTACTTTTTTAACTTAACTGACGTACTAATGTACAATATATGTACATTTAAGTTCATTGACCCATTTATAATTTCTGTAGTATCCCTACCTTTGTTAAATTGTTGAACAATACAGGTGAATAAAGGTAAAATAAATCGAGCGACAATTTGTGCCCTTCAAAAACTAATTTTAATAAAATATTTTACTTCATGTTCTTTCATTTATTGATTGTTTTATTTTTTCATGGTGTTTTGAACCTGGTATTAATTTTTATTTAAGTTAGTCTTATTTTAATATGAATTTCATTCTTATTTTTAAGTACCTAATAGAAAAATTTTGGCTCCCTAAAAGTATACATTTTGTAAAAATTCAAGTTTTTCACGTAATGTGTAATTAAAAGAAATAACATTTTGTTATGTTTGTCATAGAAATTATATTTTGTCATTATACATAATAAGAATCGACTGTACAAAAATATAAAGAGCTATGAAATATTGAATTCTTTGTATGAACATGTGTGTAAACTATACACATTTTTATATTATTTGAATGCAAAAGAACGTGTTACGTCCTGCACCACAGTTCATAATTAGAAGTACAGTTTTTGTTTATTTTGTTATTTCTTTATACCTTGAATAATAAAGGTCTTTTTTAGAAAAAATCATTTCAGGTTTTTAACCCTTAAGTGTATACCTAGGCCTGGCCAGGGATTTTTGACTTTTTTCCATTTTTTTTTATATAATTATAAAGTATATTAGAACGAAACTTTATTTATTCCTCAATCAAAGTGTTTTTTATTAGGAAATGCGAAAAAAGTGTAAACACCGTGGGCGTCGCAATTGGCCAAATTAAAATTTTGGGCATATTGTATCCACCTGGGCCTGGCTAGGCCCTGCCCTATTATATATGTACAGCAGTAAATAAAATCAAAATGAAAGCATACGCAACACATAAGAATTCTTTTTTTTACTGTTTTTTCGAAGAGTTATTCTATTTCCCTACAAAATGTTCCTGCTATAGCCATAAAACTCCATACATATAAAAGTAGTCCCTGCCTTGTCCAGGGGTTCGTTAGTGTGAGTTTTTTTAAAACATTTCATGCGATAAAATTCTTTGTAAAAATATCGCATGCAATAAAAAATATTATAAAGAAAATACGATTATTTCACGAAATTTTAAAGTTTTTTTTGAAATATTAATAATTTTTATTTAATATTAAAAATTTATTTATTATAATTATAATTTTTAAAAAAATATGACACACTGAAATCCTTATGAGTGAGTGATATGACTACTGTGTCCAAATCATTCCATGTCAGGTAATCAAACCTATTATTAATTAAAGACTATGGACAAGGCTTCTGTAATCTGTAAACACTATATCCAAATTGTATTTATGTATTATTTTATTTATGTATTAAATGAAATCCTGCTCAACAAGAATAGATCTTATAATTATAGCATTTGTGAAAATTTTTATTAATTTTTAAAAATTTGACTTAGAGTGAAAGTGCTCTCTTAGGGATATGCCCACTGTTTCCAAATCCTTCGATCACAGGAATTAGCTGTCAAGCAAACTGTCATGCAAGGTTTTCATTTTAATATTTATTACCAGGATACTCTTGAAATTTATCATTAATAGATTATACAAATTAAGTTTGAAAATCTTTCATCTTTGTAAAATCAAAATTGTGTTTAGGTATGAGGCTTACTTTTGACGTAAGAAGTATGTAATAAACCAATTTGCCGCAGACTCAATAACATCCAGAAAACCTTTTGATCTTATGAAATTCAGATGTTTTTTTTAAACATGGATGGATCAAATGCTAATTTTGATTTAAAGAATAAAAATAACTTTGTGGATTAAAATTTATTTTTTTACTTTTCATTTCTTTTTTAATATTCATGCTTTTCTTTGCATACTTTGGAGCATATTTCTTTGTTTTTTTTTCTTCTTTTGTTGAACATTTTAAGATTTTTTGCGCATATTAAATCTTGTTTGATGATGAATTGTAATATATAAAGATAACAAATGAACAAATATTATATTATATGTACACGTAGAAAAAAGCAGCATACTATGGTTAGATTTTAATAATGTTTATGTTTGCAGGTTACCATATTTTGTTTAAATATGACCATACTATGGTTAAAATCAACAACAAAATGTTCCATAATATGGTCAAAATTAATCATATTTTGGTTAATATTAACCAAAATAATGGTCAAAGCTAACCATATTATGTTCAAAATTTACCATAATATGGTCAACATTTCGCAGAATTTTGACAAAAGTAACCATATTATGGTCAGAGTAACCAATAATATGATCAATGTTAACCATATGCTGGTTATTTATTTCATCCATTTTTCCAATTTGTTTGCTAAGTGCAGCCAGTGCCATTTTCATGCCAATGACACTTTTTTTAACCTTTTTTTTTATTAATCACTTTTTGAAAAGTAGTACAAGTTTCTATATTCCATTCGAAAGTTCTTATGAGTTTTGGGAACATAGCTTTAAAAATTTGTAACATGTTATAACGTCCAGTGTCATAATATCCACGGACACTATTTACAAACAAACTTAAAATATAAACTTTTGATTTGCTCGAATCGGAGCTGGAAGAATGAACTCCAACTGAAGAAATATTTACAAAATATAGAATAATATCATTCTTTATTAATTTTTGAGCTTAAGGTCACTTTTATTTAAAATAGTTTATTTATTTTAATCAATATTTCGATTTCCTTTGGAAATCTTCTTCAGGATATATTTATGAAAAATTTCAATTGAACAGTGGAAAGATACACAATCGAGCAACGCGTTTAAGTTATTCAGGCTTATTCTGAAAATGGGCGTTCAAATCTAAATGCATATCATGCGCTTCGTGATTTTTTCGGTCAATTTAATCGTCCAAATGTGCATACAATCGGAAAAATCGTGCAAAATTTGTGCAAACCGGGTCTGTACGAGATGTGAAAACACCAGTGCATGCTCGTAGAGCTCGTACTGCAGAAAATATTGCTGCTATTCGCCGTCAACCTCAACTCGTCGTCGTGTCCAACAATTGTACCTCTCACGAGCATTTTTTATTTTTCGAATTTATTCTATGAGCTAAATTGGACTATTACAAAAAAGCTTTATAAAATACATAACTAAAATTTAGCTCATAGAATAAATTCGAAAAAAAAATGCTCAATATAATATAAAGTAACCTTCGAAAGGAAATAATTCCAGTTTCTACATATTATTTTATTTTTGTTAAGTAAATGAATGAAATATTTAAATTTGTTATCCAATCTTAATATCTGATATTTAATTGCTCGTGTAAAGTTATAATTTTGAGCTAAGCTTTTTCTAAAATTTTCACAATCGAAAACGTGAAAAAATTTGAAAACGTGAACACCCTTGGTAAAATTTGTTCACGTTTTCGCGAGTTCACGTATTATTGTTATTAAATATAAACCATAACACGTTTGGAGGCAACAATAATATGGTTATAGCTTTTGGATGGATGAATTTTACCATAATTGAAGTGTATAGTTGTTGCTTTATTTTATTAAAACATTACGTTGTTAAATTCAACCTATTATAAGTTTCTGGGGAGGTTAACACTTTTTTGTTAAATAGAAACAAAATATTATCAATCTTGAAAAAAGTTTTGTTAATATGTTTTTTTTTTAACCATAGTTCAACCATGTTTTTTCTCTGCGTGTAGATATGTTAAGTAATATTAGGTTTGTCAAAATATTTACAATCAATATAAAGTCACTGCAATATTAGTTACAACTAGGGCGTGAAATTTCATGCATTTATAATTGAAAAATACGAGCTTAAAACCTGCTTTTCAAATTAATAAATATGCATTTTTTATTTAAAGAAACCCAATCAGGTAAACACTTCTTAAATTGAGACAGCACATCTGGCAAAATCGTAAAAATAACACAGCACTTAAACATCGAATGGTGATTTTGCACATCGGTCTTAAGCATTAAAATAACAATAATTTAAAACATTAATAAAGTTGTTTATTGCCACCATTTTTTTAAAATAATTTTTTAAAAATATGCGCCAACAAATCGATGCCATTTCTCAACAAAAAAATTAATTCGGATATTCACTTACTGCCGTATTAATAACATATAAAATAAGTTTGAAATATATTTTTTATGCATACTGCAGTTAGGTTTCACTGGCAGCTGCAATTAAGCATAGTTCACGTGTGTCCAGTAATAAGTTCCCGTTGTGTTATACATTTGCATGAAATTCCACGCCCTAATTATAACGTTTTTAATAACTGAAAGTTTATAGCATACGTAATTAATCATTGTCAACTTGTCATAAATAATATTTCTTTTATTATTGATTAAAAAAAATAATAAAAAATTAAAGAAAATTTTAAGAAAAAAAATGTACATATGTATGTATGTAAATAAAAAACAGGCAATATAAAAAAAATGTTTAAATATCTAACAGGGTGCCTAAGCTGCCTGGGTAGGGTTCTAGGGTTAATGAACAAAAAAGCCTTTGAAATATACAGGGGTGTGCTGGAAATCTTAAACGTAAAACGCCAGAATTTGGAAGTTGTTTTTAATACATTTTGAATCGAATTTTAGTTATTTTTGTTATAAAATTCTGTTTACCAGAGAAATATTTATCTGTTTACCATTGGTCACAAATTCTTGCGTTTTACGTTTTCGATTTCCAGCACACCACTGATAATAATTGATGTTTATTAAATTAAACTAATGCAATTAGAACGCCGATTACAAATTATTTGAAATGTTTTATTTTCCCAATTATATGGCTTTACATTGTTTAAAATTTCATGTTAATTCGCTAGTTAAAGTTTGAATTAGCTATAACAGTGTTCGAAATTAAAAAGGACATTATTTAGCGTACGGTTCACACACCCAATAATGATATATATTTTGCTTAATGATTGTTTAGACACCGTGTAGAATACCGTTCGTAACTATTTTCAAGAAAGAGCCGAACATTATATAATGTTCTCCGTTGGAAAACATGTAGTGATACTGTAGACAAACATTATATTTTGATGGTTTATAATGTTTCTTTTTTTACATTGATAAAATGAACAAAAAAAAATTTTAGAAACGACCGCACCACGAACAGCTTGTGTGTGATTTGCGTATATGTTTTGTTTGTGTAGAATTATTTTTCTGGCATTTTGTTTGTTTTTCGTATGTGTATTGTATTTTTGTAAAAATTTTTGGCTTTTTTTACGAGCCAAAAGCGACGAACATTAATGAGCCGAACCGAACACAATGAAGTTTGTGGTTAAAAAAAACCGAACGGAATAAAATGTTCTCATCTTTTGTTGAGTTTGATAAAAACAGTATTATTTTAGTGTTTCAAAGATGACAAACAGGGAAAATTTATTTTTTTAATGATTTTCTACATAAACGCTATTGGCGTTTGTGTTTTCCACAAATCTACCGAACCGAACACTAAGGAGCGATACTTAGTGTTTATTTTTGAACACTGAGCTATAATATACTTCCACCTTTGGTATTTGCCAGTGTTGCCAGAACTTGATGACTAAAAATGGCTAAATTTGAGAAGAAAAAAATGGCTAACAATTGGTTTAAAACTTTTTTTTATTAAAAAACACTTAAAATTTCAACAACAAAATAATTAAAAGATAAATGATTAAAATTTTTTAATAACAGAATATTTATAGAATAGATGAAATTGATTTTTTCATGTTTATATTCGTGCGCTAAGTATGTAATATCATGACAAAATTTGTCACATCTTTTTTCAAAAATTTCTAAGAACTTGACTAAACAAATTGAAAAATGGCGAATTCTAGCCAATAAATACCGTTTAATAATTTGGGTAACCTGTAGAACTTTTTATGTAAAGCTTTCTTTTTGCAATCAAAACATAAAAAACTCTTCTTATCCCATTAAATAAAGAATATAAACAAGGCGAATTAAATATTTTGCTTTAGTGTTGATTTTGCTCATCTAAAGGTCCAGTTAGGCGAACGTTGCTGTACCCGTAATGTACCGCGCACCGTACTGTAAGCACGTTGTGCACTTATAGAATATTAAAAAAACGTGTCATATGTTTTTCCCATACATAAACAAAAAGCAATAGTACACAGAAAGAAAAACACTCGGGATAAATAAATTTTTTTGGGATTACTTTAAGTACGAGTCGTACTCAAAAATACAAGTACGAATAACACTTAAACGTACTCAAAACAATCCTAAATGGGATTACTTTCGAAAATCAATCAATTTTCAAATTTTTTTTTTAAAATTGAACTCATGCTACTCATTTAGTTTATATTTTTGGTTAAATATGTACATAAGATTTCTAAAATAAAAACCATATCGGGCATGATGTTGGTGTTTTATCATTCTGTAATGTGTAATACGGGTAAGTAAATCAATCATAATCATTTTTTCTTTGTAATTTCTTTTTTTTTGTTTTTTTCAATTATGAATTCGGGATAAAATCAAATTTATATTACTTGAATCAAGCTGATTTTGAGATTGATTCAATCTTAGTTTTACTTAAATCAATCTAATTTTCGGATTATTTTAGGTACGAATTAGGATTAAAACAATTTTATAATTTTTGAATGAAGTGCATTTTGAGATTGATTCAATCTTAGTTTTAATTAAATTAATCTCATTTTTGGATTATTTCAAGTACGAAAACGGGATTGAATATGGATAATTTAAGTATTTTGGGATTAAAAATCCGAACTTGAATCAATCTTTCTGTACTTGATTCAAGAAAATCCGTACTCACCGTACTATTAATACCGCTTCGGATTGATTTGAGTACGGATGGATTAATTTTTCTTTTGAGTGTATACATAAAACAATACACACAGTGATGGGAATCAAAAATGTTTGAATGGTGACCGCTGTGCAGAAAAAGTACAAAGTGATTTAAATGGTATTAAAACAGTATTTTAATATTTATAATAATATTTATATTATAGATTAACCATAAACAAATTTGTATTTTAGCATATGTACTTTTAGCATACATTTATTGTTAATGTGCATACACCAAACAAGGTTTTGATACCATTCAAAGCCGTTTATATGTTTCACATTTCCATTGTGTGTGTATGCATTTATTTATTTGGTAAGCTTTTGTACTGCTTTTCATATAACAAAAAGCTGATTGATATAGTACAGATACGGTACAGCAACGTTCGCCTAACTGAGCCTTAATAATATCTGATAACTAGTGCCCATGTTCTTAAACTCCCGCGTTGAGGAACGTTTCGATTGAAACGTGAGAAATGAAACAAAAATGCCATAAATTCTATATTATTTTTGGCTAGTAATAGCTGCCACGTAAGGAAATTACTCGCCAATGTATATGTACATACAAACTGTCTGTAAAATTTTTGTGAGAACTTTCAGAAAAACTCACGAATAAAAATTGGGTAAGAACAACTTTTGACACAAAAATATATTGAAAATGCAAAATACTAAAAATATCAGCACGGAAGAGATAAGTATTTTGTTCTTGGTTGATTTTTTCATTTCCTCATTATTAAGCTTTTAACATTTTTAAAAAATATACGAATGTTTTCAAAGCCATTTTGAAAGCAACAAACAGTAAAGTCGCACTTTAGATTATTTGGAAGAGCCGATTGTTGTATTTTCGCCACTATCGTTGAAAATGTTTACATTTTTGTAAATGTTGTTGGACGTCAACAATATGTGTGTGACTGGAGCTCTCAACGTCTGCAATTTCACATAGACTTTTAGAGTTATTTTTGGTAGTTTAAGATATGAGTTACAAGACACACTTTTTTCTAACTTTTCGAGAAACGATAGAATATTTTGTTTCACATCTTTTCAATGTGAGAAGTTCTCACCAAACTTACAGGACATGGGTACGGGGAAACCGTAAAAATGCAATTGCATGTTTTGTAATGTGCGACCATTGAAGGCAGAAGCAATACATTTATCCGTTTGAGTTTTTATAAATTTTTCCATCGATTTGTTAGTGCATATTTTCGAACATCTTTGCATATTTTTTTTAAAAGAGTTTTTTGCAGCATTATTTTAAGTTTGTAAACCATACATATTTAACCTTTTTGAAAAATATTTTGATGCTTTTATATTTTTAAATGATTACAAGTGCTTTCGCAGCGAAACAAAATAAAATTATTTTCGATTCTGGTTAACGGATAGGTTATCAGTTCTGAATATTTGTATATACAACGTGTTGCTTTATTTTCGCCATCTACATTTCTTTTTCACTCTACAATTGTAAGCCGGGGCAAGTTGTCATTATAAAAGAACGACGTTAATTGTGAGTCACACCTTAACGTCAAGTTTTTGCCCAACTTAATTTGACATTTCTTTGTTTAAGTGTTTCAGCCATGGAAAGGTAAACAATTGAGCAGCGCGTTAAGGTTGTTGGAGCCTTGTACGAAATGGGCTTTCAAATCCAAAAACATTTCGAGCACTTCGTGATTTTTTTGGTCACCATTATCGATCCACTTTCAGATACATCTCTGAACAAAAATTAGAGGACGCGAACTTATATGCGTTTGTATTTATATGTGTAATATATAGAAATCTAGACCAATTTATTAGTATACCGAGTAATTCAGAATTAATTTCTAAATCGATGTCCGTTCGTCTGGCTCGTTGTCTGTCCATGTTAATGTTGTGCGCAAAGTACAGCTTACAATTTGAAGTTAATTTTAAATGAAATTTGGTTCATACGTTTTAATTGTTATGAGAATGAGTTGTAAATGGTGAGAACCGGGCTATAATTTCACATAGCCTTCTAAGAAACTATCTAGTTATATTCGTATTTAGACTTGATTCGGCCATGAAATATTTTAGTGCCAACTAAATTATCGCTATTTGACAAACTTTTGCATTAGACTTAAAAAAAATGGTTTGCTATTGGAGATTTTATAAGCTAAAAATAACTTGTTTAAGACAAAAGTAACTTTTTTTCCCCTAATGTACATTCATTACTGCCGTATTTATAACAAGTAAGAAAGTATAGTCGGTCAAGCCCAACCATATGATACCCAACACCACAGTATTTAAAAACGAATTTTCGGGAGTGTTTGGCTATATGAATAGGGATCTATCCATGTTTTAAATTTCATTAAAATCGGTTTGATAGTTTCTGAGAGGCAGAAATTGCCCCCTATCTCCCTTCGTGGTCCTACGATTCGGCCCATTTCAATAGGCTTGGTCCTTGTGCCAATAAGAACCTATGTACCAAATTTTATTAAATTATCTCCAAAGTTCCGACCTGTACTTTTCGCACAATGTTACATGGACAGCCTGTCAGCCAGCCGGACGGACATCGTTAGATCTACTCAGAAAGTGATTCTAAGTCGATCGGTATACTTTAACGTGGGTCTAAGACCAATGTTTTAAGGCGTTACACACATCAGCACTAATGCATAATACCCTCCCTACTATTGTGGTCTGGGTATAAAAATTGTGTTTTACGAAAATTTTCTGTGCATATTTAAAAAAAAAAAACATTAAAAATTCATTTATTTTTAAATTTACAAAACATAAAGGTAAAAAAGACCGTCTAAATAAACAAGTTTCATTGAAATTTATTAAATAGGCCAATAATTTATAATAATTTTGACCATTTATAAACACAAGAGATTGGGCATGAAGTATTTCTGTATCTGATAGAAACAGTTTCCACATGTCAAGTGCACAAGAGTAATAACCAACAAGCTGATACAAGATTTAATTATTTCAAAAATTTACTAAATGTAAACATTTTTGAAAAAATATGTATTTTGTACAAACAGACGTAAAAAATATAATTTCTAAAAACAAAAAAATCATAATTTCAGAAAAAATATCATCAAAGCATTTTGATCACCAAAATCATTAAAAATATAATGATATCTTCTTTCTGCCAACGTTGACTGCTACTAAGGACTATCATAAATATAGTTCAATTATTGCAAAAAACTAAACATTTAAAATAATTAAATACATTTATTCTCCTCTATAAATGTCATCAATTTTCAGTAAACTTCCACTCACACAACTGCACAACATAGTTTTTTCCATTAAAGTTTTTCCTAGTCCTCAGTTGACTATAAACTTTGTTATTTTATGTAATAACCATGACATTAAATATCTATCTAATTTTCTTATCCAGTTTATCCACACACTCCCACCAAGACTTCTCAGTACTTGGGGCTCAAGTTATAAACGACTTAGACTCTAAACAGAAACAAACAAGCAAACAAACAAAAAGAATATATGAAAAGCCATTAAGGACTTTTTTTCTCACTCACCCATACATTCGTCGAATTTTTTTGCTAGTGATTGATCAAAAATTTTGTTAAATCCAAATTTTTACTATTAAAACTTATGTTTGGAGAGATAATAAAAAAAAACATCTTTGCATTTGACTTTTTGTTTGTCATCATCATCATCTTTATATTTGTATGTATGTGGGGCAAAAAATGTTTGAATTTGTGGCACCATTGTAATTTCCATGTTTAAAAGCACCAATGAACAAAATATAAGTTATTATGTACGAGCTTTAAGGAAGTTTGGCAAAATAATATTTTTGCTTATTTTTTTTCAATATTCAATATCATTTAAAATAACAACTGAGTAAACCGCCAAAGGTATAGAGGATATTATGCGATTGTACTACCGTATGTACAACATTTCTAGATTGCAGTAGATTGGGTCAACTGTTGGCCATACTACACTTTTTTAACATGGAATATCACTTCATATCACTTAGGTTTTCCTCCGATCTGTAACGTTAAGAAGAGTATTTAGGAATAACAACTTAAAACATCTATAACCAAAAAGGAGTGATGATTTGATTATAAATTAAATAAATTATCAAAAATAACCTTTAAAGTTTTAAAGGGCTCACCTACGAAACTAAAAAAATTGAGCACCTTTCCCTTATTTACTTTGAGGCAACACTCAGGGGATTCCCCCTACTAATGCAACGCATTGTGTTGGTAGGGGCATAGGGAGTAGTGTTTGTGGACTTTTAGTTTAAATTTTTCCAAATTGTAGCCCACTGGTAAGACTTCTTCCGGTAGTCTATTTCACATACGGCTAGTTCGACTAAGAACGAATTTTCTCTGTAATGCGTTGTGCGATACAGTGGAAAACGAACGTATGTTATCTGCTGGAAAGGCGGACTTGCACTCGCGTCTCAGGGATGAGTTCGCCCATCTAAGCCGAACACTTACCGTGATAATATCGATAGAACAGTGATGCCCAACCCACATTCCGACGATTATCCAAAAGATATAGAAAATATGCATGGCTTAACTTCATATATTACAATTTTTCTCGGCCTTTTCGTTTTAACGGTAATTGTAAAGGTAATCTTAAAGTTAAAGATTCTAAAATTTTTTTGTTTTCCGTTTTTGGTAAACAAATTTGTTACGGTCTGTTGGAAAATTACTGTGTAACGGTCGCTTAAGTTCAATAGAACGGGTTGTATGCTCTAATTTAAGCTTTAAAAAGTATAATTTACAAGAATCGAAAGGGATATGTTTATGTTATGCGTAATTTTGTTGTAACAGAACACAAACTTGATACACATATTCATACAAAAGACGTAATGGGTTGCGGGGTTGAAAACTTATCATATCAGAATGTTATTACACATTGTTTCACAGACCACTACTTTTGTGATAAAAAATCCTGGATAAATATGCACTTGATTTAAGGTAAAAATCGTAATAGAAATTAAGGGCCGATTTCACCGAGTTCAGTTAAAACGCACTATAACTTCCAGTAAACAATATATTTGTTAAAGTCATAACTTATATAAATTTTCATATTAATTCGAATGTGTATTCTAAGTCAAATTACAATTTTAATTATATTTCGTGGTTTTCATGGGCAACCACGTATGGCCATTTTTTTGATTTTGAAATGTTGATGCCATTTTGGTTAATATTAAACGCTCTTTGCATGGTTTCAAAAATTTTTGAAAACAGATAGACCCATTCCGATTTTTTAACCCAATTACAAAGTTCAAAAGGTGCAATACCTGGCCCATAGTTTTATCTAGAATGGTTTTTAGGCTCTCCTAAAAAAATTTATTTTAAAACATACGCGGTTGCCCATGAACACCACAGATTTGTTATAACTTTCATTTACCCAGTAAAAAATTGTAAGGTTTCTGGAAGCAAGAATAGTACATGAGCTACTACTACTAACAACCAGCAGAGAAGTGAGTACCATTGAAGTAAATTTTAAATTTAAGTAAATACAAATTATTAAACAATTATCTTTTATAAGTAAGTGAATAAATAAGATCATTATTTTAAAGAAAAAATTCACGAACAATGTTCTAAGTGCTTCTGTTGTTCCCTTACATGAAAGCAGGTTGTATTGCAATGATTTTAAAATGTTTTTACGATCATGCCCGAAATAGTACCGAACATAAAAATTACAGTTTTTTATAGCGCAATCAGGCATCAAATTGTTTTTAAGTAGAGAGGAAAAAAGTAGTGCTTCCAAGTGGGAATTTACCATATAAAAATCATGCCTCTTATATTGTGGTTCCCTTACAAAACTGCTTACCAGCAAGCTCCTTTTTTACTTTTTTGAAATTCAAAAAAGTCTGTACTAAATATTCTTAAAGATAATCCCAAAATTGTTGTTTCAGTCTGAATACTATATTTTAAAAAATAATTTTTCAAAGGAAGGTATTTAAAACGTACTGGCTTGTTTTTTCACATAAAAGAAAAATACTAATGTTGTGAAAAAAATTTTTTTCGATTAATCGACATATATTATTCGTTAATCGAAAATAAGCAAATTATTCGAATGATTCTCTTATATATATCTATTACAGTGCCTTCGGTAAACATATTAATACGCCTAAAACCGTATCGATAAATAGTATTGCATTAAATTTGGGTCTGTCATATAGTTTCGTACGATTCCAAAATTTTTTGAAGATCGGTCCATAATTTACAATGGGCCTCATATAAAGAGCAATCTCGAAAAAATCTTAAGTAGGCCTTACACCGTTACGAATTACAATGTTGAAAATCAATTCCTTACGAAACACAATTTAAGAAAAATTTAATTCTTTCTTTAATACTTGAAATCACTTCACCGAATTTTGTGATGAACCATATATAATTTACGGTAGCTCCAATATAAACTCCCCTCCTAATAATATTTCTAAAAGAAATCATGATATTTTATTTAAATTATGGGACGAATTACGATACTTTAAGGTCAAGTATAATAAAGATTGGCTTATACTTCATAGATACCATGTAAAGCCCACTCCTGAAAAATATTCAAATGCTTGTCGGAGGGTATTCAAAATTAGGCTAGACGAATATATCAATCTTGCTTGTTACTAATGCATTATTTATGCAATTACTGAACAAAAAGTTTTTTTTTTAACAATTTTTACAATTATAAGAATAAAACTTACATAATTTATTTGATTTTCGTTACTTTTTAATAAGTTAGTTGTGTGAAAAATAAGCACTTCACCATTAAACCTGTTCACATTTAATACACACCCATTTTAAATTCACTCTTCAAAAACAAAATATGTATTCCGTTCTGTAAAGATTATACACACACACTAAAGGGTATTTTTTTTTATTTTTTAATATCAGATAAAATCGAATGTCATGGCTACACCTTAAACTTACCCAATAAATATTACGATTTAAAAAAGTATCACTCAGTTCATTGGAATGACCCTTACAATTTAAATATATCCATCGTACTGTTTACAATCTTGAAATATACAGAAGATACAGGTTATTACGATTGCCCTGCTGTGTTGACACCCTGCAAATCATATTGGGCCATTTGGACGCCATTGACTGGTCCGATGTAATGCAAGCATGGACCATGTCATTGTTAAAAAGTCTTTGCAGTGAGACGACATGTCTTCGGTTTTTAACGAAGTGCTTTCGTTTTTAAACGACTTCAAAACTAATCCTCTTGAGTATACCATGGAGTAGGTTTAAATCTACTCCTTCGTAATAAAAAGCTGGGGTATATGGTACTGCCCTAGGACATCGTTATGTTAAATAGACCATGTTTTTTCCATACGTTTTGGTTACTTTTGGACTAGTCCTAGTCCCTTGTGGGCTACATTTTACACGAGTGTTTGGACTAGTCCTATTATTTGTAGGGACTACATCTTCCCATACATTTACGAATGGTAAATGATACTTTATTTTAAAAAAAAAACTTAATTTTTACAATCAATATATTGCGATATCGCACTATATTTTGTTACGATTCTAAATTTTTTTCAATGATTCTTGCTGGTCACACTACGTTTAGCGTTGCAAATATTTGAAATAGTATACATACGCCAAAATTTCCTAAATCTCAAAAAATATTGAAGCAAAAGTTTTACTGAAAAGTAAAATTGGGATGTCTCGCAAGGCTAGTTGGAAGTGAGCTTGTCTATCAGTGTGAGGGTTGAAGGTTTGATTTTCTGAAGGTCTAAGTTACTAT
The DNA here is from genome assembly GCA_949318255.1 of Pollenia labialis. NCBI lineage: Eukaryota > Metazoa > Arthropoda > Insecta > Diptera > Polleniidae > Pollenia > Pollenia labialis. The sequence continues at coordinate 104,811,286 of OX439140.1, forward strand.
TGCGGGAAATTAAGTGCGAATATTATTTAAAAATCTCAATAAGTTTAAGTAGTAATATATAATAAAAAAATATGTTTGTTTTTAAATTTACCCCTTTTCCTTTTTGCACATGCTTCTTTTAAGTTATTTCCACCTTTTTTATGGCATAAAGCAAATAATGTCAAAATAATTTACATCAGTTTGAGAAGGCGCTAAAAAAGACAAACAACACTTCCTTCAACTTCCTTCAAGAGTGTAGACATAAATTCCCATAAAATTTTTATCCGACGCACAGTAGGATGAAATCTATCAATATTGGCAATTAATTGAAAAATGAACTTAACTTTTCACAATCGAATCAGTCGTGGTTTTTTGCTCATGACTTAGACATTTGTAAACCGATTTTGCTGAATTTTAATAGAAAAATTTTCAGGACAATACGTACTCAAAATATATAACAACCTTCTTCCCATCATCGTTAGGGTCTTCGGAAGACACATTTCAACCATCACACGGACAAACAAATTACTTACTAAATACTTCGTTTCATTTCTGCTGAAGGATATAAAAACATATGTGAATGTCCTATTCGTTTCTTATAGAAGCTCTAAATGCAAGTATGGCAAACTAGATGCAATGATAAAAAATATTACTAATATAACAAATCATATTCACACGAAATTTTCCGAGAGAAGGAAAAATAGATTTATTGTTACCCAACAAATACCAGGCTTTTAAATTTCGAACGATGGTTAAACTGTAAGGCATTTCCTATAAGAGTCCTTGAGTATTTGCAGAAACCACAAATATCGCCTTAGAGTTGATAAAACATATGCACACGATACTAATAGTTGTTTCTAGCGGTATTAAGGTTAAATAGTTTTCAAATGCTTCTTATAACACTGATTGGCTATACCCTAAAATCATCCAAGGTAATATATGCCTTTCTAAATATTTCAGGACCCTTTTAATGGATTCAAAATTTGTTAACTAAAATATGTAAATTCGTTAGAAATTGTTGTTTGTACACCCAGAGAAAAACATGTTTAAATATGGTCACCTCCAACCAAACTATTTTCAAAGAAAATTTTAAATATATTATGTTTAATATAACCATATTTGTGTCAGCGGTAACCATATTATGGTTAAATTAGTCCTCCACCAAGCAGCCCCAACCATATTATTGTTGCCTCCAAACATGTTATTATCAATTATAACTAAAATTTGTTAAACACTTAAAATAGCATGGTTGGTTTTCAACCATAGTATGTTGCTCTTGAAAAAGAGGAAATACTATTGCTAATTTAAAAACAAAGTATTATCATATTTAACAATAACATTTTTAGAGGCACCCATAATATGGTCGTGGGTTCTTGATGGATGACTAATTTAACCATAATATCGTTTTCGCTGACAATTTTATGGTTATAATAACCATACTATGTTTAACATTTTCTTTAAAAATAGTTTGGTTGGAGGTGACCATATTTAAACATGTTTTTGCTCTACGTGTATAGACATTGAAAAATGGGGGGGAACAATTGGATTTTTCATGTTATAATTATGCTAAACTTACCAATATGCTTCTCTTTAAATGAAAGAGATCTTTGTGTAGATTAACTATCCAGAAAATATTTTAAAGTTTGTAGGGTCTTTCGTGAAATATTAAGCGAATAATAAAAAAAAAATGGCGCCAGTTATGTAAATTTTAAAGGTCATTATATCTTTTAAACTAAAGCTGATAGAAAAAACAAATGATGGTATCGTAATCAGCACTCTCAATTTAACTAAAAACAATGGGCAGAAGCCACGAAACTTTTGGTGTGTTGACCAGTGTAATTTATACAATACATAATTTATTCGCGAGCTGGAAATTGTAACGCTTTTATTTCTCATTTCATTGAAGAGTCTCAAAGCCTTTATAAGTTATAGAGAGCAGTCGGGAACAGGCAATAGATGCCGCATTTAATAGATTTCTTCTAAGTTCTGATACCTTCCCTTAAAGCATGAGCAGTAGTTGTAATAATCTTCATTTCTCCATTGTGAAATTGATTTTCGTGACAATGATAACAAAGCTTATTACATTGAATTACATTGAATTTAATGATGATTTTAAAATAAATAATACTTTAAGAATACGACTAATCGAACCCACTGTGCAAAGTTTAATATTATTGCTAGGAAATGTAAAAGCTTTTACAGAAAAAACATTTTATTAATAGGCCAGTAAATTTACGGTTTTTTTTTTCTTCATTTATTACCAGTATTATATTACTGGCCCCTTAAGGTCAATTAATTTATATTACATAACATCCTAAATATTTGCAAAGAAACAATTTAAAAATAAAATGTTAAATCAAAAAAAATATTATTTATTTAATTTTACGTAGAAATTATTTATCCACCTAATTTTCCAAATAGTTCACCACAATTTTAAAATATTTTCATACAAATTTCGTCAAATTTTAATGAAAAAATTGTTTAAGGTAAGGTAAAGGAATTGAAAAACTTATTTCCATAATGAAAATTTTATCTTAATTAACGAAAGTTTTTTATGCACATTTATGCATTATGTTATTTCTTTTGGTTAATGATGTACTGCAAAGAAAGAAAAAAGGCGTACTAAATTTAAGTTTTTTTTACTTACTTCAGTACGAGTCGTACTTAAAAATTTAAGTGCGAATAATTCTTAAAATGACTTAAACCAATCCAAAATGGGAAAACTTTCAAAAACCAATGTGCGTGCATACGCGTGTGCTTGTAAAAGTTTGTTGTATAGCAACAACAACAACAACAACAACACAACAAGAACAAAAATTTAAATTATCATGTTTGAAGAGTAAAATAAAAAGCAATAATTCCCATATTCTATTTGTTAAAATTATTAAGTGAAATACATACAACTTTTAAAGTAGGAAAATTAATAAAAAAAATATCAATACACTTAAATTAATTTCATGTTTTAAAATTCCTTTCTTCATAAAAATTTAATTTAAAATAAATTAAATTTGATAAACTTAAACCTGATTAAAATATAAAAGTATATCGAAAATATTTACTTATTTAAGTAAAGAAACCAAGCTCGGCAAGATTATAGTATTTCGATTATTAGAGGTTCATTCTAAATTTCAAATATAGACGCAAGTGGCAAAAAATATATTTTTGATACGAAACTGATTGATGAATTTACAAATATGCCATTATATAGGATGTATAACTTTCAAATGCGGTACGCATAACAGATTTCTTACCTTTTACACATGATTTGTGCTTTTAATAACTTTAATGGCGTTTTTGGAGAGTTGATTCTTGCGATTTATTTTAAGTGGGTCATGAAACGAAATTATGTAAACAACAAGGCAAATTATCACTTGTGTTTTTATATACAAAATACGGAAGCACACATTTGGCTTTGCCGCACATTATGTACTCTCCGCCAAAGCATAATAACTAATTTTTTGAATTTTTGATTTTTTGAGAGGGCATTTGTCTGGAGGCCCTGTAAAATAATAAGTAAAAATTTCAGTAAATGATTCGATTTCTGAGAATTTCAACACCAAAAATCTTTGAACAATTTGTGATAACAGTTAGTCCCCTGCTTATCTGGCGTTTTTGGTAAATGGACATTTTTATTTAACTCCTTTTCCTTTAAGGATCCTGGATACATATACTTAGGTTACATGTTATAAAGTAAAAAAAATTTCAAAATGTCCACGGACACTATGTTCATGAAAGGCGTGTCACAAGGTCCGTGAACATTATGACACTTTTTAGTGAGTTGTAGTAAATTAGTAGTTGTTTTAAGATTAAAAACAAAATTTTTTTAAATTTCGAATTTTAAACTACCAAATCTTGAAATCCCAAACTTTATAATCCCCAATTTTAAAATCCTAAATTTAAAAATTCCGAATTTAGAAGCTTTAGCTAGCGAAGCCGGTATTTGTTATACTATAGAGTAGAAAATCCTTGCAATGCAGGTAAGCTTAAGTTAGCAATGCCGGTGTTTGATGTATCATGGAGGAGAAATTGTTTGTATAACAGGCACCGGCATCGGCATCGCTAACTAAATGTTTTACGCAAGAATTTTCTACTCTATTGTAAAACAAGCACCGGCTTTGCAAATTTAAGTGGATATTGCGACACATTTGAAAGTGAAGTACCTCCAAAAAGGGTCGTAATGTCCATGGATGTTGTGACATGACACTTATACTTAAAGGGTCAAAGATTAATATTGTAGAAATTAGCAATGAAAGGTCAAACTAACATAATTTTAAAAATTCTCAAACCAAATAATTTCGTTTTGTGTAAAGTCCGACATAAACGAGGATGGATATTAAAGGAGGTTTTTTGGTTGCTTAAATAAGGCCGGACGATCACAGGAAGTCTTTACCTAAAATAATTGATTAGTATAAAGTGAGAACTGACCTCATGACAACATTCAGCCATATCGCACTGGTTGCCTTAAAGAGAGTCAACTCAAAATTTTTAAATTTTCACTTTTTGCAAGAAATCGATGTGCAGTGGTCATATATACACACTGTAGAAATCTGAAATCTAGTATTTTGCCAAACAAATATAATTTTTTTGCGCGAAATCCTTATCTTGCCAGAAAGATAGGAAAAATCATACAAAGTAAACGATTGCCAATATTTGTACTGTATCTTTGTTTCAGAAAGAACGTATAAAATTTGCAAAAAGTGATTAACTTGCACTCCCAATATTTCAAAGCCAAAATTAATAAGGAACATTTTTCAGAATTGTATTGGTCAACTACGAACCGATTTCTATAAAATTAAGTTTAAAGGAATTAGGCTCGATAAAATAACTTCCCTTTAAAATAAGAACAATTTTTGATTTTTTAGTTGAACTTTTATAATAATAATAATTTTAGGTAACAAGATAATTCAGCTAAAACAAACAATAGAGTCACTTTTAATTTTTTTCTTTATTACAAACTTATTTTGAAGATATGGCAATATTAGAGCCAATAGAGCAAATTAAATTTGGTTTGAAAACATGCAATTGCAACGTTTCATCTTTTTTTTTTTTGTTTAGTTTTATCAGCTGTATTCAGTATTGGGTTCGTTTTAGGTTGCAACTGTTTGTATTGCAATGATTTTGTCATTGACATTGAGCAATATTTTAAGCGACTTTACATTGTTATATGCAAATTACACAGAAAAAAATAAAAATTGATTTCAATTAAAAAATTGGCGATGTAAATTAGAAAATTTATTTAATATGCACCAGTAAACAAATTAATAGTATCAATTTAATATATTTTTAAACATTTTCTCCAGTTATGTTGTTGATATAAGTAAACGTTTAATTAATTTGATTAAATTCTTAATTAAAATTGATTTACTTTTTGACAAATGGTTTGATTTGTGTAGGAAACAGCTTGGTCGTCAAAATTTACAAAAGGTGTTTGATTATCAGGTCCGTTCTGAAAATCACATGATTTCAAATCACATGTGCTTTTAAAATCACACGTGTGATTTTGTGGTGTTCTGTAAATCACACCGTTTTTGTGTGTTTTCGGTATGATTTTCAATTGTCGAAAGCACACGCTTTTTATGTTATTTTCCGACAATATGTTTTTTAAACCGATTTAGCGATCTCAAATTAGTTTTAGTTTGTGTAACATTTTGTATTTTTTTGCGAATTTTAGCAATGTTCGCGATAGAAGCGATTTGTTCCTGTAAGTTTTCTGATTCTTTACAGCTTTAACGATTTATTTTAAAAAGTAGACTCTGCTATCATGCCGCTGTTAGCAAATTTCCGCTAATTTAGCAATTTTTACCGAATTTTTGCCATTCCTAGGGAATTTTAATCAATTTTATTGCATGTTTGAAATATTAACATTTAACGCGAATTTTCGCTATTTTGCAAATTTTATTTTTTTCTTATTTTCCGACATTTTGTTTTTTTTTAATCCATTTTGCGATTTCAAATAAATTTTAGAGTTAGATTAAAGGGCTATTCCTGTGATTCTTTACAGCTTTTACGATTTTTAATAAATATAAGACTTTGCTTTCATGTCGCTGTTAGCAAAAAAACAAACCTGAAATCACAACAGAAGTCACAAACGCAAATATCATTTTGTAGTATCATCAAATTTTCTTAATTTTAAATGTTTTGTTGTAAATAAAATAGCTTATTGTATAAAAAATAAATAAACAACACATGGAATATTTTATTTAGAAATTTATTATAACTTACAATAGTCGAAAAAATAACAAAGTGATTTCAAAAAGTTGTTTACGTAGCTGAACGTTTTGAAATCACAAAATAGTATGCCCATGTGTTCGATCAACAATAGGGTGATCGATCGAATAGTATTCGACCGGTTTTAACCGGTTATTTTAGTTTTGCCCAAGTCGAATATTTTAAAAAGTCCATTTTTCGAATATCGAATAAACCGGTTATTTTAGTAAAATAAACCGGTTATTTTAGTAATGTATAATTTATATACGTTTTCCTTACTTTTGTTATAAATTCACCCGTAATTGAAGTATTTTTCAAATTGAATATTTGGAAAACTTAAACTTTTAATAAAGAATGTCAATACAAATGTAACAAAAGTCCAAAAAACATTATGATCAATGTAAATACAAATCGCTTATTTAAGCGTATGTACTTGTAACAAAAACCAAGAACAATTCAAAACACTACAAAAAAAGTTCAGCTTTAAAAGTAATCAGCAATTTGACATTTGAAAGATGTCATCTCTGGTGATAATATCGAACTGATATAAAAGACAATGGTGCTTAAAAGGCCCTAAAATCATAAGTTGCAAAGGTTGTTCAACGTCACGACTTATTAATCACTTTTAATTAGTCTACAATATTGACATAAATATATGCCAAGTAAAACATGACTCTGTTCCAAGTAGTTTTTATGAGACTGGAAATAGTACTTTACTAAAATATGCTCAGTAGTTCTGGCATATCTTAATGCTTTAAACTACACCATACCTGCGAAATCAACCATATGGGAAAATTCTTCCGTTTTATTTATTAAATTACCAAGAACTTAAAACAAAATTGAGAGAATCAAACAATCTCATCGAAGGGTTTAAACTGTGATCGACGAATTGACAGATATTTCATACAAAAAGCATGTTCATATTACTATCGTTTCTATAATACTGAAACAAAAAAAATTTAAATACATATATAATCCTGGATAAGAAGTTTTTTTTTGCAACTTTTCAAAAATATGGCTGAAGTTTACGGATTCATATAGACATGCTTAGCCACTAACAAATTGAAACTCATTTAAAATAAATTTGGGAGAATATCTCAAATAATAAATTTCTTAAATTCCTATAATTTTTTAAAACCAAAGTTTTTCAAAATTTCTACAGTTATGTTGACACCTATAAAATATTTGATGTCCTACACGTAACCACTAGTTTTCTTAAACAATTTTTTGCTTTTACAGAACGTTTGGCTAGAGCAAACATTATTTAACGGTTTCTTAACTACATTATACATAAGTACAATTAAATTTAGCAATAATTTAGACATAAAATTTAGCAAATATATAGAAATTGTTAAAAATAAAGCCTAAGTTTAATCAATTTACTGGTCGCGCGTTTTTTATTTTATCGTCAAATATTTGTTAAGTCTGAACATACCTTAAGTCATATCTATGTATTTTGTAGGTTCCTTACCTTTGTGAATTGTTTTGTTTTTATTCAAATTAACTTTTTATTACAAAAAATAATTTGATTTTTGTATTTTTATGTATTCGAATAAAAACCGGTTAACCGGTTATTTTTAAAATGCTTAACCGAAAACCGGTTTTTTTAAAATAGCAACTATTCGTAATATTCGAAAACCGGTTATTGAAAAAAGTCGAATAATCGATCACCCTAATCAACAAGCCTGTATTTTGTAAAATTATGTAAAAGTGCCACGAAGAAGTGGAATAGAAAAAAGTATCGAATCAAAGTTTATATGCAGAGACAACCCATAAAATCCAAAAGTGTTTTTTTTTGCCAAAGACCTATATCCCATACCCTGCAGATTAAGCAACTTGTATTAAGCTAGAAATATACTAGTTGCTTTTACAATATATTAAAAAAAAACCGGACTGAGTTATATAAATTTTGATATAAATTTGTCATTTCCGATTTTGCAGAACCAATTTTTTTTTTAAATTAATTTGTTTTTATTAAAAGATCAATCAATTTTCTATAAGAATCACATACATTTTTTTTGCTTGATTAATTTTTGGTTCGAAAAAATAATGTAAAAAAAACATTTTTTGAAAACGGCAACACTTTACCACCCCGTAACTCTATAAATAAACATCATAGAAAAAAATATTTCGCACACTTATTCATATAAACTAGAACTATTGTTATGCCAAATATAAAGGAATTCCAACAACATTTTTTTATTGGGTTGTCCGCTTTACTAATAATGACCCATATACTAAGTTTGTTATCCAGTTACAACTTTAATATTCATCTAAGACCCCATAAAGTATATATATTTGGATCCTTGAGTAATTCTAGTTCGATTTAGCCATGCCCGTCTATTAAAATCACGCACACTTTCGAAAAACCCGAAGGAAAAGAACAATGTTTATGTCAGATTAATTCTTGTTATCCCTAGCAGTTTGGGATTGAAATCCAACAAAATCGGCGCCGTGGGATAAGAGGTATGAATTTAAAATTTTGTTACAAAAACTAACATTAGTGGTGATAAAATACACATATTGATACTAAATTTGCACAAGTTCATTCCATATGACTAGAATTCAAAGTGTCAAATTTCGTAAAAATCGGTCCAAAATTGTCCATAGGTCCCAAATAAAGGAAATACCCCTTTCATACTCGGCAAGTAACTTCCGCAAATTACTTGCCGACAGCAACAAAGTCTGCACAAAATTTTTTTTCCTTACCCCGACCTTACCGCTGACATCTACAAACCAAGAGTTGCGCAAGAGACTTGCGCAAGTAACATGCCGAGTGTGAAAGGGGTCCAACTCTCGAAAAACCGTTTAGAACGCGTAAAACCGTAACGAATAAAAAAAACTAATTCTGGTCTGTCACAGTTTTATATGACTATAGATCATACTGTCTACTTTCGTGATAAAAACAGAACAATTGTAGTTGTACTGTAGACAACCATTATGATTAAATGTTCTTTAATGTTTCTTTTTTTACATTGATAAAGAAATGAACAAACAAAAAAGTTTAGCAACGACCACAGCACGAATAGCGTGTGTGTATAGTATATGTGTTTTGTTTGTGTAAAACTTTTTTGCTGGCTTTTTGTTTTTTTTTTATATGTATTTTGTTTTTTTAAAAATTTTTTGGTTTTTTACCAGCCAAAAGGGCGCTAAGCACAACTGATACGAGCGAACACTAATGAGCTGAGCCGAACACAAAGAAGTTTGTATTGTTTTAAAAAAACCGAACGGAATTAAATGTTCTTTTTGTTGAGATGGCTAAGAACAGTATTTTTGGGCTCGAAGATGACAAACAGGGAAACGTTATTTTTTTAATGATTTACCGCACAAAAACTATAAGCGTTTGTGTTTTCTACAAATCTATCTAACCGAACACTAAGGAGCGATATTTAATGTTTATTTTCGAACACTGCTTATAATAAATTTAGCAAAGATATTTATTGTGGTGAAGAAAAGGACTATATAATTAAATTGCTAAAAATAAAAAAAAAGAAAACGCAAATTATTCACTAAACAATCATAGAGTGAGATGTTTTGACAGCTGAGTTAGGTTTTTTCCCTCTCGCTCTCTCTATATATGTATATTCTAGTCTATTGCGATTATGTAAGGTACAATTATCAGTTCGTAAAATGTTTGCAAATTGTATCCTTTGCAATTTATCTTGTAATAAACCATACTAATAAAAGTTTATAAAATTGAAAGCAAAATTCATTTAAATTTAATGTTGCAAAGGATGGCAAAATCTGTATACACACATATTATATACTATAAAAGTTTTGAAAAATGATTAGGTACTAAATGCATACATATGAAGTATATGTATACAAAAAGCTAAATTTAAATGATTTTAAAATTACTTAATACAGATATTATTTTGGTGTACTTACAATTATTAGTTGACAGCACTAAGCATTATTATACCATACAATAAAAAAAGTTAAAAACGGAAAATAATGCACAATGACTAAAAAAAAAAAACTATATTTTTTTTTTTTTTGAGAAAAAATTTATTTATCAAGGTCTCTGGCTGTATTCAATCTATTGTCCTTCTGCTGTAGTTGAAACAAACAATATTAAAACAAATATTTTCCATCAATACATAAATACTCTTGTCTGTAGGAATTTGTAATAGTATGTGTGTGTTTGTCTGTGTTTTAAACAAACGTTTCATACAAATATTTTTATATCTTTCCTTTATTAAATACTATATGTATGTACTAATGGCCTTGGTTTTTTATTTCAGATTTTCTTTCATTTATATATATTTTTTTAAGGTTTTAAAGCACAAAAATTTTTTTAATTTAATAAATTAGTTTTAATTTGTAGTGTATAATTTATTCGTTTATTATTTCTATTTAGGTATTTATTTAAATTTTTAAGCTCTTCTAATTTATTTTAATTTGCTCTGTATGCCACTTGTATGAAAAATAAATAACAAAAATATCAAGTATATTTTTAGGTGCGTTAATATCTTTTAAGTACTTTTCACTTTGAATAACTGGCAGATAACTACGTTATAAAGGTATGTAAACATCACTTATACAATTGATACTTTCGGTTCTAGCCATGTTAAATATGGTTTTGCCTAAATGAAATATACTCTGTATATTTATTTAGCTTGTCATTGTTGCTCTTTCACTGTTATAAGTGTGTGCACAAAGACAGTTCCTGTTGAAATGCATTTGTGTTTTGGTTTTTAGACATTTTGGCGCTTATGTATTCGCAATGTAAATGACAAACAGCCAAACATTCATTGACAGCTAGACTTACTCACATACAGTTATAACCGGCCTAACGTAACTCTCTTATAATTAGTTATTCTATTATATTCTATGAAAATAACAATTAAATACGTTTAAAAATATTTTTAGTGGGTTTTGTATTTAACCACTTCCGCCTGCAATACAGTACTGTAACATTTTAACAGTCTATTGCAATTTCTAGTTAAAATGTGTTTAAAATGCGCATACTCAGAGTTTACAGCTGTTTAATAAGCCGCTTATGAAAATGTTCAAGGATTTTATTGTGTTCATCATCATTTTTTTCATGTTCTCACACACACACACAAATACAAATACATAATCTTAACATGTTATTTTTTGTATAACTACAAACATATATGATATGTATATGTTGTTGTATATAAGTGGGTCCATGGTATACTTTCCCATGGCATGTATAAATTTAACTGAGCTTTTTTTATGTGTTTAAAAATAGTGACGTAAATAAAAAAAACGTTCATGAACTTTCAACCTGTAGCTGTATTTGTTGTTGTTTAGGGCTTGCATTTAACGATGTTTGCAATAAAGCAAAAATCTTTATTACGTACGATAATATAATAATAAAAACCACATTAATTAGTTTAAATTGAATGTGTTGAATGCATAAAAAAGGAAATTTTTATACTCCTACGAAAAAGAGTATCTTAAGCTTTCCATATTTAATAGTTCGTTAGACTTTATTATCTTAACAAAATATCTTATAATTTCACATGTTTTGGTGACTGAAAATTCACATTAACTAACAACACCAATCACAAGTAAGGACCCAGTAAGAAAAAAAAAGCGCTGAATTAAAAAAATAAAATTATAGAAACAAAAACTTTGCAAATATTATACACACATACAAACGTATGACAACGAAGGTCAATTACAAATCGCATCTTCTTACAAGTCGTAAAATTTATTTTCTATGTGCTATATATCGTCGCGTTTTTTCTTTAACATCGGCATAAAATAGATTAATTACCATCTAAAAAACGACCAGAAAATAATTGTCAACATTTGATACACATTTCTGTCAAAAAGTGCGTATGAGTGGGTAAGTGGGCGTGGCAACTCCAATACATAAGCAAAATATATTTCTGTATATCTAGATAAAAGTAACAGCTAAAGTTTACAATGTTAGAGCAAATACATTTGTTGGTAATCAATACGCTACATCAGCCAAAAAGTGGGATGGATTAGACAAGTGGGCGTGGCGTGAAATAGAACGAAAATCAAATATAATAGCAAAAATGTATGTAACAGTTAAAGATAAAAGAAAAAAAACACGAAAACCAAAAATAATATAGTTTTTTTTTCTTCTCTACCGGATTCGTCTACACTGGAAGGTAAAATTGTACACTCAAAATATTATATGGCTAAATTCCAAAGAAAAATCATTTTAAACACAAAAAATTTATTTAAAAAACGGTAATTTACATTCATTCAAAATAAATGAATTAAAAAAAAAAAAATTTTTAATAATTTATAGACAAATTATGTTACCATCAAAAATAAAATTTTACCGGAGAAGGTTTTTTTTTAAATATCTTTGCTTCAAGTCTAAGTATTCGTTTAAAATTGCTTTTGCTCTTATTAACGGTACTTCACAGAGATATGAGATTTTAAGAGATGATTCAAATGATCAAAAATGATCGATTTTCATCAAAACACAAAAATCTAAAATGTTATTGATTACATCATTTTCGCTATTAGGGCTCGATATTCACTAAAATGTAATAGTTGTTACTTTAAAAAAATATATTTTGACCGACAAAAAATCAAGCTTCATAACAATATAAATAGATATATTCATCTATATGAGATTTTAGCATGGGGGTTTATATTGGGCATACAGTTTATTTTTAACCTACCAGAAAAATATTTTTGTCATGACATACAAGCTTTCGTAAAAGTTATTATCGCCAATTGTTATGGTTATACCAACATTTAAAAGGAAGTTAGGCATTAAAAGCAATTTTTGAAATAATACTAACATAATAAGATGGGGAATGGTCACAAGGACCCTATTTCGGAATAAAGCTTGTATAGGGGCTACTTGAAATTATGGACTGATTCTCCCCTTGTGGCGATATCATCATATATCTTCAAAATCTCGACCTGTACTAAGTGCACAAGGTTTACATGGACAGCCAGCCAGCCAGACGGACGCCATTAATTCGACTCCTCATTATATCTGTCGTTTTTGGAAAACCCATTTCAACGGTCAGACGGACTGACTGACATCGTTAAATCAACTTCGCTTCCCATAAGTACCCAGCATTAATATATATGTATACTTTATAGGGTCTAGGGTCAATATTGTAGAAATTACAATCGGAATGACAAACTTATATATTTGCACCTTTTAAACTTCGGTATAATAATATTACACAGGCCAACAGATTTTTAATCCATTGACCAGACATTACTTTTCTAAGGGTTTAATGGGTTGCGTTTTGTTTGAAATAAAAAAAACCTTTCTTCGCCACATTCAAGAAGTTATAACTGCGCGAATTCATCCAAATTTTTTTTTTATTTTTTAATTCCCTAAGCTAATCCCGCGAAGCTGTACGCTTGTCTGCAAGTAAGAAACCAGAGCCTCTGGCGGGAATCGAACCCGCAACCCCGGCGCTGATAGACTAGCTCACTACCAGCTAGCCTACCGGTGCTAGCTGCCGTCTAAATGTCTCCCCATTAACCTCTAAAATAAATGTTCAACTTTTGTATTAACTTTTTAATTTTCTTTATATTTTTTGCGATTCTTTTTTTATAATTTTAACATATTTTTTTGGTAGACTTTTTCCAAATTTTGCAGGCATGTGTGTTTACAATTTACTCATCCCTGCTGTCAATTAAAAAATTATCAAAACCAAAACCCAAAGCGAATTAACTACAGGTGGTGTCGAAACGCCATCTGATTTTGACAGTTCGAACCAAATTGTTTTGAATTGTTTGTGTTTTGTTAGGATTGGAAAACATTTCGAACCGAAAATACAAACCCCTATGTTGTTTTTGTTGTTTTTGGACTGTTGCATTTTCGACCCCACCTGGAGTTTACTTTTCAATCAACTTCTTCACAATTTTTTTTATTCGCCGTGGAGACAGCTGATGAACGGCTGACGAGATGAGTTTACCTTTTTAAATTCGCCTTGCTTAATAATTTCGATAACCTTTCTAATAGTTAGAAAAGCACTGTGTCTTCTCTATCTTTCTCTTTTACTGTCACACTCAAGTTTTTAAATTCCCTTTTTCTTAATTTCCTTTTCCTCTTCTTTTTAGTTTCTTAAAAATGTACAAAGTGCGTGAACGTCTCAAAAAAAACTCCCTTAAATCAATTGAAAAACGAGTAAAAAGTGGTAGAACATTTCTAATTTTTATAAATAAAAAAAATTAAAACGGGATTCTATTATATTATTCAAAAATCTAAACAAAAAGTTGAAGGCAACTTAGTGAAAACGGATGGATATTTTTTTCAGTTAAAGCAGAGCTAACGACAGCTCAGTCTCTGTTGGTTTAATGTTGTTAAAATCGCCGCAGTGTTTTTCATACAAAGCAGAGCTAAAGACAGCACAGTCTCTGTTGGTTTAAATTTTTTGAAATCGCCGCGGTTTTGCGAGTGAGTTGTGTCATGTTCGATTGAGTTGTGTTGTGTTGTTATTTTGTATTGTGAGTTTGTTGTACTGTTAAAGCAACAGCGCAGTCTTATTTGTTTTTAAGTTCTTAAAATCGCCGTGGTTGTGGGCAGCATCAAGTGAATTGTGTCGTGTTTTTTGTTTTTCAAAATGTGAGATTGTTTGTTTTGGTTGTATGTTGGAAAATAAAAGCAAAATCAATAAGAAGAAAAGTGTCTTAGCTAAAAGTAAAGTATGTACATATGTATGTATGTATATGAAAGAAATTGTTAGTAAATTAAATAAAGCAAATAATAAAAGATGGTAAATTTCCACAAAATATGGCCTGTTTTTATAAAAAATTTGCAAAAATGGAATAAAATTAAAAAAAGTTAAAATGGTATAAAAGAAATATAGAAAAATAAAATTAAATTTAATAAAAGTTTAAAGAATTTATAAGCAGTTTAAAGGAACATTTTTTGATTTTTATAAGGTAAGGTTTTTCAATATCTACAAAAATTTAAAAGACTTGTGCCCGTAATTTCAAAAAACAGATATCTGGTCGTGTTCGTACCTAACAGTTATCTTTACCCACCGGTAAAAATAGATTGGTAATTTCAACGTTAATTTTGCCTAAATTTTTTTCCGTTAAGTTTTCTTTTAAAATATGGCAACATCTGTATTTTTATTAATATTTTAAATTAACTGTCAAAAATCGATGGTTTAAAATACACTACAGTTCAACCAGTAGGTCAGACAAACATGTTAAAATTATCAAAAATTCGTTACATCATAGATATCTACCCTACAAGAAATGAATGAGCGAGTAGTCACATTTTTCATTTTCTTAACACCAAAATGAAAAATGTGACTACTCGCTCATTCATTTCTTGTAGGGCATACACAGATAGATATCTGTTTGTAGAAATTACGGGCATTACATTCAGAAATAAAATTCTGTGAAATACATACATATGTATTATTGAAAGAAAATATTGAGCAATATTTTTGGAGAAATGTATATATGTTACTTTTAGTCTTATATAACTAAGACAACAATAAATTTATTCGTAACGTTTTAAGGCGATACTTAAGCTTTGCCGATATATCGATACACCAAACTTTTTATAGAATACGAACTTTTTATAGACTAGGTATCTACTGAACAATTCGTTATTTCGTAAGATATTAAAGGAACGCACATAATCTGATCAGTATTGTTGCATTTATAAAAAACAGACATAGAATGTTTTTAATATAACCCTTTAAATTGATTTTACCCTGTTCTAAATTCGCCAATCATTAAAATTTGCAACTTATTATAGAAGTACTTAATTAAAAGTACGCGCTCCATCTTTATTGTATTTCGCCTATTTAATAAAACAATTTTAGTAAAAAAAATTATAACAGAGAACAGTAGTAAATCGTTGTCAAAGGAGTGTCCAATTTCAGTGTTATTTGAGGTCCAGAACTTGTTTTGACTAAAAATTGTTTTAAATATTTTACAGTAAGGAAAAGGTTTAGTTTTGGAGTGAGATCATTTTGGATTGTGTAAGATTTTATGTTGTTAATTTAACAAATTGTAAAGCTTAAGTCATTTGAATGCCGCTTACATGTTTTATAGAAACCGAAAGCCGAGAATTTGAAATACATACTTAAAAATTTGAGTTGGAACGATGGAAAATAAACTACAAATTTCGACTGTTAAAATACCAATTTATATCTTGAGTTGGTTAGCATTGTGTATGTGCGTTTGCATTCTAAGTCTTTGAAGCCTTATTTCATTTATACCACTAATAAAACAATGAGATTTGCGAAATGTGAAAATGAGAATTTTTTTGAAATCCTGAATTTAAGAATTCTGAATATAAAAAATCCCGAATTTAGGAGTTCTCAAAAATTTGGGTATTATTTCATTTCTATTTTGGGACTTATTTCATTTCGTTGAGGGTTTATTTAATTTTAATTTATGAAAAAATACCTCAAAAATAATCCTTTATGAATACGGGAGAAGAAAGTGTTTGAAATTCAACAAAGTAGGTAAAAATAACTGACTCAAGGACTCCAAATCATTATTATTATTAACTCTAACAAAAATACAAAAAGAGAACAGAATATTTGGCGTAGAAAATCAAAATCTTCACAAAATATATACACACACACTTCTAAATATAATCTTTTGTTTTATCCTAACAATCACGTGGTCAAACCTTTAATATAAAATGACTTTATCATTTGACATCAAGCACAATTCTCAAACGTTTTTCAATTGTTTGATTTTTACATCCAAATTCAAATTGATAATGATTTAAATATAAACATTTGCCATCAAATGTTTTATCAATTTGATGTTAAATTCGTATCAAATGTTAAATTTAAATCAAAACTAAACTTGGCAATACTAAAGCAAAAAATAAATTTAAACATTAATAATGGAAATTAAAGTAAAATTTTTACTTCGTGGTTAAATGTTTTTTACAAGTGAACGATTTATTTCTTGTGAAAAAAAATTATTTGTGGGTTACATAAAGAATACGAATTTAAAAAAATTTAAAAGAAAAGTAAATAAATTATAAGTTTGTTGTATGATCGCGGCGCTACAATCCTGAAAGTAAAAGGGAGCCAATTATTTCAATTAGAGGACAACATTATTTCATCTTTTAGCTATGGTGCCGAATGTTTATCTCAAAGTTTATTTAAATAAATAATGAATATGAATAAAATAAAATATTTTTATTTATGTTTTACATTTGAAAATTATTCGAGAATTACGTTTGAAAACATGTTGAAAATAAATGCAAAGAAAACGTTTGATATCAAATCATTTTCAATTTGAAATAAAACCTCCGTGTTTGTTGGGATAACTTTAATATGAAAAAATATGGGTACACATTGCTGTATATTTGCGTGCGGCATTAACTTTGATATTGCACTAGTCTCCAGATTATGAAATTCTAGGGTTGCAATTTTTGTATTTTTTTCTTATTTTTTTTATATTTAAATACAAATACGCCTACATCCAACTTCAAGTTAAAAAGTGTAAGAATAACAAAATTGCAGAGTTCATGAAACTGAGTATCCCTTCCAAATCTTCTTACTCCTCTCACCAATAATTTCTAGAACTGCTGCAGCAAAAATTGCAAGTCTAGAGGATGGCGATTAAATGCGGCTCAAAAAAAATTTAATTTACGACTGAAAATTATTTTAATGCTCCTTGCTCAACGTCTTCAGTCTGCAAAGTTTTCGCTGAAATGATAACGTTTAGTACTAGACACCACAAAAGTATGAAAAATATCCATTTTGTCTGCCAAATATTACAAATTTTAAATGTTTCTACAAACATGCATCAAATATTTGTCCAAGCCCCAATCACTACAATCAGAGTTGCCAGGTAAGGGGTTTTCCCTAGATTTAGGGTTTTTTTCATTTAGGTGCAAATTTAGGGTGTTCAAATTTTTAGGGGGCATAAATTAAAATTAAGGGTGTTTTTAGGGGGTTTAACTACTTACTTGTCTGTACAAAATGATAACTATGTAGTACAGCATGTTTTTGGTGGACCAAACATCGCTAGATTCCCGCTATACGCGTTTGAAAATCGCTCAAACTATAAAATTCCGGCAATAGTTATACACAAAGTTAACGAAAATGAGTTGGCAACACTCGATATTTTTAAAGAAACTTCATTACAATGATTATTTATAAATGTACTAATGGATGTGTCAGAAGCTTAAAGACCTAACTCCACCTTTCGAAAATTGTTTAGTATCTAAATAGTTGTGAACTCTTTTAAAAATTAGTTTGTTTAAATAATTTTATATAAAAAATATGAAAAATCGGTTAGGGATTGCATTTTACTTAATTTTTTTTTCATAAGCCTTTAGCCAGATAATAGAAAAACATACTTTACAAAATTAGGCATTTATATATTGCTTTATATCGACTGACGACAATATGTCATAGTCGTAAGTTATTTTTCCCATTAATTATTAAATTATAGTACTTATTGTTTTGTTTTGTTAAATCTTTAATCTCTAAAATGGCCTGAAGTTACAACGTCTGCTGAGTTTTTCCGATGGGTTATTGCAATCGTTACACGTTGAAATTACCAATATACCGAAAATTGCATACATTATATTTTTAAAAATTGTGTAAATTCTTTTATAAAAAAATGCTAGAAAATGCTAAATAAATAAATGGAAAATGCCAAAATACTGCTAAATAGGAAATTTAGCTAACCATTCTAAAATGGGTACGGCACGCTGATTGACATACAATCAAATATATTTTAGATAAAACTGTAAAGGACCATAAGCACACAGGAACATATTCACATGGGTGGCTTAGCAAAAATTAACAAACCGTAAAAATATGTAGTAAAAAACCACAACAGAGAACAAACATCCTTTCGGATTTCGTTACATGTTATAGTTTTGCACGTGTTTCTTCATATTAAAAGTACTATTAAATTAAATAAAATTAAATTAGGAAAAAATCTTTTAAAGACAAACACACATACGAAAACAAAAAGCTTTTTATCGCTCTGTTAATAAAAGTAGGTGCTGTATACTGACAAACAAGCAAGCCAAAAAGCTTTATGTACATTAACATTGTATAAGAGTTTGTTTATCAAAATATATCACATCATTTTAAATATGCAGGTGAGTTTTGGAAATTCTCTTTTATTTTACAGTTATTTTCGAAATATAAATGTATGTTTGTACATATACACGGTCAAGGCCAATCAAGGCCATATGTAACTCATGGTGTTCGTATGTGTGTTTTAATGGCTGTGTGCGCTATTGTGAATATGAGCCATTTAAAAATGGTATAATTAAAATTAAAATAAAACTTCCTAGTTTAAATTATAATTTATTTATAAGGGTATTAATAATTTCATTTATAAAAATCTTTAATTTGGGTGGTTATTGCGAGGAAAGAAGAAATTGGTCTAGTCAGCACAACCATTTACATTAGGATGGCACAAAAAAGCTAATTGACTTAATTTTTCAACATGATTCTTAGTTAACAGAAGCGAGATTATCATAATAACATTTACCAAATTAGATAAAAAGCTTTGTGTATTAATATGGGATTAATAATAATAAATATGTAACTTGGCAAACCATTATAATTAAATAAACCGTATACAAATGCAATTTTTAA
Source organism: Pollenia labialis (assembly GCA_949318255.1). NCBI lineage: Eukaryota > Metazoa > Arthropoda > Insecta > Diptera > Polleniidae > Pollenia > Pollenia labialis. The sequence continues at coordinate 104,831,013 of OX439140.1, forward strand.
AGTAGTAAAACGAAATTAATATGGTTATGAATATTATTGTCACCGAAACCGTATTAAAGTAAATATTAGTTCTCCTTGGGCAACAAAAACTATTTTATGGTTACCTTCGGTCATCCCAATAAAAAGTGGAGCTTCCAACGAAGCAGGCTTGTAAGAGAGGAACGTTAAAGTTTCGCTTAAGAAATCGTTTACGGAAGACATGAATTTTATATGGCGTTTTATTCAGAGTTTGTTAAAATTGGAAAACGCAACAATTAGCTTTTCACACTGAATTTTTTGTTGTTACCGTTATTCTTTAATGTGCTTCCTTACAAACTTGCTTCGTAGTAAGGGAATGTCGTGGCTATTCAAATGTTATATTTGTTTTAATAAGTGAAAAAAGTGATATAATATAATAGTCTGATAGTGTATAAAGTAATTTCTGAAAAATTGAAGGAATATGACTATTACAAAAAGCTTTATAAAATACATAACTGAAATTTAGCTCATAGAATAAATTCGAAAAATAAAAAATGTTGAATATTTTATACAATAATATTAAAATACCCAGAAAAAGCTGCCTTCTCGAGTCCTGAACTTGGATTTGATTTTTAATATCTGTTAAAACCACTCTGAAATTTAAAATGCACTTAAAATAAATATATTTATTCGTCTGCTGAACAACTGTTTATATTCTATTTACGATATTTTTTATAAATACTATTATAGTGTAGAAGCAAAATGTAATGAAAGCAATTTTCAATTTAAATTTTTCACAATCAGACCAAAAGTCATTGGAATATGTGAGAACAAAAATATGTGAAATGGGCTTAAATGGTTGTTAAGCGGTCACAGCCATAACAAACACTTGGTGGACTCTTAGAAGTTCTTCCAACATATTTTAAGCCTAAGGTACACGGAATATGAAAAGCCACATGCGTATGTGATTCCCACGTAATTTTGACGTTATTACAAAGCCAAAATGTCCACTGTGTGTTCTGTGATGAGGTCAAGAGTACGTCAGAACCACATGCACATGTTGGTTTTCACATTCCGTGTACTCTAGAATTTAGTCACGTGTATGGACCAATAAAAGAATTAGGACAAACATGTGGGATGACACTTCGGAAGAGATGTTATACACTCTTACGTTGGGCAGTTTAATTCAGCTTTCGGGCTTACATATTTCTTAAATTCAAAAGTTAATTTATATTCAAAATATGACTTTAAAATATCTATTAATTATTTGATGTAAGACGAATTTAAATCATTTAATTTACATTTTTTACTCATCCCAAGCCTTCACAAACATTTTCTTTTCTTTACTTCTCTATTAATGAACCCATAATGATTTATCTTAAAAACAAATCTAATTTTACTTTGAAAATCTATTTTACTTTGAGAAACATTTATTACACTTTAGCCGTTAAATGTTTAACACCTTCTTTTTTATGGTCTTATGTTTGCTGTTGTAATAAAAACAAACGTTATTGAAATCAATAGTTAGTTGTCAATGAAGATTTAAATTGACAATAAATACTTTTCTGTCAGAGGTGTTGAACGACATTATTACGACTGTCATCAGTTAGTTTTGGTCGTTCACATTAGACAGCAAATGCAAAATGTTACAATAACCTTGACCATGGATATTGATTTTATTACTACACATTTTTTATTTATGTTTTTTTTTAAACCTTTTATGATTGAATAACATATTTGCTTTAAAAGTAGCCAAATGTTTTTTCCTATTAGGACCGGTCAATTTGGTTGGGGTCAAAAAATAAAAAAAAAATAAAAAATCTTAAAGAAAAAGCGTAGTCAGAAAGAAATTCCAAGAAAATTACTTAAATATTTTTGAGCTTATAACTTTTTTCACAATTTTTAGAAAACTGTTGCTGCCTATTTTTGATTTGCGAAAGAATTCTTTGCATTCGTACAACTACATTTAAAACAAATATAAAGTTTTTAGAATTTGTTTTTGTTTTAAATGTATGTAGTTGTACGAAAGAAAAAATTCTTTCGCATGTCGGAAATAGGCTTTTATTTTGTCTAAAAAAACACAACAATTAACTTTTTAAGGGAACCTTCATTACTGTTAAGGTAGATGTACATTAGGTTGTCCCAAAAAAAATAAAAATTTGGATTTTGTCGGAAGATCTTTCCTAATTTGGATACTCATAAGGTAAAGTATTTTTGAGAATTTTATCAGATTTTTCGGAAGTGCTTTAGAGGTCGCGCAAACTGATTTTGTACCAAAAATCTAGCGTTTTTGACTTTTATTGAATTATTATTGAAAATTGCTAAAAAATCGGTATTCTGAGTAAATATTCTTAAAGAAAATTTTCCGATCTTTAATTTTATGTGCATAAATAATAAGTTTCGTCAGGGATTTTCCACATTTTGATACATTATATAACAGTTTTTCGTAAATCTTCAGCAAATATGAAAAAAAATGCTTTATAACTTTTAAAATTTGTATGAAAACTAAAAAAACTAATGATGCCTTTTAAACTGCTTTAAAAGGGTATAACTCGAGAACGGTGAGAGAAAATTCATTTTTTTTTGCTAATTTATTTAAAACTTCATAATCTTTTAAACTGCATCATTAGCTTTTTTAGTCTTCATACAAATTTTAAAAGTCATAAAGCATTTCTTTCATATTTGCTGAAAATTTACGAAAAACTGTTATATAATGTATCAAAATGTGGAAAATCCCTGACGAAACTTATTATTTATGCACATAAAATGAAAGATCGAAAAATTTTCTTTAAGAATATTGACTCAGAAGCTGAAGAAATATCTATTTTTTTTTACCAATTTTCAACCAAAATTCAAAAAAAGCCCAAAAAGGTCGATTTTTGGTACAAAATCAATTTGCGCGACCTCTAAACCACCTCCGAAAAATCGGAAAAAAATCTCAAAAATTCTTAGCCTTATGAGTATTCAAATTAAGAATGATCCCCAAAATTTTTTTTTGAATGGGACACCCTAATGTACATAACTCGCTATAGCGCGCGTTCAAAAAAGTTTAACTAGTGTCTTTTCACAGAGCAAGTTACATATAATTATTTTCTGTAGTTTTTAACGCGTCGTGTATTTTTGACAAGTAACCAGCTGCCATTAAAAAAGGAATAATTTGTGAATCACGGAGCAAAAATTTATTGCAGAGGTGCAAAAACATACAGTACTGTACAAAAAATGAAGTCAGGACTACAAAAACAAAGAAAAAAAAGATCGGAAGCTTGTAATTTTATAAGCATAGGGTAAATTTTTCTAAGTACAACTAAAAAACAGCTGACAGAAAGGGTTTTCACACTGCGCGTTCTGTAACTTGCCGTTTTTCATGCGCTAATTTATGTTTTAAAACGATGAACTTATGTACTTCAACCTTTATGCCTCTTTTTTGATATAAACAAAAAAAGTGATTTGCTTTGATAGGTGGGGTATAGGGTACACAAAACTTGGTCGCGGAACCGTCTCTGTTGAGAAAAATCTCCTCAATCTCTTGAAAGTATGATTTGAATCCAAATTTCTTTCGAAAATTGTCTTAGAATCTTGTAGATTAGGAAACCCCAAAAAAATACAATTTCTTAAAACTTCTGCATCATATATTTAATCACAGTTTACAGTACTTTTAAAATCACAAACATTGAAAGCTTTATTTTTATTCAGTTATACATACGGTGACCATTCGTCCTTTTTTAAGAGGACAGTCCTTTTTTTTGATACGGTGTCCTTTAAATTTTTTTTGTTGAATTGTCCTTTTGTTAAATTATAACTTCTGCTTTAAACTCAAACAGTATTGGGGGATTCACAAGGAGTCATAAAGTCATATGTCTTAAAAAAATAACACGAAAAAATACAACTGTTGTAACAACCCCTGATAATTCAGATTGCTGTTTTAAATTAAAATCAGCTGACTTAAAACAAATATTAAATAAAATTATTTACCAAAAATAAAAATATTTTTTAATTCTAATCCATGAATAAATAAATTAATTTCGATCTTAACTGACTATTTTTCAGACGAAAATCAGAAATAAATTTTATTTTTTTAACAAATTTGTTGCAAAAATTTCTAGCCGCATGTTAAATTCGGATGTAAGCCGGATTAATTTTACCATCAACGGCGACTGCTTACAAAAACTAATGCGGCTCAGCCGCTCAGCGCTGGTCTCTTCTTATTAATTACGACAACACAATAAACATAGCAAGCAAAAGTTCTATTTATTTAAGAAACTTTTTGTTTACAGAGCAACAACAAAATTTTTGAACCATTGTAAAATGTTAGAACATTATGACAATATAACATGATAGCACCCCTTGTGAAAACCCCATATAATTTTATTTTCCCAAAACGCCAAAATTTAAATATTAATACAGCAAAACAAACTGGTTAACACTAATGCCAGCGTTAGATCGAATTCTAAAATTGTTCTTTTCATTAAAAGAATATTTTCTCTATCAACAAAGGAGCCGTATGATATGGCAAAAATTATTTTGATGATTTATGTGCTGGATTGTGTTTACTTAAGAATCAGTTTTAATAACAAAGTACAAATTTTAAAGGGACTGTGCGGAATTTGAATTAATTTTATGTAAAAACAGTCATATTGAAAAAATACTTCTAGAGAAAAATATTAATTATTTTAAATTATTAATTTTTTTTGTTTTTAAGACTTTTACATAAATTTTTTCTTAATATGAGTTTCAAAGTAATTTTATTGATTTTTATATAGACAATAAAATAAGTACATATATATTAATAGTAGTTCTACTTGCTACTTTCATATTCTTTGAATTAACTTATCACCTATCCAATAACCTTGATACTATTTACCATTTTTACCACATTTCGAATAAACATGGTGGTTACACAGAAAGAAAAACACTCGGGATAAATCAAGTTTTTATGATTACTTTAAGTACGAGTCGTACTCAGAAATTCAAGTACGAATAACTCTAAAACGTACTGAAAACAATCCTCAATGGGATTACTTTCGAAAATCAATCCCGGAATTTACTTAAATATGTATAAAATTCAACATTTTTATTTTTTCGAATTTATTCTATGAGCTAAATTTCAGTTATGTATTTTATGAAGCTTTTTTGTAATAGTCCTATTCCCTTAATTTTTTTTTAAAGGAATAGAACTATTACAAAAAAGCTTCATAAAATACATCACTGAAATTTAGCTCATAGAATAAATTCGAAAAAATAAAAAATGTTGAATATAATAAAGTAAACTATGAAAGGAAATAATTCCCAGTTTCTATATGTATAAAATTCTTAAATCAAGTTAAAAAAAAGATTAAACTTTCCGGCTTACGCATGTTTTGAATTTCTATACACATTGAAAAAAGGTCTGGCCAGACTCATGTGTTCCACGAAGGGTTAAAAGTAAATTTGAACTCTTGCTTCTCATTTAGTTTATATTTTTGGTTAAAACTGTACATAAGATTTCTAAAGTTAAGACCATATCGGGCATGATGTTGGTATTTTATCATTCTGTAAGATGTAACACCGGTAAGTAAATCAATCATAATAATTTTTTCTTTCTAATTTCTTTTTTGGTTTTTTTTCAAGCACGAATTCGGAATAAAATCGACTTTTGAATACTTGAAATAAGCATATTTTGTTTTATATAAATTTTACTTGTAAATTTGTAACTAACTTGTAGTTTTGAGAAACAGCGCCCAGTTAGTGCTCATAAGGACCCGTAGAAATATTTTTTTTGTTTACCCCCCGTTTCCAAGTTCCAAGTGCAAGTTAAAAAAACTTGCTTTTTCTCTAACATTTACACAATTTTTGTACTTCCAGCTAATCGGCTGTTTCCTCGAATTTTCGTTGATAATACGTATGCACTACTTGCATGTCGTAACGTAGGGTTCGCCAGTTTCACTTTTTGTATTCGAAGAGGCTGCTTATCTAGTCGTGAAGCGTGCTTTTTAAAAACTAACACGTTAAAATTCAGTATTTATTTAAAAAAAAAATTTATTCGAAAGATCAATACATGAATTTTGGAAGTCAAATTTTCTTTATTTTATTAAATGAGCCGTGCGCCATTAAAAATTACGAAGTTGTATCTATGACTGATTATCAAAATAAATTAAGATTATGTGGAAGCGTTGTTCTAAAATTTTCATAATGATTTGCCAGAGTACACTGATTATAAACGTCGAGAAGTGTGCTAAGTATGACAGTACGCTAACCCATTAGTCAATTTTATCGGGCTTAAAAAGGAAAACCCTTGAAATTTAAATAAATTAGTTTTTATGAAAGGAAATACTTGTTTTGCCCTGGGATGTTACTAAATTGACTATTACATATGGGGCGTTTCATCTCAAGTGGCCCAACTTTTGAAATCGATGTCTTCCGATTTGAAAACAATTTGCACCCGGGTTAGTCCTATTAAAGGCTAGTTTACACGGTAGTACATAGTATTACGACATTATGTAGAATGAGAAAAATCATACCATGTAAAAGCAAAATGTATTGAGTAAGAGAGAATACGAACACAAAATCTGACAAGCGGTCGGTAAATGATTTTTTTCTAAACCATTTTAAAAACTCATGTATTTTCATCACACCAGAGGTGTATTTTAACAGAGTATATTAAAGGTGGTAGCATTTTTATACAATTACAAAAACAACTAAAATCAATTCATGAAATTTTCATGTTGTTTTTTGTTAAGCTGTAACCATCTGATTTTTTGTTATTATTTTTTATTTTACTTGTACCATTCGTGTAAACATGAAAAATACATACAACAGATTTTTATTTTTTTCTTTTAAACACGGAGAGCATTTCATAATATTTTGATTCTACAAAGTCGTAATACATTGTATTACCGTGTAAACTGGCCACAAATTTTCAACAAGATTGGCCAACAAGTTTCTGAGTGAGAGGGGGTCAAAGTTGACATTTTGGAAATATAGGTGACCTTTCTAATCCATTTAACTTATTACCTATTGGTATTAGTAAAATTTGTCCCAAACAAATTACTTAGCTATTTCTTCAATTTTTCGAACAACATTTTTTTTTTAAACTAGAAAATTTTTTCTATATTTTTTTTTTAAATTTAAAAATTTTTAATGTTTTTTTTTTTGCTCAAAAGAAATCAGAAGACATATATTTTAAAAGTGGCGTCGTTTGACATAATATCCTCCATATGTATGTACATGTATTGTATATTTATTAAAAAAAAAATTATTTTTATTCTGTAGTTCTTATGTAAATACACAACTTAAATGTATTTTGTATTTTAAGTACATGACATAAAAGCATTTTGTATTTCAAATACAGCAATGCATATTTTTATTGGTTTGGAACCACTATGAACTAGTATGTTTAAAATTACCAGACCTAAAAAAGTAGCCATTGGATACCAAAAACTTAACCAGACTCTTCTTCAGCATGCCAACTTTAATAAGATGTGAGGTAGATTTATTAAAAAAAAACGTTTTCTTAAAAAAAAAATTCTTTCAGAGAATAACAAAAAATTTTAAATTTATAATACCAAATTTGAGTTGATATATACATATAGAAAATAGGCTCTCTATATGTGTTTGCATTATATTCAAACACAAATTAAGATTTATTTGCTTATGAATTTTGAATGTATTGGAAGTTTTCCCATTCGCAAAAATTTAATTCAATTATTCGCTTTCGCAGTGGCTTAGAATTTATTTTCATTGAAATAGAACGTACGTCAAAAAAGTAAACTACAAGCAAATAGGTGAATGTAATCTCTAAAATTCCATATAGTACATACATATACTTCTGTAGCAGTCTGTACAACACTTTTATCATTTGAACGAAATTAAAAAAAAATTTGCTGCTCCCTACACTAGTCACGAGGGTATTTCGCGTTTGTGCTGATGTGTGTAAGACATAAAAATATTGATTATGAACCCGACACCATCGACTCAGTATCACTTTCTGAGTTAATTAAACGATGTCTATCCGTCCAGCTGGCTGGTTGTCTGTCCATGTGACCTTATGCGCAAAGTACTGGACGCTATTTTGATTTTTGATTTGGTTGTCATAAGGAAGAGCCTATTGAAAATGTTGAAAATCGGTTTATAATTTTATATGGCACCAACACAAACTTGTTTTCGGAAAAGTCTGGGTGCCAATAAACTATCTTATACCACGGGTACCATATAAAACCTATCTCAAAAATTGCTTTAAGCTGAACAAATATCATAAGGATGTTGATTTTGTCATATTATTCGACACAAATAACTTTAATATAAATGCTAATATAATTTCTTTAACCGGGTTTATTATTGGCCATGGGTCCCAAATATGTGTCTACACTCACAATATTATTACAGTAACGGACTGTAGTTCATTTAAGAAGTTTTCCGTTCAGTCGTTTTTTAATAAATAAACATTTAAAATTCCAAGCAAATTTTATTTAACTGATTCATACATATATTCGAAAACTAAGTGCATAATAATACGGATTTTCAGTAGCAGTTAATATTGTCCGGTGATTAAGTTAAATTCTTCTTTATGTAAAATTAAATGATTGTAATTTTAAATAGGGAAAAGTTCATTTTATTTTTACTGTGAAAAATTCAATCGCGAATTCCGTAAAAACAAATGAATATTCACTTATTTTATATAATTTATCTACCAAAAAAATATATTTTTAGTTATCTATAAAAAACGATTTTGCGATTTGATTCCCATTTTCTATTTGTTGAAATAATTTAGTTAAATGCATCAAATTTTTTTAAGTAAAATAATTGCGAATCCATATTGTTCATGCTGCTGGTGTCCTATAATTGAGAGTTCTTCTTAAAAAAAAACAGGGTCAGTACAACAAAAGTAAAACAAACTTGTGTAACATATCTTCCCCTTAATATAACAATAGCGTAAATATGTGCTCATACGCTATTATTTTTTTTATTGCATATTTATAATCTCCATCATTGATTCTATTTCTGGTAAAAATTTCGTCAAATTCTACTTCCAAAAAGTGGGACAAAATGTCGTTGGGAAAAATAGTGTATAATTTCTTGTTCAAAATGTTCCTTCAATAAGTGTTTAAGCTCATATGCGCTATTTTACTTGAAATTGCCACTCCAAAATTGTTAAAAGAATAAAAGTGTATACGCATTATACTCCATTTAAGTCTGTAGAAAAAAATACAATTTATGAAAACTTTAACGCATAAAATAGCTTATAATAATATACACTATTGTTTGAGAAATAGTTTCATTCCGACCATCGAAAGCTGCATGATCTCCAAAATTTGTGCAAGAAGAATGTAATTCGTCGTGGCTCGCAGTCATTTTTTTATAACTTACAAGGTGGAAAGAAGCGAACTTGTTTAGATGAGCCAGATGAAGCAGAGGAAGAGAAAGAAGACGAATGAACTTCTAGTTATTTTTGATTTACACAATGTATACCTTAATTTGTCATAATTTTTTGTTTTTAATAACCCAAATTGAAAAGTAATGAATATATGCCACTGAATTAACAAAACTATGAATTAACCATCACTGTTTTTTAATGTTACAAATTGATATTTTTGAGATCAAATATTTTAATAAAAATACCGTAAAATTATTGAATAAAACAGCGTATACCATACAAAATAAAATAGTGTATCAGGTTTATCATACGAATTCCTTAAAAAATAAAATAGCCTATATGGAGGACTTGCACTTTGAATGACAAATGGATGGTCTTAAAGGATACGTAGAATAAAAAAAATGGTCAATTTAAAGACAAGAAATGGTATTATGTATTCGTCGAAAAATGCAATAAGAAGAATTTTTATTTACCGCGATATTGAGGTTTTAATAGACATCCGATTTGACAAAAACTTTAAACACGATTTTCTCAAAACTCCAAAAAAATTGTTATATTGAGGGGACGATATATTTTATTTATTTTGTTTATTAAATTTTTCGTTTTTGATAATTGTTCACTTTTATTTTAAAAATTTATTTAAAAAATGCGTCCATTCGCTAAATTGTTATATTAAAATTAGGTTTTCCAATACCGGTGTAATCGATACCGAAATACCGGTATAAAATCGAATACCGTAATTGGATTGAATAATATAATATAATTGCAATATTGTTTTATTCTTGGTGGTTTCTGGTGCTTTGTATTTAGATAGTTTTATTCCATAAATAATATTGAAAATACCGATTATACAGGTGACGAGATTTCCTCAATACCGAAAATACCGAAACCTTCGGTATTGGAATCCCTAATTAAAATGTAATTAATAATCCAAATTGTATGCGGGGTTAAGCACAAATCGATTTGGGGTATGTAAATAAAAATATTCTCTCTCTCTCTCTCTCTTATTAGAAAAACAAGCAGACAGGTGTCTGTCTGTTGTTTTTTAGAAATCCTGCTCTTTTGTGGAGTAAACGAAAATTACTAAATTTAATAAAATAACTGAATATTCCTTTGTTTGTACGGAATATGTAGTTTATTTTTTGAAAGTTATTTTATAACTGAATATTGCTATGTTTTCTTGAAACATGGAGTTGAATTTTTGACAGTAAAAATTAAATGAACTTTTCGATAAAAATAAATTAAAATAAGTACCCCTGTTTTTAACTGAATTTAAATTTATTTTATATTACAATTTCATTCAGTTAATTTTACGTACAGAATGTGAGTGTATACTCAGCAAAAACTGATGCATTGTCGGAAGCAGTAATGTAAGGAAGAATTAGGTCGAAGAGCTTACACTTCTATGAAATTTTACATCATTTTGTTTGGAACTCCCCGCGTAAAAGATCTGCTTCAAATAGCTGAAATATGCTTATTTCACACTTTAAAAACTAACATAATTTACGTGAACAAAATTAAGCACTGAATAAATGGTTATTTGAGAGAAATAATAAGTTTTATATATAATTTCAGTGTAGGGTCCTATATACATATATACTCTGTCCGCCTGCGGTGAAGGTCATAAAAAGGACTAAGCGAAGTAATCGAAAAAATTTATTGATATTTCCGTAATCTATAAAGTTCAACCAAATAATAATGCTGTATAAAATGGCATTAATATTCCTTGAACAGCAGAGTTAAATTTTTTTTATCATAAAACTGTTATTTTAAAAACACAAATCGTTAATTAGTTAAGGACCTAGTTTTACAAAATTGTGTACTGTTTTTACTATTTTTACATGAAGGTAAAAGTTACTTAACTTTTTTCCTAAGTGATACTTTCAAAATTGAATGCTCGATTTATAAAGTTGTAAAAATTAAACATTTTTTGTATTTAATTGACCTAAATTTATTAAAAAAAAACTTGTTTTTTCCTACGTATTTTCTTTTCTAAAAAACGCGGACATTTTTAAACAAATAAATTACAAATAATGCCACACACGATTCTAACCAATCTTTATTGCTTTTTTCGGACTTATTTTTTTTCTTTTCTTGTTTTAAGTATTCAAAATATTAAATGTACAAATAAAAAATAATGACAGCGACAGAAACAAAAGAACATTGAATAGTCATAAATTCCCATAAGTAATACATTAATTGTATTTACTGTCATTAAAATATCAATTTCAATATACTACATTTATTCACACACATTAATCTTAATAAACCCAGCTAGCATTTTGTGTCATAATTGATTCTTTTAGGAATCAGCTTTAAAAGCAAAATATCCACATATGAGCAAATTTTTCGAACACAAATTACACTCTCGTTTTGAGAAAATGGTACCCTATCTCAAAAAATCATATGTGGTATATTTTCTGATTCTTATTTAAGCATATAAATATAGCATAGCTGTTTTGATACATCAGTTTAAAAATTCAAAACATTTAAAAATCCTTATTTGAACATATGAATGAATCATATTTGAAACCCCTATCAATTTCAATCATCAAAAGTGATTTAGAAATTCCAATAAGGTTAAGGTTTTTACTAAAATTATCACCCAAATGCTAGCTGGGTAAACAATAATAAAAATGAAAATACATATGTAGTAGTGTAGGTAAAATTTTTTGCGTCATATGCACATCGCGATTCTTGTTCTTTTGTTCATTCCAAGAAAATTTGTCAAAGAAACCATAGGCTAAAAATGAATTTCGAGCCCCCGGATTTTTCACAATAGGTATTTTTCCAAAATATTCAAGAATAAAGGCAACAAATTGTATTTGCTTTAGCCAAACGTGTATGTTGCGGTTTTTAAGTTCCAAAAATCCCTTTATTTTTTTGCTTGCCACCAGAGGGCGCTTTCGTACAATTTTTAGATTTGATTAACTTTTTATACCCTCCACCACCACTAATGCTGTATAAGGGTATAGTTAGTTTTTTATTATTCATCTTAGAGCCCATAATGTATAATATACATATATAATATATATATATTATATATGAATAATTCTAAGTCGTTCTAGCGGTGCCCATTTGTCCATCTGTTGAAAACAAGCTCACCTTCGAAAAACTCAAACGAAAACAACAATGTTGGTGTTAAATTCCTTCTTGTTATCCTAGGCAGTTTGGGATTGAAATCCAGGGAGTTATGAGTCCAAATGTGCAATCACCACCCTTACAATTAATCATTTTCTTACTAAAACCAGCATAAGTGGTGGTATAATGCACGGATTGATATAAGATTTGGCACAAATTCGTTTTCGAATCATACTGTTAAATTTTGAGAAAATCGGTCCATTATTTACCATGGAGCCCATATAAATTTCCCTCTCGAAAATATTTGATTAAATTAAATTTTATATGACTTTAAATAAAAGCAGAAAGATTTCTGATTATCGGTCATTTATTGAACATATGAAGGTCTAAACCGCAACCAATTTCAATATTGACGTCCATTTTGATAAAGACTAATTAATAATGTATATATCCCATATACGGCCCACGCCTATAATATCCTAACTGGCGATCGAAAATATCAAAGATTCGGCATAGTCGAATATAGGACTCTTACTTGTTTTGTAGAAAATTTATCAAATTATTGTGAAAATTTACGAATATTTGACTTTCACAAAATGCAATCTCAAAGTTTAAATAGCCCAAAAGAGATTTTGCATTAACCAGTGTAACCAAAATATTTGCAGAAACATAACATTCTTGATTTTTTGGTATAGAATTTATCTATTTTTAAACCTGCCGTTAAAAATCATCTTTTAGGATGGGTTTTAAACATGGAGATAAGATAGTAAGTCATCTTTAATCTGTGTTTTAAGTTTTTAAGATACTTTTATTTACCAATTTCCAACATAAGCAGCTGTAAAAAAACATAGATAGAACACAGAAAAATGCATTGTTCTATTAACAGCCATATTCATAAAAAGTTATTATTTAAAGCTCATAGTATGTAATAACTATCAAACGCTTTTTGTCTTATAAACCTCTTATAAAAATTTGAATTCATACACGTACATTAACAGGCTTTTTACTATTAACTGTTTGTAGCGATTTTGTGTTTAATTATGGAAACTTTATTTATATTTTGCTGCCATTTTCTTTAAACATCTATTCGGTTCACATGATATTCTATATTTAATTTTGATTTATAATTTTTTTTTAATTGTAGACCAATAATTAGTATTGTGGTTATTTCGTTCAACTGTTATATGGTCCAAATTTTGATATTTAATTAGGCTTAAGTTCATCGAATTTAATTTTCATTAAATTGTTTTTATGATGAAAGGAATTTTACAACATAAAATGAATTAAAATTTATTGATAATTTTTCAATCTTGACTGACCTGAGGCTCGAACCTAGGCGTTTTTTACGGATAGGCTAACCTTGCATGTTTCAATCGCAACCACTCGATATCTTCAGAGGGATTTGCCGAGTCTATCATCAAACCTTTTGTTTGAATTTTTTTTAATATATGATAAGAAAGTATTCGAATAAAAAGTTTGTTTACTTTTTATTAACATCACTATTATTAGGATTTGTTAATTTATTTTTTTTTAATATTTTTAAACAATAAGTTATTGTTTTCTACAAAAAAAAAAACAAGAAGTTGCAATTATTTAAAAAATAATCAAAGAGAATATCGGCATTTGCACCTGAACATATTCATTTAAATCAAATATAATTTTTTTTTAATAAATAACAATATAACTTTCAATTGGTTGTCTAAAATAAAAAAAAAATGTAGTAAAATATATTTAATATGCCCGTTTTAATAAATAAAACATTTTTTTCATTATTTTTCAAAATATTTCACAAAAATAATATCATAAAATGCAAGCACTTATCAAAATGTCATTTTATTTTTGGAATAAAGAAGGGCAAATCCAACAATAAATTTTCTTACTTTACAAATGGTTTATTAAAGGTTAATAGACTATTTTTCGTTTATGAATACAACTTTATTAATTTTGCCTTAAAACGGTTAATTAAACATAAATAAGTCAATTTTCACTTAAATATGGTTAATTAATCATATATATGTTTTTATAAATACGGCTATAAGCTTACAGTAATTTTCTAATCTAATAAAATAACATTCTTTACGAACGCAATGTTTATGAAGGTTTGTTTATTATGCACCGATTCTTATTAGATTCAACAAGATTCGTCCTAATAAAAATCAAAATGTATCTACCAAATGAAGACATGAAAGCCAACCAGCCAGCCAAACGGACGGACAATTTACAAAAACACTTCGTAAATTTTTTGTTTTAAGCGTGACAGATATTAGGATTTTCCAAGATGTCGAATAACCTTAAAGTTTGGTTAAATTTTATTTTATCACTCGCTTTTGTTACAATAAAATATAAAAACTAAACAAGTTTTATTTTTTTATTTGATGGGCTACCCTAGTGCACCCACAATGCTTTTTTGAGTATTTTTTAACTGGCTTGATTTTCTTCCGCTTTTTTTTATAACAATTTAATAAAATGAATAAGCATATAACATGTACATATAATCAAGAAGTTAACTCACCTTTTTTCTGTTAAAACTGAGAAACGATAATTTTCGAACATTATCATTCGATGAACCTTGACCGCTGAAACTCATTTTGCTTTAGTTTTTGACAGCCGTAAATGTTTTGTTTTCTGCTTAAATATATTTGAAGGGCCGATGGCCTATGGTCCTATAAATTTAATAATTTTCTTATAAACTTCTTTCGAAAATCTCGACATTAATGTGATGCTGGTGTTGATTTATTTGCAACTGTAAAAAACGAAGAAACAATTTATTATAAAAAAATGCATTAACTTCAATAACAATATTACAAGAAAAAATGTTTACATTTCTATAAATAAAATTTATTAATGTTACTTGGGATTAAAAAACAAAATAAAAACAAAAAACTTAAAATAAATTGCGCCTCGTTGTTTAATTAAAGTCACGCATTACTTATATCACGCAGCCTAATAAAAATCATTATTACTTTCATCATCATCTTCTTATTAATAAAAGCACGCGACTTTTCTTATGTGATCAATTAAGAATCAACTTGGACGATCACATCGCAGTGATGTGATCATCATCAACGCCTTTAAATTTTATTTGCTCTAAAGTGTGTGTGTTCGTATACATACATCTACATCCTAAACTCACCCAGACACAAAGTAACTTTCATACATTCACAATTTTAAAATCAAACAAACACTGTATTTTAATGGTCACAAATAAAAACTGAATTGAATTCAATTTATTGACTATGTGTTAATAATTTATGAATTTATATTGTTTACAATAATAAATTTTGAACGAATACCCTGAGCAGAAATGAAACGGTTTCTTTCCGTTTACATCATTCATTCTAATACGTACGTCATTTGGTCATTAAATGAAAAATAACATACATACATTTCTTTAAACTTAAAATTTGATATTTTTTGTGAAAACAAACAAAAAAGCAAACCATTGCTCTTAAATGGTTTAGTCACATTTAGCCAGTCAAAAATGCACGAGAAAATCTCGAGATTTTAAATTATTTTGTGAATCAATTGCATTTTTTGTATTTTTTTTTTTTTAAGGAACGCAATGCCTATGTGGTGTCTAAATAGCCTGACGGGTTGAAGTAGGTTATGTTTATGTGAAAGGCAATTTAATGACCGTTCTTCAGGGAATAAATAGCAAATTTAAATTTAATTTTTCTTTGGAATTTATTGGGTGTACATACAAATTTCTAGGGGGATACTCTGTATTGCGATGCGAATGAAAAATTGTAGCAAATCGAGTGATTAATACTCTAGCGTTTGCGCATTTTTCTTTTCACAAATCATCACTATTTATGTTATTTAAATTTTTAAACCAAAACAACTTAAGCAGCTTAACTTCAGTTTTTTTTTGCTTTGTTTTCAAAAAAAATTTGCGAAAGCGATATAGAGATAGAGAGAGAGTATTAATCGCAATAGAGAGTTGCTTACTAGTCTCAAATAAAATAAGTCACAAGAAGTTAATACTTTTTTCCTAAGCGATTAAAATTATTTGAGTTTATTATAACGATCTTTCAGCTCCAGCTCATGCTTGAACCAAAAGTAATTTTCTAATCAAACTTTTTGCGTTTACAAGATATTCAACTTACAATTTTTTTGTTTCGTTCATAAGTGATGCATGTTTTTCGATTTTAATGTTTTTGAGTAATTTATTAAGTCAAGATTAAACACCGACTCAAGCTTTTTAAGCATTTAAATTTAACATAAGTAGTTAGTAGACTTCTAGTCATTTTTTTTTTTTGCATGTTAAGGGCTAAAGAGCAAAATTGGCTGCCATCAGCTACGAAACAAATGACTTTAGGAGGACAAAGTTTGCGTTGTCAGGTACGTGACATTGTTGCACTGCAAATCAGCGTGCATTCAAGAAAGTAGACATAATCGGGGCTGCTCTGGAAATCAAAAACGTAAAACGCAAGAATTTTAAACGTCGTTTTTTAATAAGATTTCTGTAATAAAAGAATTTTATGACAAATAAAATTATAAAAATTCAAATGTGTATTAAAAACAACCTCCAAATTCTTGCGTTTTCGATTTCCAGAGCATCGCTGAGTGTCATAATTTATGAAAATCGCCGAAATCTAAAGCATTCCATGTTGAACTCGAAAGTAAAAGGAAGAATAAACCGAATTGTTGCTACCTGTAGTGTTATGCGATCGACTGGCCTAGTATTGTTAAGAATAGAGATGCATATTGGGAAGTTGTATTTCAAATTGCGACGAAAAATGTAGAATAGCGAGTAGATAAGATGTAGTGAATTTAAACGATTTCAAAAAGCAGTTTAATAATGGGTTTTTCATAGAGGTATCACACCAATACTTGTGTACTTAAAACATAAAGAGCTTTTTTCTAATATGTAAAAACTCTTAATTTGCACATCTCCGTAAGCATAAAATACAATCCGATTTGGTTATTGTTCAAAAATTGTCCACAGAAATAAATACAAAGAAGTAACAAGTTAGAATGTATAGTTGGGTTAGCCTGGCCATATGACCAATGATTGTATCACACTTATTTGTCTGGGAGTTGTGCAAAATTTTGGATAGTTTAGGTTTGTAAAATATTAGGTTTCAAAAAATCTTAACTCTTTACTAACTTCTATTCGATATTCATTTGAACTAGAACAATTTTCTGGAGTGTGGTTTCAATGGATCTTGTGGTCAATTATGAACCGATTTCAGAAAAATGTTAACTATCTTATCCTAACATAGAGATATATAAGGAAAAGCAATTGCGTTCAACTCCTATTACACCATTTCTTACTATTTTAAATGCTTGCATATTGCTAATTTGAATTCATTATATTTAACTGTAGATTTGTGTTTTATACACAAAATATACCGTTAGCCAGCCAAACAGACAGATACATTTAAAGCTATTTAGAAATAATTCTGAATATATCTATATTTATCAGCTGTGGGTTTGTAAAATAGTCCAATCTTTTTTAAGTCATGGAAACTAACAAAACCTTATTTCGGTTTTGCTAGTTTTAGCTGCTGTTCGGATTTGTTCATGTATATTTTGTCTAATTCTTGATTTGTCCGAAAAACATGATATTTTTCTCACGCCTATATCTCCGAAACAAATTGGAATTTTGTTTTCCTGTCTTCAGCATTGTTGTAGCTATAGACTTGGAGAGAAAAAGTTTGACTAACCCAAAAAAAAAAAAACTACACCTAGTGCCTAAAATTAGTTAAAATGATGAAAAATTTTAAATTTTGTACATACATATCTTTTTTCACCAATTAGGCCAATAAAAAACAAACAAAATACTTTCAAAAATTTTGCTTAACAATGTCGGCTTAACGTTCTCTTAACCCTTCGTCTTATTCATGAGTCTGGACAGACCTTTTTCGATTTTAAATGTTATTTTAGTATATTTAAAACACAGGTAGGGACTTGAAATTTCAGGTACCCTTCTAAAATTTAGTTTACTATAAAAAGCTGAAAAATATAACCTGGAAAGGATATATAAGGAAACTTATTCCAATATTTTACTGCACACATCACATTCGTAACACATGTGGTCTGGCCAGACCCATATATATTTTGTATAGAAGATGACGTATTTTTAACTTTCTTTCTTGCTGTTTTTTATTATTTTTTTGTTAAACTAATTATTATTTATTTATTTTTATTAAGCACACAAACTATTAGCTCCATCTAGCTCTACAATTTAACCCTCCCTATTACACATGTTTTTTAATTTCACATTCGTAACGCATGAGTCTAGCCAGACCCAACAAACTTTTGAATAAATAAAACCAATTTTTTTAACTAAATGTTATATTATAAACATTTATAATTTAAATAAAATTTTAAAATATGAATTTAAATTATAAATGTGTATAATATAACATTTAGTTAAAAAAAATTGGTTTTATTTATTCAAAAGTTTGTTGGGTCTGGCTAGACTCATGCGTTACGAATGTGAAAATAAAAACATGTGTAAGACGGAGGGTTAATACCAGTTTACGTTTTGGTATTAAAAAAAATAATTTTTCAATTAGTAAAAAAAAACTTAAAAGTTTTAAGTTTTTAGTAGTTTTTAGACTGGAAAATTAGTTTTAAACGCCAAGTAACAAAAATATACAAGAATTAAAAGAATTAAAAATTAGTTTTAAACGCCAAGTTACAAAAATATACAAGAATTAAAATACCCCGGTAGGCTAGTTGGTAGTTAGGTAGTCTATCAGTGCGAGTGTTGCGGGTTCGATTCCCTCCAGAGACTCCGGTCTGTTTCACCAAAATGGGCTGAAGTTTTTAGTTACTTTTGCACGGTGAATTAAGTAAGAATAAAATTTATAATTGTATTTGTAACTCTTATTAAATAAATAAAATTACATAAATAAAAGTTTTTTGATTAAACAAGTATTTTATTTATTATAATAAATACATGATTTTTTCTTATTTAAAGCTTTTTTTCCTTGGTTCCTTTAATTGTTGTAGCAATATATACCGTTACAAAAGTTTCCATACCGAAATACCGATACAATTAATATACCGATACTGATACTACAACCGAATTACAAATAGTTTACGTAACAAATATTTTCTATAATAAATTCTATATATACATATATACATATTTTCTAAACTGCACTAAATGATATAAATTTTGTATGTTAACAAATATTGAAAATTAGTTTAAACTCGCATCTGCTTTATCAGCAATGTAAACATGCATATGTGAATATAAATAAGCACATACACGCACATGTTTTTCTTAGTTTATACCCTATAATTATCCCTAAAAAAACAAACGTTTTTTTTAATTTTACAACAATTTTAACAAGTCGTCAATTGCTTATTATGTTTTAGGGTAATAAAGTTTTCTTTCAAGGAGCTGGTATTTATAAAAACTAATGTTGTTGTTCACGAAAATCTTATGTTATACTTAAGAAAAGTTTCCTTTTCAAAACATACCTGTTTGCAGGTAACAAAATTTGTCTGTTATTTTCAATTAAACACAATATATTATTCACTTTTAAATTGATGTTATAATAGCAAATGTATTCCCTAGTCATTTGTTGTTTATTGCTTCATGGACTCTCCGTAAATAAATATAATTATTATATGTAATGAACTAAAAAACAATAACAGATTCGCCACATACTCGTATTAAACATATTCACATAAATATAAATTTATTGATTTTCGTTTAATTTTTTTCCACACCAAAAGACAATTTATTTTTTTTATATTTTTTTGTACATTTTATGCATATGTGAGTATTCTTTGTTTTTTGTTTATTTATTTTGTTTTACTAATAAAATATTTATACAAAAAATCCAACCGACACAATTAAGCAACAAAAAAAAAACAATAGACAACAAACGGAAGTAGTTAAGGATACCGGCAAAACACCCAACGAAAGAACAAAATTAAAAAGAGAATAAATATCGATAATAGCACGACGAGCGACAAAATCAATATGAACTTGTTGCTGAAGAAAACACATTGATTTATTCACCCCCAAATAATATTGAAATATTGTTGCTGTTATTTTATTAATAACAGCAAGAGAAAACACACACTCGTGAGCAATCTTTCTCTTCGTCGTTTCCGTTATATCATAAAGCCAACAACAATATCTAAGTTACCAGCGTTGTAAATTCAGAGCTTTTCGTACGCTTTTTAGTGATTTTTTTTTTAAATTTTTAACGCGAAAAAGTATTTAGTCAATACTAGGGTATTCATTTAATCGGGCTTTTGCTTTAATCGGCTAACCGCTCGATTAATTAGCCGCGGTTTTGGTTTAATCGGTTAATAATCGGTTAATTTTGTTATTGATCGGTTAACCGATTAATAAAGTTTTGTTATAAATTAAGTAATTTCAATAAATAAAAATGCAAAAATTATTTATTTTTGGAGTTTATTAGTAAAAAAAAAAAACAATAACATAACCAACGAAACATTTCTTGGACTAAAACAAGCAAAAAAAATAATTTTTTTACTTATCGAAGATGTTGGAGAAATCGAAAGCAACACATAAATACAGAATATCTTATTTCTCGGCCTTTTTCCAGCATTTCTCTAAACAGATAAAATCTTCCATTTTGCCATTACAGTCCGGTTTAAATTTTTTAAAATTGTTTCGGAAAATTCTGTTAAAAGATTGTTTGTGTTCCTAGCGAGAGTTTCTGTTGTTGTTAGGTCATCATTTGACTCGTCCTGGCAAAGCTCGGCACAGAACAATCGGCAAAAAATTTATTTCCAAATTCTTTAGTTACTGATTTTGTACTGTATTTTAAGAATTAATTGCTAAAAGGAAATATATTGCATGAAAAAATATTTTCTAAACACATACCTTTTGTTTATGAGACGAAACCAATAGTTAAAAACATAAAAAACTCTGTTGAAATACTACTTATTTTCAAAATTTTGTAACATCGGTTAATTGATTAATCGTCTAAAATTAACCGGTTTAATCTTTAATCGAAAATAGCTAAATCTAAATTAACCGGCCAGTTAATCGGGTTGTAATTAATCAGTTAACCGATTAACGGTTAACCGAATGAATACCCTAGTCAATACCTAATCTATGCAATTTTTAAAATTTAATGGCAATTTCTTTTCTGAGTAATATTTTTCATTACATATTTTTATGTTCTGTTCTGAATGTCTTACTTTAAAAGTGTAACGCGTTCTTTTCTCATCATGTTTCCCTTAAAAAGAAAACCAAATGCTACATGTTCAACCCTCATTTTATTTAAAAGAGCTTAAGTGCAGCACAAAATTAACAGCTGGATTTGTTATTATTTCTGGAAAAAAATTAGTTTTTGGGTTAGTCTCTCCTGGTCATTTTATAGTTTTTGTTTTTTTAAGGTCTTTAAATTTGAAAAGCAAATTGTACTTTATTGTTTTATGCCGAAACTTGTGTTCTTTTGTAAAAGTAATATACGCAATACTTCTGTAAAATCAGATTAGGTTTTTAAAATGTTGCCAAAATATGTCACACTTCCCAGTAAAAACTTCGTCTACAGAATAATGTGTTAAGTAATCAGGAAAAAGAAAGCTACTAAATAATGAGTGAAAGAAGTTATTCATTTTAAAAAAGTAGGCGATGTTTACACTGGGTTATAAAACACTTTTTTGTTAGAAAAGAAAACGCTATAATAAAAATTGTGGCACAAATTACATGTTCTATATAATGATAAGTTTTTTAATCCAAATTTTCAATGTAAAAATTACGGCTTGCGTTTATTTTTTTAAATATTTTTCAAATGTGTTTTTTAGGGCGAACTTACGGAGTCGTTAACAGTCAAACTGCGCTCACTTGTCGATATTTGTGATCAGTATACTTTATATATCATAATAAAGAGATTTCCGCTTACACAACACTACGAAATTATTCAAATTCACTTTAAAAAGCCACCCCTGGTTTATTTTTAATAAAATAAAACGACAAAGGAATCCATTAAATAAGATTTTCCAGCCGGGTGGTGTTGAATTCTCGAACTAAAGGTTTGTTTTGTATTAACTGTGTCAAAATGAAAAGTTTTGACATAAAACATACTCATGCCGCTCTTATTTAGGTAGCTCAGTTATAGACGAGTTCGTGATTTTAAAGGGGTTCATCTAATTTTTGAGTTAACGGGTTTGTTATTAAGCTAAATTGCCGCATATAGTGAGAAATTAAATCACAACAGACCCTACGGCCGCCACTACATCCAAAAATTCAACTTTCAGTGTAGTTTATACGCTGGTGGCATCATCAAACCTTATTTCTTCAACTCAACAGTTATTTTTATTGACCTTGGGAATATTATTTAATACAAATTATAATAGATTATAAAATAAAACTATTATTTCCAAAACAAAAACAGCTTATTTAACAGTTAATTAATCTTCTTATTTCTAATTGATCACATATGAACGTTTGCACATTAAATAAAAATTAATAAAAAAGATACGATAACAAATAAATAACATCATTTAAATGCCAGACATACTGATTCGTATTAAATTCGTATTAGCATGTCTTTCAGCTTTATTAGCTCGATATTATTAATGAGTTGACAAGACACACAAGACAATTTCTTTTATTATCTTTTGCGACTTATTGCCTTAACAAATCAGTTATAATTTAAGGCAATTCTTTAACCCTTAACGTGTATTGAAAAAAACACATGTGTTATCTGTGCGTCAATTTTTCCCAATTTAAACAGTTAATCTTTTAAACACATGTTTAATCTGTTTATTTTTTTTAAATTCCATGCATTTAATGTAAGTTTCGGAAACAATATTACAAATACTTTTTTTTATAGAAAAATATTTGTATATAAATTTCAAAAAAACTAGTTTTAAAATTAATAAGCAATACAACCTGTTAGGGCAATTTTGATCCATGAATAGAGGATAAGGGTTAATAATAGTTTAATTTATTGCTAATATAGTCTTAAGCTGAGGCTTAAGTCTAGATAATATGTAACGTCCGCAAATTTATGCTTTCAGTCATATGCTTTACAATAACAACAAATGTTTCTAACATCACATTCAATATGTTAGGCATCTACACGATATGCTGAGAGTACCAAGTTTTTTACAATCGACATTTTTCAGCAAACAAGTTAGCGTACAATTTTTGAATACCGTATGATGATGTGTATGTTAAGTTATAAGAAAATTTGTAATTAATAATATTTTGTTTGTCGTGCTTAATTTCCAATTTTAGTTCTTGATAAAAACACTGTAATTTAATTGCGCATTTCACTGGTTGCTAAAGCCAGATCATAAGGAAACATTCTCCCAAAAAAAATTAGAAAACCAAAGATATAAGCAAACATAACTCCAGAGTGAATGAGAATTACAAACACTTAAGAAGTCTTATTTGCAAAGATATCAAATTTTTAAAATTTGGTTTTGTTTTTAAAGATACTTTCTATGCGAACTTTAACGTGTAACTTCGTAGGTTTGGCTGTTAAACAAAATACCACCAATAAACAGTGAGTTTGTCTTTTCTTACATTTCCCACTACAATTGGTTGAAATTCTTCCAAGTAGGAAAAAAAACAAATTAAAAATAAAAACAACCCGCTTTATTGTTTTCTTAAGAAAATCGAAATAAAGCAAGTTGCCAGTTCAGCTTTTTTAAGCCGTGCAGTTGCTAATTTATTATAAAAGGTTTTTTTGGGAATACAAAATTGTTAGTTAATAAGATTTGGTTTGTCGTACTTAATTCCCAATTTTTATTCTTTTTATTCTTCCAATAAAATTGACAGCTTTCATTAACACCATTTTTGTATTATTCGCTTAATATTTCACGAATGACCCTACAAAATTTAAAATATTTTCTGGAATTACCAAAGTAATTTTTGAGAATACAACATTTTAATTTAAAAGATTTTGTTAGTCGTGCTTAATTCCCAATTTGTATTATTGATAAAAACACTGAAATTTATTGTTGAAGGGCAGTGTGGTCATATCCAAAAATATTTTACAGCTAAATAGGCTTTAAAATAATGCTAAAAAATGCAAAAAAAAATCCTAAAGTGCCAAAAAATAATGCTAAAATTTAAATTGTATTTTTTTTTTTGTTATTTTAGTTAATATACCTTTACACATGAGTTGTTTTACATATAATTCTTCCCTATAAAGTCACATCATATCAATAGAACAAACTGATTTAAAAAACATAATAAAATTTTATTAAACATAAAAAGTCTTAAAACTATAAAAGAAATACATATATTTCAATCTTTATATATGTACCAAGGACCGTTTATTACGAACGAAAAACACAAAATTAAATTTTATTTTTTAAATTAAACATTTTTGTGTGTGAAAAAAGGAATAATTTTTTTTCTGAGTTTAAATAGAAACGAAAAAAGAAAAAAAAATTTCTTTGAAAACAAAACTTTTAGTTTCAAAAAAAATCAAAAACTTTTTTTGTAAAACAAAAACAAATAAAATTGTACAAAAAACTTTTTTTGTGTTGAGAAATGTTTCATAAAATGTTTTTTTTAGAAAATTTTATTTAAGTATTAAAGAAATTAGTTAATCAAAAACAATGATGGCGGTTCAAATATAAATGTATGTTACTAACAATTTGTTTAAAGTAATTCCTTTGTTCATAATAGCGAAGGCTGTGAAACTTCGTGAAACTATGAACTTTCGTGAAGATCGGTCCATAATTTACCTTTGGCCCCATTAAAACCCTACTAACGAAAAACAGTTTAGTACGTCTAAGACCGTAATTAATAATGCTATCATAACAAAATTTGGTACGTTGCAGTTTTATAGTACTAGAAATTACACTGTGAATTTTCGTGAAGATCGGTCTATAATTTACCCTAGGCCCCATCTAAACCCTACTCTCGGAAAACAGTTTAGTACGCCTAAAGCCGTAATAAAAATTGCTATCAAAATAAAATTAAATACTTCATTACTCACACTAATAAATTTCGTGATGCTCGGTTCATAATTTACTATATGCCCCATATAAAGCCCACTGAGCTGTCGGTGGAGGGTATCAAAGATTCGGCACAGCCGAATATAGCACTCTAACTTGTTTTGTATGGTGATTGTGAGGAATAAGCAAAGGGGACTTCTTCACGAGTAATGCTCTTATTGTGCATTACTAAATAATGGCGCTTTATGTTACCAGCATGAGCTTTGAGGGTTTTATCACACAATAAGCAATTTCCTGAATCAGTGGCATCCAGAACTTAATATGATTCCATATTAAAGAGCTTAAAACGACCCATATTCTTAGAAAACTGTTCACAAATTATATTTAAATTTGTTTTGAAGAATGTAATTTTATATGACAACGTTTAAATATATCTATTTTGTTTTAAGAAATTTTTAATTTTTTTAATTTTATTTTTTTTTTGTACAAAAGTTTTTTAAAAAACGTTTTATTTTTAGAACTTTATTTTATTTATTTTTATCGACAACAATTTTTTCATTACTATTAAAAAATTTTTTATTTTCTGTAAAGTGTAGAATTTTTTAAACTTGCACAGTAAATATTTTTTTAGAAACAAAATAAAAAAACATTTTCCGGTCCTTGATATGTACATAAAAAGTTTTCAAACAAAAGGTAATATACCATAACAAAAAATCAAAGGACCTTGACACATACATAAATGGATATTATTTAGTATTTCAAAAAAATTTATATAACATGTTTAGTAAAAAAATTTAATTTTATTAACTAAATACGTCATCAAATGAATATTCTTCCTCAGCTTCGGAAGAATCGATCGAGCGATCATTTTATATATGTTTTTATCGCATTTTTATATGAGATTTTGTATTTTTTTAAAACTATAGCAACATTTTAAACCACACCTAATATAAAGTAGCGAATTCATAGTCCAACTTCATTCTGTTTCCAATTTCCATTTGTAAGAGATTTATACCACTAAAAACCTATTTTAACTTCCGCGTTGCTAAATGGCAAAACCAAGAACTGCATGACAAAAGAATGGATTTATATTTAATGCAGTTTTATATCCATTTACATTTATCCAAAAATCAACTGTTGAGTTTTATTTTATTTTATTTTATTATTTAACAATTCATATGAATTTAGTTTCAGCCACTGATGCTCCAAAGTTGTTATTTCTTCTACAGTGAAATCAATAATTTCTTCTATAAAATGTTCGCTTAATTGGTATTTATTAGTTTTAAAACTGGTTTGTACACAAAAAAAGGGTAGTATTTATTAAATTATGAACATTATTGGGCAATCGTTTTCTAAGTTGACATGTTAATTGAACTATGAAATCTCGGCATGCAATTTGTATTTGTTTTTCTATTTCAAAAGTTATCGAATCTCTTTTTGATTCCAAACCTTTTTGAAAATCGTAATTGAGGGAAAAAACAGCTTAACATGAATTAAGTGGATCAAACTGACCAAATTTAAAAACAATTTGATATGAAAGTTTTTTTAAAATAAATTTTATTTTATTTAACCTTTATTTATTAAATTTCAATATTATTTATTAAGCTTGAGGTTTTTCTTTTTTTATAAAAAATTAGATAACATTTATTTTAAAAGATTGTACAGTTTCTGTAGCAAAATAGTAGGGGTTTGTATGTGGATTCAACTAAAAAGTGCGGTAGTTTTTCAAAAAAAGATTACTTCAACATTCTTAAATAAAATAATGCTAAAAAATGCTAAATATATAGTTGAAAAATGCTAAAAAAAATGCTACTGCTAAATCGAAAATTTGCAGGTAAATCTAACTGCAAAAATGCCAAAATGGCCACGCTGATCTTCAGGAAACTTCATCCAAAGATTTTAGAAAACCTAAAGATATTAAACCAACAAAACTGTTAAGCGAATAAGAATTATAAGCAACAGCTTTACTTAAAACAAAATCAAAACTTAAACTAAAACAACAACAATAAACAGTGAGTTTATCTCTTCATACATTCCCCACTAAAACTGGTTGGAATTCATTCAACATTAATAGCAGTTGTAAGTAGGTTAAGAAAAAACCAAATGCACGCAGAGAAAAAATATGGTTGGTCATGGTTACGGCAACAACATTATGTTTAATGTAACAATATATTGTTGTCTTACATAAATAATTGTTATTTTTATTTAACATCAACAATATTACAGTTACTGTAAACATATCAATGTTTATCGCAATTATAAGTGTTACGACATTTCTGTGGTTTTCATGGGCAACCGCGTATGTCTTTAAACAAATTTTTCAAGATGAAACTATGGGCTACGTATTGCACTTTTTAAACTTTGTCATAACGTTTAAAAATCGGAATTGATCCACCTTTTTTCAACAATTTTAAGAAACATGTAAAGAGCGTTTAACATTAAGCAATATGGCATCAACATCTCAAAATCAGAAAAATGGACATACGCGGTTGCCCGTGAAAACCACAGATTTTGCATTTGCTCTTTTGCAAGCCTTATATTAATCTCCGATATTTGATTTATATTAAGAAAAATTTTAAAAAGCCACAAAATAAAAAATCGAGGCAAAAAAATTTAATTTATTTTATATTTTTATGACAGTTATGAAAGGTGCTGTATCATAATATGATTGCTTCTAAATTTATTATGATTAACATGATGATAATATGATTACTTCTTAGCTTATTATGATTAACATGACAATAATATGATTAATTTCTTAGCTTATTATCATTAACATGATAATAATATGATTGCTTCTTAACTTATTATGATAAACATGACAATAATATGATTAGTTCTTAACTTAGTATGATTAACAGAATTTTAATATGATTAAGGGAAAAATATTATGATGTAATATTACGAGTATATTTAGTCAAAATATGATTCAATAATAATCTTAGCATGGTGACTACAATCATTAATCTTATCATAATATGTTGCTCTTAGAATATGTTTACCACAACCATGTTTTTTCTTTGCGTGTGAAAACAAATAAATATCAGTGTTTTTAGCAAGCATAAAAATTGGGAATTTAGCACGACTAACTAAATCTTTTAAATTTTCTGGAATTTTAATCTACAAAAAAATCTCTATCATTTAAATAGAATCACATTGGTGAGTATATCAGGATATCTTAATTGTATTGCACACCCACAGAAAAACCATGGTTGTGGTAAACATATTCTAAGAGCAACATATTATGATAAGATTTATGATTGTAGTCACCATATTAAGATTATTATGGAAACATATTATGACTAAATATACTCGTAATATTATATCATAATATTGTTCCCTTAATCATATTAAAATTCTGTTAATCATACTAAGTTAAGAATTAATCAAATTATTGTCATGTTAATCATAATAAGTTAAGAAGCAATCATATTATTATCATGTTAATGATAATAAGCTAAGAAATTAATCATATTATTGTCATGTTAATCATACTAAGTTAAGAAGTAATCAAATTATTGTCATGTTAATCATAATAAGTTAAGAAGCAACCATATTATTATTATCAATTTTAATGATAACAAGCTAAGAAATTAATCATATTATTGTCATGTTCATCATAATAGAATAAGAAGTAATCAAATCATTATCATGTTAAACATAATAAATTTAGAAGCAATCAAATGATGCAGCAGCTTTCATAACTGTCATAAAAATACAAAATAAATTAAAATTTTTTGCATCGATTTTTTATTTTGTGGTTTTTTACAATATTTCTTAATGTAAATCAAATCAAATAGCGGAGTTCAATATAAGGCTTGGAAAAGAGCAAATGCAAAATCTGTGGTTTTCATGGGCAACCGCGTATGCCCATTTTTCTTTTCCGATATTTAGATGTTGATGCCATATTGCCTAATTTTAAATGCTCTTTACGTGTTTCTAAAAATTTTTGAAAAAAGATTTATTAATTCCGATTTTTAGCGTGGTGCAATACCTAGCCCATAGTTTGATCTAGAATGGGTTTTCGACTCTCCTGAAAAATTTATTTTAAGACATACGCGGTTGCCCATGAAAACCACAGAAATATCCTAACACTTTTACAAAATATAACGAAATCTCTATGTGTTTTGTTGTTGGATTTTACAAAATTACTACGATATTTTGCATTTGCACTATTAAATCACTAAACTGAATGAACCCCGCTAATATTTTAATTTTTTTAATTTCTTTTAACTTATTTTTTATCGGAATTTATCTTTAAACTGTTTAACCGCTCACATATAAAATTAACGACACAACTGATACAAAATTATTTTACGAATGGCGCTAACATAATATTATTAGAGTAAAAATGGTTTGATTGCATCTTAAACGTTATATGATAAATGAACAGAAAGTTATCATGTTATGGCTATTAAATATCATGATATGGTTGTGAGCAATATAATATGTTTTGAAAGTTATCATAATTTATTTGTTAGAAAAATAATTATTTTTCGTCCAACAAAACTCAAATTTATAATTGCGACAAACGTTGATATGTTTACAGTAACTATAATATTGTTGATATTAAAGAAAAGTAATAATTATTTGTGTACGACAACAATATGTAGTTATATTAAACATAGTGTTGTTTCCCTAACCATGACCAACCATATTTTTTCTCTGCGTGCAAGGATGTTCAAAAGTATGTATTTTAAGATTTGAAAAATCCAATTGTTTCTCTCAATTTTCCAATTAGACATTACAACGAACTTATTTTGGTAAAAAAAATTGTAAACCCATTAAAGGTGTCCTGAAATATTTAGCAAACTTCTTCATTTTTATCTAATTTTCAACATGTTTTAAATAGTACCAAAAATAACAAGCTTCAGGATGACTACGAGGCTTCCGCTAGAGCATTAGTGTTACAAATTTAATAATGTAATTTCTCAATTTACCATCGCCGTTAAGAAACTTCGCGGTTTTGTCAAACAGTATTTAGCACCTATTGCTTATCTTGATTGGAAATATTAATATTTAAATATTTTTTAAATATGCAACTTTCCCGAAGACTAAAGTTTTACGATACTGCGCAAGAATATATTGACACAAGACTGTCTGGATCATAGTATACAACTAGCATGTCGACTCTTTGACAGGTACCTAACTCAAATGTCAAAGTACCTAGTATATATTGCATTTTTATTAGGTTAATTACAAATATAAAAGAAAAAAACTAAAGATTCTAACATCAAATAAGATCTAAAAAATGCAACAACTGAAATGCTAATTAATATTTCACGGAAATAAAATTCAAAAAAGAGAGGAAATTAAAAAAAAACTATTTACAAAAGTTTCGCAAATCTTGGGACAAGTTCCTAAAGTTAAAAAAAAGCACAAAAGTGATACGGGAATAACTAAAAACAATCATATCCCTTTTTGATAGAATTTGGTACAAAGTTCAGCAGAGCGACATTAGGTTTATGTGCTGTGCATAGTTCGATTTCACCTGTCGAGTATCTGACAAACATTTGTTAAAGGCAATTTGACAGATCGTAGTTGAACCTGAAGGACAATATGCAGCATACTATAAAAAATGTATTGGCCCATACTTTAATGAAGATCTGTCTATATTTTTCAAATAAATTTTTTTTATCATTTTTTTTTATCATTTTTTTGACAAAACTAACATTTTTTCCTCAATAAGTTTTGGCAACACTGATTGTTATAAAAGGATACATCAAAAGTCATTGTGCAGACTGCATTTTTTTTTAGAGGCGATGAAAAGCAAACCAATGTTAAATTTGGCAAAATAAATGGGTAAAATAGGAGTTGTTGCTTAAATCAGCGATATTGGCTGACTTCATAAACTCACTTCATAAAATGCAACACTAATTCGTTTTAGTGTTGCATTGCAATACTGCTTCTTAAACTCCTCAACTTTTCTGTAGACGATGCTTTGAGTTCATTATAGCATCGTAACTGTGTTCACTGCACAACGGTTGCGAAATTCGTACATTGTTTTTATTTGTAAAGCATTTTCAACGGATTTTTTTTTTAGTGATGCTTCGCCACCGAGTCCAAAATGGATTTGATTGATAAACTCAGAAGGTAGAATACAGGTTTTGACGGGACAAATGATCCCTTTGAGTCTATAGAGCGTGCTGAAGAGCTAGTCCACATGTACGGTGTTGATCGGCCCAAATTGTTTTTAAATATATAATTAAAACTTATTTTATTTAATGTTCTTCTGTCTCAGAAAATTGTTTTGTCCTTTTGACAGAAAATTCGGGAATTGTATTTTTATTTGTTGTACACGCACTAGCTGCTATAAATTAATTAGCAATTTTATTATTTATATTTTATATTTTATTATATTCAGTATTGCACTGCATTTAATTTGGTTGTGATTGACACTATTCGTATTAATTTTTACTAATAAAAGAAATTAATTATCAAAACTAATAAAAGAATTGAAAGACTCATATTTCAGTTAGAATTACATTTTAATATTCATTAGTGTTAAAAATCAGTTAGAATTACACATTTTTAATAGTTGCAATAATATATTTTATTAGGTTAGGTTAGGTGAAGAAGGGTTATGTGCCCAAGGGCACGCTTCCACTCGGAGACCAATGCGGTCCATTGTGAATCCTTTCAATGACAGAAAGAGAAAAGTAAAGAAAAGAAGTATGAGGTGGATAGAATTAATAAAGTTAGAAAGTTAGTAGGCACCACGTAGAATATTACTTGATCAACATTTAATTACTGCAACAGTTATCCAATCAATTTGTTTTCTGTGTGTGTTTAAAAATTTCTAAGCCTTATTTTTGTGTGTCTTAGATCACTGGATATTTGTAAATTATAGGTATGTTGTTGCTTTTTCTCCAACTAACAGCACTTATATTTTGAAAACTGCCACTGCGATCCACAGTAACTTTCTTAGTTCGTGAAGGCTTTTCGGCTAAAATTCGTTTCCAGCCATAACATACGTATCTTTGTGTTAAATATTGAGAAATGTTACTTGTTTTTAATTCTTTCCATGATTGACTAAGCCAAAAGGAAAGTAACATTTATTATTGTTAAAAAAAAATATAAATAAAAAATAACTGTTTTCATCTGACTTTTATGAAAAAAGGAATAACTGTTACGGTCCCTGATTGAAAGAATTTGTTATATAAAGGCTTTTTCGGTGACGAAAGCAAATTTTATTTGAATGTATCAGTTGGCAAACAAAAAAGGAATTTATTCATTATATTCCATCGCAAATTTAATTCTATTGCTTTTATTTGTAAGGCTTATAAATGGCTTTTTTTATGCAATCATTTCGTAATAATCGTATTTTTGTAATGTTAAGGATCTTGCTTTATCGAATTTGGCGCTCGACATTTAATAATTTTAGTGTAAATTTTACAATTAAAGCTCGATACTGAAATCAAGGTTATATAGTGCCAGTAGCACAAATACATTTCATATTTTGGCTTAAAATATACATACGTACGAATATTTGTGTGTTTTAATAAAATAAAACAACACACAAATTAATCACAAACAAAATTGACAAAAAAAAAATTTCATTATCTCGTGACTTTGTTTTCTAGTTAATTGTGAGAGTGAAGTTTTTTGTTTAATTATTCATTTTTTTTGTTGCCTTTATTGTTATTAAAGCCATTACGTATTTATTTAGTTTAAGTTTAAGACAAACAAAATAATTTACACATTTCTTAGTCGGTAGATAAAAATATAATTTTAAAATTTATCAATGTTTTAACACTTCAATATAAAGTATAGAATTAATCGTTGCAAATCGGACAACACATGCAGATAAATTTGTATAAGCATTTTCGTATAAAATAATTTAAAGACAAATGAAAGCAAATTTTTACCAAAAACTTATAAGAAATAAATTATAAATAAGAAATGAAGGGGTTATTACTTAAGTGGCCCATACACTTGCCATATCGCCAATGTATATTTGATATAAGAAGGTGGCACAATATATTGGAAACAATCAAAATACATTTGATTTTTATTGCACAACGTTAAGAAAGTGGAATGTGTTGCCAACATTGTACAAGGTTGCTTATGTTTTTCTTATAGGTTATGTTTACTTTTTTATTGAACGAAAATTCAGCCTTATTTTTATTAAATCCATTGTGCTACTTATTGCATAATATAGGCCAGAACGGAAATAATATGGCGAATAGCATATACAATAATATTGTATAATGGATGGGGCGCTTTAAACCTCTAACAGCTTTGGCCTTAAGGCAGCTTTAATGCTTTATGTACTTTGAAAAGCAATATTTTAAACAGTTAAAGTTTCTTTTATTTTATTTCAACTTTAAAAAATATGCACTTTGTTTTAAACTTAAAATCATGTTCTTATAAAAGAATAATTACTTAGTAAGCAAATTTT
Source organism: Pollenia labialis (assembly GCA_949318255.1). NCBI lineage: Eukaryota > Metazoa > Arthropoda > Insecta > Diptera > Polleniidae > Pollenia > Pollenia labialis. Next base: position 104,864,669 of record OX439140.1, read on the forward strand.
TGTTTACAGTAAGTAAAAAACGAAATTTTCTTCCATCCGAAAGAGGGTTAAACTTAACTTAGCCACCAAAATTAAAAAAAAACTTGTTTAATGTATTTTTTTCCCCATCAACACTAGTGGTTAGAGGGTATTGGAAACAAGCTTGTCATTCTGTGTGAAATTGTTTTTTTAATTTTTATCAACAACAATTTTGTGATATACCATAGATCCATTTAAAGCAGCCTTCTGAAATTCAAGGCAAACGCTTAAACTGATTTCACCGCTGCATGAGTTCATAGCCAATATAAATTCCCCTGCTGAAAATTTTTCCCCATCAACACTAGTGGCTAGAGGGTATTGGAACCAAGCTTGTCATTCTGTGTGAAATTGTGGTTAGAGGGTATTGGAAACAAGCTTGTCATTCTGTGTGAAATTGTTTTTTTAATTTTTATCAACAACAATTTTGTGATATACCATAGATCCATTTAAAGCAGCCTTCTGAAATTCAAGGCAAACGCTTAAACTGATTTCACCGCTGCATGAGTTCATAGCCAATATAAATTCCCCTCCTGAAAATTTTTCCCCATCAACACTAGTGGCTAGAGGGTATTGGAACCAAGCTTGTCATTATGTGTGAAATTGTTTTTTTAATTTTCATCTAAGACCATTTAAAGTATTACTACCCTGGGTCCTTGAGTATTAAGTCGATTTAGCCATGTACGTCTGTCCGTTTGTTCAAATCACGCTCAATTTCGAAAGTCTCAGCAGAATAGAACAACTTGATGTCAAATTATTTCTAGTTCTCCTCAGCAGTTTGGGATTTAAATCAAGCACAAACAGTCTGATAGGTAAACTGTTACGAATCATGATATTTTACTCAAGCTATTTAAAATTGCTAAAAAAAAGCATAAAACATTCTGATTTTTGATCAATAATTTAATACAGGTCTAAACCGCAACCAATTTTAATGCAGATGTGTATTTTTACAAAGATAAATTAATAATAAATAGACATTATATAGATATTACTCCTAAAATTTTCGAACTGTCGGTGGAGGGTATCAAAAATTCGGCACAGCCGAATATAGCACTCCAACTTGTTTAATATTTAGTTTTTTGAGTACTTTTAATAAACAAAACCTGATTAAAACCCCTGCGGGTTTAAAAAAAGTTCCAAAATAACTTAAAAAAAAAATTGTAACTAACATAACAGAATAAACAACAATTGTAAATACATACATATGTAGATCATGCAGGTATTAAAAGTGACTATTTTAAAATGATATATCGCTTAGTTAGACGATAAAAACAGATTATTATTTGTTTATTTTTTTTTTTTTTTTTGTAATATTACGATATTTAAAACGTGACTGTTTAAACATTTTTTTTAATTAATATATCGCACACCTTGACGATCAAAAACTGTTCTTATTTGCTTACAAAAAGCAAAACTTATACTTAGATCACTCACCCACAAATTCACATTATCAAATAGAATAAAACAAAAAAAAATATGGTTAATAAGTACATTTTCTGCTTTAAAACACATTTCTCTATTTAATCGGCAAATCATGGGAATTTTATGACAAAAATTAGAGACAATCGTGGTTTTTTCACATAAATATAGAAATATAAAACAACCTAGGATCCATCATTTCTGTGGCCGTAAAACGCATTTAAACGGACAGACGGATATAATTAAATAACAAATAAGTACTAATTAATATTAAAGAAATTACAAACGGAATGACACACTTTTATATGCCCTTTCCACCTGTCGTGAACTGTTGTACAACACACAACTTTACTTTACTTTGGAATACAAATTATGTATTTATAAAAAATAAAACAGGTTTAATAAAGGTTTATTAAACAAATTTTCATACAAAATCCGTTCCATAAACCTGAAAAAGTTCAAAAAACTTTTTTGTTAATCCAATTTCAATAAAAAAAAATACAAGTAAGAAAGTATAGTCGGTCAAACCCGACCACCACAGCATTTAAAAACAAATTTTCGAGAGTGTATGGCTATATGAATAGTTATCTAACTATATTTCAAATTTCATTACAATCGGTTTGATAGTTTCTGAGGGACAGAAATTGTCCCCTATCTCCCCTCGTGACACTACGATTCTGCCTATTTTCAATAGGCTTGGTCTTTGTGTCAATATAAACCTATGCACCTAATTTAATCAAATTATCTGCAAAATTGCGACCTGTACTTTGCGCACAAGGTTACATAGACAGCCAGCCAGGCTGCCGGACGGACATCGTTAGATCGACTCAGAAAGTGATTCTGATTCGATCGCTATACTTTAAGGTAGGCCTAGGCCCAATATTTTAAAATGTTACACACATAAGCACAAATGCATAATACCCCCTCCACTATTGTGGTGTGGGTATAAAAACTGTGTGTACAGAAGATATTTATACTAACAACCTGTCTTTTAAAATAAAATAAAAATGATTACTTGGGAATTTATATTGAAACAACAATAAAAAAACTCACATTTAGTTTTGATTTCAATATAAATTTCTAAACGAAAATTTTTATTTTAGTTTGAAAAACAGGCAGTAAGTTTTGTCTGGTTGGTTGACGTACTTTCTCAGCGACTGTAAAAAAACCAGCTAACTAACCAAATGTTATCTACTTAGCTTATATCAAAGTGCTTCTATCCAGCTAAATGTTTTTGCGTAATGCGGCCCTTCGGCCGTGTGAAGGAATTTGTAACTCTATGGCAAATCTTATAGTGGCTTCACTTAATAAAATTGGCTGCAAAGACAGCCTGCCGCTATGCGCAACACTTTAAAATTACACCAATATAACAACAATTAATACAACGACATATACATTTTTACTCAAACTTAAGGCGGATTCATCCATGCGTTCCTAAAAATATTTCTGTCCAATAAATAACTTGTTTTACCATTTCGGAAAATTTGTCCGGAAAAAAACTACTATATGGTTTACAGATATAGACAATTATACAAAGTGGAAGCACAACTAGCAACCTACTATATGATGGCGCAAACCACTATATGGTGTGGCAGCTCAATGCAACTTTTAAGTAAAAATTTAAGAAAAGTGGCATCTCAGTTTATTTCTCTCTCACTCTCTCAAAAGTAAGACGATAAACTCAAAACGCATGGGTGAATCGAGCTTTAAACTATATAAAAATTAGTGACATTCTAAAATATAACTTTTTAAACTTTAATACTTTGCTATTTTATTCGGTACAGTTATACCATAAAAAAGCTTAAAGAGTTCTTTAAAAAATAATGTTTATGTATGCATACTTTTATATCGGTAAAATTTTACGAAAACGGCCATTTTGTAAAAGAAAAGGTCGGTAAGAAAAGAATAATCTTTGAAATTTGCTATTAATAAGTAAATAAATTGTTATGTTTTGTCATGTAAGACATTTTTAAAGTACTTTCCAATGATACCCACATTTTTGCGATCAAGTTTATACCACAAAGTACTTACTAAACAGCAATGCTGGGATACTATCGATATTTATCGATAGCTCAGATTTCACTATTGATACTATTGACTGAATGTTTGTAGTTGAGTAGGAAAATTTAACTAGTTTTTTTTCTCGCTTCATCAGCTTTATTGAACGTATGGTACGTATGTATGTATTTTCGCACGTTACTTCTGATGACAGTTCTTGAAAAATTGTGCTGCTGATAAGCACCTTTCTAAAGCAACCGAAGTAGCAGGGACTATCACATATGTAATTTCAACTTAAGATAATGTTCTAAATTGGTTTTTATTCTCAACCCAAAAGGTAATCAATCTAACGGACTTTTCCTCTAATGGTCTTTTATTAAATTGGCCTATGCTCGCAATTGCAATTTCAATTTCAAATGCATATGCATTTTTTTACAACATTTCAAACACATTTGAAATTTTAGTCGCTATGTAAACATATACAAATTTCGACATAAAGAGCTTTAATAAGCAGTAAAAATAGCACAGTTAAGCAATGGGTATGTACATATACATTATTTTTTTTTAAATAATAATAATAATTTCGATATCGATATTTTCTAGACTTTAAGACTATCGATAGTACTACCGATAAACAGAGGTGTCACGAGACAAAAGATATTGCGTTTTTTATGTCTATTTATTCAAAAGCAGCAATTTTGCATTTCTCCATATGCACCATCTTTTATGCCGCAATACAATAAACACAAATTTATTTAGTTAAGATTTGTTTGCAAAACGATTGTAAAAATTAACTTTTAAGTTTTTTTAATTTTTATTAAAATTGAATTGAAAAGCATCAAAGAACTGACATAAACATCTCGCTATCGCTAGTCTGTGGTAAGATTTTTAAAACGTTACAATGCAGAATCAAAGAATTTCTTAATTTCTATTATGTCTGGTCGTTCATTGGACAAAAAAATCTAGCGAAGGTTGTATTCATGAAAATATAATTTTTGGGCCCTTTTTTTTATTATTATTTAATTATATATTATATTAATGTTAACATTTAAAAGCAAATTATGTATAGCTATTTATAGATGTGTGCTTTGGGTAAATGTGTATCGATTTTGAAAGAATTTAATGTGCAATAAAATATACTTAGGGCGAATTTAATCTTAATACCAACATATTTAGATGGTTTACGTACACAAACAATCCAATTTGGAAAGAAGTTTTTATGGGGAATAAGTGAAATGATAGACCGATTCTCATCATTAACATATACTTCTTCCTTTCTACAATTAAAATGTTTTTACCAAACTATCTACAAAATTGCAATTTGTACTTTACGCACAAGGTTAACATGGACAGACAACCAGACATCTTTTTATATCTTTAAATAGTGATTATTTGTCGATCGGTATACTAAAAAAATAGTCCAGCTTTCTATGTTTTACACACATCGTCAAAAACGTTTAAAATTACTTTTTCCTGAATTTTTGCTTATAAATATATTCAATTTCAAAGTTTAAAATAGCATTTATTTTTAATGACAACCTGCTTTGTAGTACAATTTTAGAGTAAAAATTAAATGTAAATGGCGAAATTAAAGCAATACGTTGGGTATACAGATAGATAGATATTTTAAACAGAAAAGCTAGAATTTCTCGCTAAAGCTCACGTAGGTATCTAAAAAAATTGAATATGTATCAAAAAATGCCTCAAAAAGGCAAAATATGCACGATAAACTTAAAAAATGCTGCAAAAAGGCTCTTTATGCAAAAAATGCTCCAAACGGTAAATATGCGCTAATAATCGATGCCAAAATTCATAAAAAGCTCTAAAATGGATAAATATGTTGTTTCTGTCTTCATTAGTCGGCTCAAGGAAAAGCATACAATGGCATCTTTTTGGTTTTCCTGGTAATCTACATTAAAAACAAATCCAGTCTGACCAATATTATAAATTTATTATTTTTTACACTACAAGCAATAATTGATGCAAACATACAAATCATCACACGAAATTCAACATATCGTGTAGACTAGGGTGGTCATTAACTGCATATTTGATTTCTATTTTTCCATGCTCTCACCACCAAATTCGGTGGGTATTGGAAAAAAGGACACCAAAAAAAGTTTTAGGACAATCGGCGAAGATAGAACTATTTTTAGTTACACACGTGAATTCAGCTTCAATATTTGCGTTTGTGAGCGTTTTCTTACAAAAAAATTAAAAAGTCTTACGTATATCATTTGTTTCTGCCATACCTACCCGCTTTCTCTATATGTTAAGGTAGCACCCATACAAAATTGTCAATACTGACTAGATATATATTGAAGAAAAAGGCCGACAAATGCCAAAGCGGTTTAATCGCCACATTTTAGGGAAGCTCCCTTACAAATATTGCATTTTATGAAGTTCTTAAATTTAATGGAAATTTTTCGTCTTTTGTGAATAAAATCAAAAGTTGTGAACAGATTTTAATCACTTGTGGCTTTTTTTTTTGTTGTTTGCAAATTCATTTTTTTATGTCAAAAAAAAAAACACACAAAAGCACACCTGCAATTTTTTTATGATTTTTTAAAGAACAAAAATTTTGAAATTTTGCAAAAAATTATTTATTTTTTGGTAAAAAAAAATTATGTTTCTGAAATGACTGCGGATATAAGAAAAACCTTTTAAAGGTAATTTTATTGCGGAATTTCGTTTTTTTTAGTTTATTCAATAATAAAATGTTTTTGAGTAACGCGAATATATGTATGTTGTGGAACCTTCTCCATTTTCGAAATTACAGTATACATATCTCTAAAACAAGAGCTAACCTAAAAAAACGGTTACCACCACAGGTTTCAGTGTACCCGAACTAGGTTAAAATACCAGGTTCCCGGCTGTTTATTTTTAAATAAATAATAAAAATATTTTTCAACAAAATTAAAAATACGTGATTCATAGAAACTGCATTTCCTTAATTAATTAAAAATTTGATTTTTTTAGTGGATTATTCGATACTTTTCAGTTTATTTTGCTTTATGAGAAATTAAGGAAAAACTTGTTAAGAACTATTCTACAAACTTAATATTTTCTAAGTTATGAAATATAAAAGTCAGATTTTATGTAAAAATATAATTTTTCTCAAAGTTTTTTTTATCAACACCCATTAAATTGGCTGTTGAGACCTTAAGAAATCCAGCTTTTGATTTTAACGGTCACCCTAGTGTAGACACAAAAATTGTAAGCTATTTAATTTAACGACGTTATCCTGAGTCTGCACATTTTGCTTAAAGATTAAAAATGTTTAAAATTTCATACATTTTGCCCAATATTTTTTAAGTACTTAAAACAAAAACTCCCTTAACGGGTAATCACTAAATAATTGCAAGGCCTTGAAAAAAGACAGGATGTTTCAAAACATGTTTAGGTGGTAGTTTTAGTCTACACATGAGGCTTAAGCTTATCCAAATAATAGTTAATTTTTGATATTTTTAACGTTTCATAATATTTGGTATCCTCTTATAAGTTTTTCAAAACCTGTTTATATAGCTTTCTCCAATCAACTTTTTATTGTGCAACACTTCGCTAGTTCATATTGAACTACCCAGCACTCACAACGGGGAGGTGGTTGCATTTAGAGTCCCACCCATGCCCTCCAAAGCACCCAATCACGAAAGCAAGTATTTACACATTCTTTGTGCCGCATATCGGACGGATATTTCTATCAAATATTCTAGTTTTGATTAAGAATTCTCTTTTCTTTTGATCGCATACCAATTTTGAGGAGGCATTAACTTCTTTGGCGGCTCTTTCTACCGCTTGAGTGTGTGATGGGAGTTCATAAAGAGTGCACTTAGAAGCTATGTTTACACTCTTGATTTCCAGTAACCTAAGCAAATCCTGATTTGCAAAGTGACTTGTGAGAGGTGGTTTTAAAGCCAAATGTGCAGACTCAAGATGACGCCGCGCCGTAACAATTAAATATTACACAGAAGTGTTTCTAGGTCTCAGACACAGCCATTTAAAGGTACTTCCGAAAAAAACAAGTAAGAAAGTACAGTCGGTCAAGCCCGACTATATGATACCCTACATCACAGTATTTTAAAACACATTTATGAGAGTGCACCCTATTCGGGACCCATGGAGAATCATGCTTATGTGTCCATATATATATGCAGGCGCGGATTCAGGGGGGGGGGGGGGGGGGAAATAAGGAATTTCCCCCCCCTAAATTCTAAAAATATGTTTGGTTTCTCTCGATAATACAAGAATTCCCAATAATAATATTTTTTTATATGCACAAAATTTTAGGAAATCCCAGCAAAGTTTTTTTTTGTTTTTTTTTTATTGAATCTAACGAAATTTTCAATAAGTATCCAAAACTTAATTCTAATAGCTATTTATTAGATATTTCCAATGAAACATCTAGTTTACTGTATTTAAATACTTATTATTCTACATTCAATCCCAGCAGGTGGCATCTATTTATATCCAAAGAATAAATTTTGACTTGTAAATGCGGTTGAATTATTAATAAGCCTTTATTATATGAATCAAAATTCTATTCGATAATTTTTTACGAAAACACAGATTTTTCGGGGAAAACCCAGATTTCCTTATCTTAAAGATATTTCAACATACAACAAAAAATTATTAGGAAAGCATTTATTGGCTTTGTTGTAAACGCATTTGAAGAGGCTTCAAAGGATATTGATAATGTGATATGTCAATTGATGCGAAGGCACTATCATCAATAGTTCTAAAAGCTTTGACAAAGTTTAGTCTTGACCTAAAAAATTGTGTAGGAAATGGAACATATGGGTGTCCTCTGATGTCATCAGAAAATGGAGCTGTTATAAAATTCTGGACAAATGCAAAACAAACGCCTTGCTATTCCCATAAATCAAACAACTCAATTTTAAAAAGCAACAAAATGCCATTAATACAATAAGTTGAATTATTTGTTAAAGAAACGACAAATTTTTTTAAATATATTCATCCCAAGCGAAATACAGTTTCAGCAAAGTATTTGGGAGCCAAACTCTCTACATTATGCGAGACAAATGGTTGGATCGTCACGACTCAATTTTACACTTTGAAACAAGTGTACATCATATAGTAGAAGCTTTGGAAAAAATATCTGAGTGGAAAAGTAGAGATACTTCAACAAAAGCCTTATATTAAGGAACTCGCTTAGTACTTCTGAATTCATTTGAGGAATAGTATCATTTTACAAAAGCACGATATAGATCTTCAAAAAGGATCAAGCCTTATCAAAACTTAAATCATGTGCCTTGAAGAGAAAAGAAATAAAGCCGAAGAACTATTTAAAGCGATTTTTGAAAAAGTTAAAGTTATCTGCGATCAAATCGAGGTTCCAATCACATTCAAAATGTTGAAGATTACTACCGAGTTGTAGGTTACATTCCTCTTATTGAATTTATTTTAGAAGATCTCAAAACACGTTTCCCAATAGGTATCCTAAATGTATTGAACATACCTAAACTTCTACCTCAAAGTGTAATCAAGTCAAATACAGATACAAAACTTTTAAAATCACAACTAGCTGATGAGCTGATTATGTTTGATAAAAGAGATAGATAAACACCTACTAACATCTAAACTTGAGTCTGAACTGTTGCATTTGCATATCTAAAAATCTATCAGATAACATTGTAGATGCTTTAATAAACTGTGATAAAGATATCTACCGAAATCTAAGAAAAATATTAAAAAATTTTCGTTTCAATGCTCGTCAGCAGGGCAAGTTTAAAATGGCACGAGAAATGGCTGGCAAAATGCACGAAAAAGTATAAAAAATGGCACAAAATGGCAAAAATAAACATGTTATTTAAGAATCTTTTTTTTTTTATTAAGTTTTTTTTGTAAGTACAATAGTATGTTTCTTCAAATTGTCAAAAAAAATTCTGGGGGCAAAACGCAAGAATTTGGAAGTTGTTTTTAATACATTTTTGATCTAATTTTTGTTATAAAATTCTGTTTAATAAAGAAATATTTTTATAATATTTGTCACAAAATTTTTTTTATCAGGGAAATGTAATTAAAGAACGACGTTTAAAATTCTTGTGTTTTGAGTCTCCGATTTCTAGAACACCCCTGATAATTTCCTGTTATCACATAAAACAGTTCTATAAATGAAAAACACTCTTTCAACATCGCAAGATGTAACTGGAGCATATTTGAACACTAAAAGTTCAGATGGAGAAAGATTGTCAATAAATTCATCCGTGCCACTTTCATTAAAACAAAATTGTGAGAAAATCGATTAAAACACTTTTTTAAAATTGAAATGCCAAGGCATATAGATTTTGCAGGAGTATTGAATAATTTACCACATGCATTACGATCTAAAACGTTTTTTAAACTTTTCAACAAAATCTTTTTTACTGACATCTTGTATTATTTTCCTTAGCACTATCAATTAAGCCAAAGCTTTCATTCGTAGAAATCCCTTTCGTTTGTAACTTCAAGAGGCTTGAGGAGATGCATTGAAAGTACTTTTTACGTCCGATTTTTGTATTATTCAGTTAGCATTTCGAATAGATTCTGCCTCATATTCGCTAAGCTTATTTAAAAATTTTTTTCTATGTTGCAAAAAGGTATTCTTTAGCAAGGTGGTCCAAAAATTGCTTTTTAAAAAAATAATTAAAGAAATGGCAAATGGCATATTCCATAAAAAACTTGCCCTACTCGTCAGTAATGCTACGAGAGAGAGGTCATTTTCTACCCGTCGTCTAATAAAAACATGGCTCAGATCAACAATGACAGAAGAAAGACCGTACTATCTAAATTTTCCTCACGAGGAAATCATAAATTGCTTATTAAAAAAAATTAATTTATATTGAACTACTGTTATATTTCATTTAACCTTATTGTTGAGTTTTTTTTAATAAATATACACATATTAATTATAATAAACTTTTAAAAACAAATTTTTTAATTTTTTGTACCAAAAAAAATTTTCCCCCCCCTAAGGCTCGAGCTGGATCCGCGCCTGATATATGGATATATCTACACTTATAAAATTATTACAGTAACTGATTGTGGGTTAATAAATTCGTTTTCCGTACTGTTTAAATTATATAAAAATAGTTATTTTACGAATAATTTTATTTTTCAACATTTGTGTTTGTTATTCAAAAACAAACTACCAAAAAATAATGTTTTTCCGTATTTATTTTGTTATGTAGTTTGATTTTTTTTCGGTTAAAATATATTTATTAAAAGTAAAAACTATTCAATTTTACGGAATATGCTGTTTAATAAATAAAAAAATTAAAAATGAATGTAAAAATCATTTGTTTTAAATGAAATGTAAATGATCCGTTTTTTAAATGAATTTTAAGTTGTATCAAATCAATTTTCGTTTGAATTTAACTACATAATTTTTTGAGTGTATGTTTAAAATTTCATTAAAATCGGTTTGATAGTTTCTGAGTCCTACGATTCGGCCCATTTTCAATGGGCTTGTTCCTTGTGCCAATAAGAACCTATAAGCCAATTATCAAATTATCTCCAAAATTGCGATCGGTACAGAAAGTGATTACTTTAAGGTCCAGGGCCCATATTTAAAGGTGTTACACACATTAGCACAAATGCATAATACTCTCTCCATTATTGTGGTGTGGGTATAAATATTAAATTATTTCAATCCAACCTACCGTAGCCACTTATCGGAAAGTGCAGTTTTTATCACGTTACGCCATCAAGGATTTTAAACTGTTTCTAAATTAATAATTTATATATGATTTAAATGTTTTGTATTTTGGTGTAAAGCGCAATTGAATGAAAAAGAGGAAACAGTGATGATCTAAAATACAGGATTAATTGCTTGGTGGCGTAACGTGACAATTCTGTGGCAGGCAGTTGTTGTTATTTTAAGGCAGGATAACCATACAATTGCGTATTCAACATATAGCCCAGACTAATATTTATATTTATTAGTTAAGGCTAATCTTTATATTTATTAACCAATTATTTAATTAAATTTTTTTTACAAATTCTGCTTAAAGAACTGGTTTTAAATTTTTTCTTGCCACCAATTAACCATAGTTATTCTATATTTTGAATATTTTTAATATATTGTTTATTTATTTTGTTATTTTGAGGTTTTTACTTCGTCTTAGAGTCGACTTTTGTTTTTGAGATTAAAGTTAATTTAATTCTCCAATAAGCTTAGCTTAGAATTAAATTATGAAGTATCAATTAAATTTGATTTGTTTGGGTGATGTGTTTCCACACAAAATATGAAAAAATAGCATTTTTTTTTTAAATATCAAACTTGTTGTCGATGCAATAAGTGGAATTTGTAGTTGCAAAAGATATAAAGAAATGTATTTGAAAATATAAACGTAGGCCAAGTTTATTTGGCTAAAATAAGTGAATATAATGGCTAAGTTCCAAAATATAGATTGCAAAGCAACTTTCTTTTTTAAGTGCATTCTACAAGACAACCGTATAGAATTTAACAATGTAATATTTTTTTTTAATTTCCTAAGCTAATCCCGCGAAGCTCTTCGCTGGTCTGCAGGAAAGAAACCAGAGTCTCAGGCGGGAATTAAGCCCGCAACCCCGGCGCTGATAGACTAGCTCGCTACCAGCTAGCCTACCGGGGCCCGAAAAAGTTATCGACGAGAACACAATAAAGCCGATATTAGACGACATGTGTTTAGCTGTGTTCTTTTCCAATTTCCCACTGCAAAATGCATGCATGTCGTGTAAAGGTAAAACAAAATTTGTTTCTGTAAATATCAGCTCGAATTTGCAGACTAAAAAGTTTTCAATTTTTATTTATACATATGGGTAATTCCATGTCAAAACGACCAAGAGTGGGACACGACCTCTTCCGATTGTAATGAAATTTGGTGAGAAAGTTCCTTTTATCTTATAAGGAACATATATGAACGAAAAAAAATTTTAAAATGTTTTTTTCAAAAGTTATGTCATATTATGTCATAATTTCGCAGGTTTAGCCGAATGTGTTGTGCTTATTTCTTCAATATCTCGAAAACTACTTGCCATACGAATTTGTTTAAATGTCATTTTAAAGAGAATAATTGGGACTACAAACCATATACTGAAAAGATATAATTTTTTTGAAAAATGTAATATCTGCAAAATATTAAATTTTAAAAACGGACTAACTCAAAAACCTATTTTTTATTTGGCTGATTTTTTTTATATAATACCCCAAACTGTTCTTAAAAAATCCTGAAACTTTGAAGGAGGTGTTTTTTTTTCTTTTTTAAGATATGATTTTTTTTCTTTCGCAACCTTTGAAAAAATACTCTTAAAATAGAATTTTAATATTGTAATTTTGAGCTATAAGTAAGCATTTGAGCACAGCATATATTTGCGTAACTCAAAAACGGTTTAGTTTATTGAAATAACTAATAAAACGAAATTCGGCAATAAATAATAAAGTGGGGTTGGTTATACAGTTGATCCATCTAGGAGCATCCTACGCGCGCGCTGCAGGGGCCAAATTAAAGAATTTCATTGAACCGCAATATTTGCATGGTAGCGCGTAGGATGCTTCTAGATGGGTCAAATGTATGACCAACCCCACTTTATTATTTATTGCCGAATTTCGGTTTTTTTTAGTTATTTCAATAAACTAAACCGTTTTTGAGTTACGCAAATATATGCTGTGCAACCTCTTACATTTTCGAAATAACGGTAATTCTTGAAAACAAGAGCCAATCTAAAAAAACGGTAAGTCCCACTGGATTCAGCGTGCCCCAATTAGGGCAAAATGCAAGGTGCGCGGCTGGTCTGTTTTTTGCAACTAGCACAGTGTACTTATTGCTCAAAATTACAATATTAAAATTCTATTTTAAGATTATTTTTTTAAAGGCTGCGAAAGAAAAAAATCATATCTTAAAAAAGAAAAAAAACACCTCCTTCAAAGTTTCAGGATTTTTTAAGAACAGTTTTGGGGTATTATATAAAAAAAAATCAGCCAAATAAAAAAATAAGTTTTTGACTTAGTCCGTTTTTAAAATTTAATATTTTGCAGATATTACATTTTTCAAAAAAATTATATCTTTTCAGTATATGGTTTGTAGTCCCAACTATTCTCTTTAAAATGACATTTAAATCAACTTCGTATGTCAAGTAGTTTTCGAGATATTGAAGAAATAAGCTCTACACATTCGGCTAAATCTGCGAAATTATGACATTTTGAATATGGCATAACTTTTGAAAAAAAATTTTAAAATTTTTTTCGTTCATATATGTTCCTTATAAGATAAAAGGAACCTTCACACCAAATTTCATTACAATCGGAAGAGGTCGTGTCCCACTCTTGGTCGTTTTAACATGGAATTACCCATATTTAAAAAAAAAAATTTTTTTGATAAAATGAAAAAACATTAATTAATAATCAGACATAATTTGCTGTTGTGAACGATTATAAGTTATGTCAGATAAAACCAAAAATTAACGTGTAAAAGCAAAAATTTAAAACCTTCTGTATTTGTCAATTTTGACAAACATGCGCAATTACATATGAAATTTGTATCTGACAAGCCATTGCAAAATACATGTCGTCTTAAACCAGCTACAGTGCATCGTTAAGCTTTGTGATACATTTTTGACTTTGACTCCAAAGTTTTTAAAAAGAAATTGTTTAGGAATTCGCAAATTTATCTATGGGCAGCCCTAAATTTCCGGAGTCCTCTGCGATTCAACAGATCTCATTAACCTTAAGATGCTTCTGCATTTTGGGATGATAGCGCTTACAAAAGTGGAGAAAAACCTTTACAAGAATAGTTATAGGGTATTTGCTATAATTTGTGATAGGAATAAGGCAATCTAACTAGTTGCTGTTGAATTAAGCTATACTACCATTACTTTTTCAAAATTAAGGTAATTAATTGGTTTTGTAAGTTCGTCATTCTAAGCAAATACACAAATTTGGTTATGTTTCGAAAAAAGTAAAGTAAAAATACACATACATACATATGTACATGTATCGCAATACTCGATGACTTTGAAAATCTGTTTTTCCGTAAACAAACATTCACGTGCTCTCGCACCTTTCACAATTCGCAAAAATCGATTTATTTAAAATTATTTTACCTTGTAAGATCACATGAATAAAAACCAGTACAACTCACAAACGATGACTGTTCACTTTAAAATATTTACTAATGTGCCTATATATTTTATGTAGTAATCTTGTAGTATGTAGGACTACATAAGCATGAATATATGCACACATACATGTGTATGCATATTTTTATTTACCTACATACAAATGAATATAGTTTTCTTCCCATTTTTTAAAAGTTTCTTTCAGATAAAACCAGTTCTTAAAAACGTTTTTATAAGAAATTCAACCGCACGACATTGAACTTGACATTATCTGTCCGTCGTATCATAATCACGTGTGTGTATCTGTTAAAAAGAAACCCAAGAAAAGGGGCAAAACTCGCTCTTGCATTCCCCAAGTATTTATGTGCATTAAAAGTGCCGTTGAATACAGGTTCCGATGACTAAATAAGTGTTTTACATTGAAAATTAAGAGTTTTTTTTTGCGATTTCATTTTACTGACACACATCATCGCGATGCATGTTTGCAATGGCTTGAGAAGGTTTAGATGAGAGAAAAACCTGTATTCGTAAGCATAAAAATGTACATTAACGAGCAGTGATGTTAATTAATCAATGGTAATAAAATCACTTAAATTAAAAGTTACTTTACGCTTGGTCCATTGCAATCGCAAGAAGTTTGACGACTTTAAATTGCAAAATTATGTTCAAAGAAACTAAAATATATATTAAGGGGGTATAGTTATTCGTCGTGCTTCACGACGAATTAACTCAGCGAATTTTTCCTTAAAAATTCGGCGTGCTAAGCGAAATAAGGTGTTAAATAAATGCTAAATTCCTATCTCGGAAGGTTATTGCACTTAGGTTTGAAAGACAGAAAATCTGGCAAAACGGTGAACGTCATTCGATTCCTTGGCCACAAATTATATGATATCAACCTTTGCCCGAAAAAAAGTTCGAACCTGAACACAGTGTCATTAGAATAGAAAAACATGGCAGCATGCAAGCACTATTTATACTGTTATAATTTTATAAACGTTTATGGGAGGTATGTGATGGAAATCGATGTTAAAACAAAACTATATAAAAACGAGAATATCGTTTTAGAATTTTTAAAAATTAATTTCTCATATATTTTCTATCTATATTCTTTTAAACTTTCTTCCATAGCTAATTCTATAACTACATCTTTCTGGATGTATGTTGGTTAAAAAAAATAATGACTTACATTTAAATGCGTTCATTTTGGGACATACCTTGTAAAATTCAACGTTTTTAAAAACTAGAAGAAACAATTGAAAACTGTTGAAAAAACAATTGCAAAAAAATGTCCAAGCTTAATTTTTTGTGTGTAAAACCTGTAAGTTTTGTCAATGAATTTGCCCATTTAGATTCCCTACATTTGCATTTTTTGTAATTTTTCCATAAATTTTGTAAATAGCGCTTTATAACTTTTTAAGTGTCTATGCAACTAACGATACAGTTTGAAAGACCAATTAATTCTAAATAATTTAGAAAAATAATTTTTGAATTTGCACCTACTGTTTCTGAATTAAACCCGATTTTACCTTTGAACCCAATTTATGATATGGCAAATAGTTTACCACGCATACCCTACAAATAAATAATTTATTATTATTATTTGGGGGGTTTCACCAAAATTTCCAAGAAAATATATTTGTAGAAACTTGAGTTGCAAATCTGTAATTGGCAGTAATTAGCCTGCACTCGGGCACTTGTCCTTTGAATGTTGTAATAAAATTATCGGTAACTATTTTGTCTGCACCGAATGGAAACAGATGTAGTGTTTTTAATAAAAAGTTTTGATTGCGGGGTCGTCTCAAATACCAGTGTTTGTAATGGTGCTGGCGCTCTGCTTAATTCTTTCAATATTATTCGGTTCGGGTTATGTTCATGTTTGCCTTGTTCGTCATTTCGTATTTAGCATTGTTGCTGTGAGAAGTTTTCTCGGACAGGTGATACTGAATATCTTATTGTGAACGGTATGTTCTTCCACGATGTTTTTCTCCCGTACGACGAACAAAATTTTGACATGATCGTGTCATTTTGATTAAATATTTTCCTAATAATGTAATATATATTTACATGCAAATGTTAATTTTTTGACCTGCTAATGATTACCGAGTACACACTAAGTGGGTCAAATAAAAAAGTTGTTTCAGTCACATCCTAGAATACAAAATATACCAGGGGAGTTTCTAAAACAGAAAACATTTTATAGTCACGCCCAAAAATACGGCACCTTTTATTTTTTATTAAAAGTCCGATTAAAAATTAATAATGATATACGAAATGTTGAAACCGGACTTTAAATGGCGGCACCTAAGCCTGCTCTCAGAATTGACTATGTTTTCCGCATAGCTACAAAATCTAGATCCAAGATCTTATCAAAAAGAAAAAAAAATAATATAAATAATACCTACTTAAAAAATATTTAATTTATCGTACCATAATATATGTATGTATGTACATATGTATGTACATATGTATGTTAAGATTTTTATTAAACTACTATTTCTCCCACACTTAAAACAATCGTCCGTAATTAAACTTTTTTAATTACGTGTTTGACAACACTGCGGTAAAAACATTCATTTATTTTAAGTCTGTTCTTTTGTTTAGTTATTGCCAGTGTGTCCAGATCTTAAACACTTTTATAGCTAAATTTGGCATTAGACAAGACCAAAAAATTCTAAAAAATAATGCTAAAATTTTTTCAAGATTTTTGCTTAAATTGTATTACCATTATGAAATTTTAGTCGAAACCAAATACATTTTAGTGACTTATTTTTTAAAAAAAATGAGGGGAAAATTTAATGCATATTTAAATAATTGGGTAGATTTTGTTAAAATATCAGATACATATGTATATATATGAAGCACAGGTAATTTAGATTTAATTTTTAATTTGGGGGTACCGCAAACCTCTGAAACGATTTTATTTCAATGCTATACAACATTTTTTAGATAATTTTATTTCTTAAGCTTTGTTCACAGTGGGAGCAACAGTTTCGTTTTTTCCTCTATCTTATTTTTTTCCAAAATATATTGTGTATTTTTCATTCATTTTACGAACAAAAATGTAAAGTTTTTTAAAAAAGTCTA
Source organism: Pollenia labialis (assembly GCA_949318255.1). Lineage (NCBI taxonomy): Eukaryota > Metazoa > Arthropoda > Insecta > Diptera > Polleniidae > Pollenia > Pollenia labialis. The sequence continues at coordinate 104,882,279 of OX439140.1, forward strand.
CTTCTACTTCAGCAACAATTTGTATTTATAATAATTTTATTTAGTTTTGAATGAAAATTTTTACAAAATGTTTTAAAAAATAATAATAAATAAGTAATAATGTTGTGGGTAAAATTCGCAAACGGTTGCTTAATGCAAAGTGTGTGAGTTTGTGGAAAAACTTGTTGCTGCATTATGAACACCAGTAAAAATGTTGCTGCCTATTGAAAACGAAGCTTTTTAGTTTAAGAAAAGTTGATGTTTTAAAATTTGAATTTTGCAGCAGTTTAAAGCAAAACTTTTTTTTAAACATTTCCCCTAGAATTTTCGTCTGAATACAACCTGAAATTTCTTCGCACTTTTATATCGTAAAATCAAATGGCAAATACGTTTTACAATCAACGAGATGTAAACATATAATATTCCCTGAATAGGTTTACTGTTTTATTTTTTACAAGACAAGTAAGATGTTTCATAACATAAGAATTATTTATTTTCATACGAAATTTAATTTTGAGTACAACTATTTTTATAAAATTTATTATAATTTATAAAAAATTCAAGTTAAATAAAACTTTTCGTACAAAATTTTTAAAATAAATAATGCTAAAAAAAAGCTAAAAACATTTTAAAAAAATGCTAAACAAAATGACAAAAAAATTTTGCAGCTAAATAAAAATTTTAAATAGAAGATTTAGCTGCAAAAATGCCAAAATGGTCACACTGATCATTTCTGTTTTTTATATATTTTTTATGTATCATAAATATATAATAAAACAAAAAATAGTTAGCTGAACATGATCACTCGATCCGCTCCGCTAGTTTTAAATGGAAATTCAATATGAGAACGACTAAAGATGTCCATTTATTGCATACGCCCAAAGTTTGTTTAAATATATCAAACGAACATTTGCATGATTTACATTAGAAATTAACGAATTTTTTTTTTTTAATTTTGCCAGTTGGCAAATTTAAATCTCATTAACTAAAAGATAATGTGCTTATTCAATAGATAAACAATCAAAATCTCATTTGTAATCAGTGTTGTAAATGAGGGGATTTATTCCCAAAGCTGGGAATTTTGTTTGGGAAATGGGGCAAACAAAATTATGACGGACATTTTGGAGATTTTAATTTCATATACACACAATGATAAAAAAATTAAGTTTTTTAAGTAGAAAGATTTCTATTATATAAAAATTAAAATAAAAAAATGCATATAAGTACAGCATGTTTGTTCAAAACAGTTTTGAAACCGTAGTTGGTGTATTGCTTACCAACAATCAATATATACCTGTTAAAAACGAGATATTTTAGTTATCTGTAGAAATTGTGAAAGCTTTTCGAACAAAATAATTTGGACATCGAGCTGGAAGATTTGTAGCAGGGATGGAAAATAGCCTTTTATGCACTAGTTTTAAAAACATGTCTTAGTTGTCTAAACAACATAAACTTAATGTTTAAATTTGATATCTTGCATAATGCGAAATATTGTTCAATATCTTAAAAGCAATATAATTTTCAGAAGAAAACTTACAACCTTTAACACCAACAATTTTACACTTTAGCCCCCGTATTCATAAATGATTATTTAATTTAACAAACGTTTGTCAAGCTAAATTTGTTTTGTTATGCTTTATTAAATTTAAAATATTTTTATGAATACGGCAAGTTTTTGTAAACTAAACAAACCAGCATTTAATTATAAGGGATGTAAATAATATAAAATTTACACGTAAAACGTCTAAGCATTTCATGTAATAAATGAATTTTGATACAAATTGCATATTTAAATTATGTATACCAAAATGTACCAAAAACAAGTACGAATAAATCATATTTTAAAATTTAAATTATGCAAATATTTTGTTGATAATAATAAAATGAAATTGATATTTTAATTAAGCAATTTAAATTAACAAATTTTGTGTAGAAACTTTGTAGAAGGGATTTGCGTAAGAAAATATAATCCGCTTTTCGGGGAATTCTGAAGTTGAAATTTTTTTTAATTGTGGATACTCGAAAAATGTCTGGAAACCCTGTTTTTAATACATTTTATTGCTCTCATATAAGAGAATCATCAGACACATTGACGCCTCAATGCAAACGAATCAGAGATGTTTAAAATGGTACAGTTGCATTTCGTTCTTTTACAGTTTAGTTTGTGTTGGTACTGTGATACTACTGAGACTTAATTAATACAAGCATAGTTTCAAGATAATGTACGTAAAAATTTTTTTTTAAAGGAACAACAACAAAGCATATAATCAATAACGTAGGCAATTCTTTACATTCATAAGTAAATCTTACGTGTAAATAACATTAAATTTATATAAAAGTATAAAAACGCTGTATGCTTGCAGCCTGAAAGCAATTCATTATTAATAACGAGCATAAGCCAATGTGATTGAAACAAAACCATGTTTGGGCGATTCTCAGGGTAGTCAGTAATTACGTAATACATATGTGAATAGTTCATAACACAAAAATATGACTGCTCTCAGTAGCCACTCATAATTTTTAGTGTGCTATTAAACATTATTTGAAATGTCTCGATTTCGTTTAACTTCTTAGCAGTTAAAATTACATATGCACATAATTAAATATAAAATTACAAAACTGTGAGGATTTTAAAGCACATCATATATTAACGCCGGCGATTTGTAGATGTTAACACCGTCTTTTGTCTATGTGCAAGGTAAACAGTATTATTATTTTATAAAAATTTTTTCAAGCACAATAATAATTTCTTTTAAGTATTGTTAAATATTATACGACTTTACAACAGTATGACCTGACTTGATAGCAAATCGTTTGAATCCCAAAAAAATTTAAGGTTTCCTTATAAGTTTTGTTTTCAAAAATTTTAAAAGATATTTTTTTTATTTCATAAGTGTCAGCAAACGTACAACATGCACCCTTTTTTAATCTAACTATATTTTAAACACAAAAAATGTTACTTTAAAAAACGGTAGCGTACATTTAGTTTGAAAAGCTGGTACAAAAGTAGAAAAGCCATTTTCCATCCCTGATACAAACCGTATTTACACTTATACACACTAAAGTTGATTAGTCTGTTAGTTTGCATGTACATTAGTGGCTTCAAAAAACTGTTTTTTCTGTTATTATCTCAAAACTTTCTAGAAGTGATAAAAAAAAGTTCTCCCACAAATCAGCTCCACGTTTTGAATTTTTCCATATATGTAGGTATAAATATAAATTAATATCGATTAAAAATTAATTGTAAATACTTTTGCGAAAGTATTATTGTATGTATTAAGTGAAAGAAATTGCCGAATTTAGCAAACAGCATTCATTAATCGCTGAAACAAAATGAATGCGATGTCAACTATAACCAGTTTTAGTTCCTTTTTAAACAAATGTGGATTATTTATACCTTAAATGAATTATTTTCTTGTTTTTAATGGTTATAGGCCAAAACGTAATGCAAATTTTTAATTTAATTTATTAGGATGAAGACATGTTTCTTTTGGTTATTCTTAAAATAACCTAAGTAATGCATTTTTAAAACTATAGTCGGCGCCACTATACCAATTCTACCTACATACACATACAATTGGACGTTTAACAAATATTTGACGGCCCAAACGTAACCACTATTTTTTATAAAATATTTGTCCGATTATGCATAAAGTTTTCTAGGCGAAACCGTATATAATAATTTATCAATTAAAATTAAATAAATTGGTTAAATTGGTTTTCAATATAAGTTAATATACGAAAGAAATATTCTTGTCAACATTGTGGACCAGGCTGTTAATTGCATAGGTAGTTCCAATTAATTTACAACAATAATTTTAAAATTTTATTTTTTCTCTTGCCTTTTTTTAATTTTTTTTTATTCACATTAATGTTATTAAAATATTTTCAAATCAATTGAAAGTAGAATTTCGGCAGACTCAGAAAGTTGAGTACTAGTGGAACATAAACTCTCCTGAGATTTTAACTCTCTCACAATAAGTTCAGCGGTTGTGAATTTTTTCCGTGACACAATTCTTCGTCTTTAAGCAGACTCCCTTTTCTCACTGGATTTTATTATTAAGTGCATGGGAAGATGTCCTTGATTTATTTTTTCACTTTCAAAGATGATATAATAGCGCGACGAGGTTATTAGTAAAAAAAAACAAAAACAATAGCAGGTAAAAAAGGTTTCATTCTTTTTAAACAACAGAAAAAACAACAACTTTATAAAAAACAAAATAAATTTTTGGTTGGTTTCAAAGTTTGTAAAAAGGATTAAAAAACAAAATCCCGTGTTCAATTTTTGAAAACTGTTTAGGTAAATATCTACATCAAATACAAAAATAAAACGATAACGAAAAACATATCGAGTCAGTCTGCTACCGTTTTTGGTTACATTTCTTCTTCTTTAGCCAAGGAAAGGATACAGTGAGTGATGAAAAAAACATTGTGTGTATAAACAGACTTCGTTCAAAAATTATTCCAACAAAAAATGTGTCTCAAAGCCAGCCGCCGCTGTGCTTCTGCCTTCATATTCTCCTTCAGTGATAGCTTAGGATTTTTGTTTGATTCAGCAAAATTATTTGTTTGAAATTTATATGAATTTCAGTAAACTTTTTGTTCGATTCTTTAAATTATTTGTTTGAAAAAATCAGTGTTTTTTTTCAGTAAATAAAATGCAAATAAATTGTTTGAATATGCGAATTTGTTTGTAGGACCGATTTCAGACAAAAAATGTTTTGATTCCACAAATTTTTTGTTTGAATTCGAAAAATTATTGTACAAATTTTGGGGTAAACGAACGCAGCTAATATTAAAGAAATGGATTTAATTAAATAAATAAATGAATGTTCATACATTTTTTCTTTGACATAATATTATTTTATTTTTATGGATCTGCGGGGACTTTTGGAAATAAGAAATTACAAATTGCAAAAACGAACAAAACAGCAGTGATTCAAAGTGAAAAATATGATTATTTCTGTGCACCTGTTTTTCGTTGACTAAGAGGATGCGGTATTAGACGCTATATAAGAGATATATTAACCCTTTCGCGGACACCCATTTTAACGAAGGGTTTCCCGTGGGCATTTTGCTATATCTCCATTATTAGGCAAGATAGGAGAATTCTGAAAACACCAAACTGCTAGAAATTTAAAATAAAAACTATATAACGGCAAAGACTAAGTTTTTATTTTTGACGGTTATGAACGTCATGCGTCTACGTATGTCCTAAATGTGATGTTAAAAACGGCATGAAGTTCCTAGTCGTCAGTCGTATATAAGTAAGTTCGACGGCTGTACACGTCATGCGTCTGTGGGAACCTCCGAATTAAAACATATGTATGGTTTTTAACGGCTTTTATTAGATGCACATTTTGGTAGTTTTTTTTGTCCAATAGAATATTTACACACTTATGATGGTATGTACAACATATTCACACATGGTAGAAGCCAGGATGTTCTTTCGCATCTTTTTATGTTTTCTTTTCGCAAATCATCACTATTTATTTTATTTAAATTTTCCAATTCCAAAATGATTACATATTTTAACATTTCAGTACTGTCAATCCTTAATTCTTATTACCAATATTGCTTCATTTTCAAAAATTTTGGAACAGTGATGGGGAGTACCAAGTTGGCTTATATCCCCCCAGCAAAGTTTGCCCAGAAGACATGGCATGACGGCTCTCCGCCGATAGTGGGTACATTTTTTTTAATGTACGAAATATTTTTTTCTTTTATTTTGCCTTTAAATGCACCCACACTTGTTGCCAAAACTTTTAGATTTTTCGGCGACACGCTTTCATGTATGTAGCTTTAGTGCTGACTTTTGTTTCCACGAAAAGCACGAAAATTACGAGCAATCTGACTATTACACTAGCCAACAAGGTTTTGGACTGGAGTAACCAAATATCTTTCCTTAGGTAATTTGGTGGGCTGAATTCAAGTCTGTAATTGGGTTTTCTCTATCACGTCAGGTTTGCTAGATAAAAAAAAAATGTTTTTATTCGTTTCTTACATAAAAAATTACTAGTTTATTTTAAAATCATGGTTTTGTCCCAAAATCCTTGATAATTTCTCTCATTTTTCATTAAATTTTGGTGAGCACGCTCTCCTTGCTCGTCGCTCACCGCACTTAGGCTTTGTGGAAAAAAATCTAAATGCGAATAAAGAAAATGCAAAACATTGTCGGTTTGTCCAAGTTTCTCACTGCAAAACTAAAATAATGTAATTATGCATATTCTTTCTTCTGATATTGCATATTCTTTTTTTCCAACCAAATATTCTCCACACACAAAGCAAAAATAGCATAAATCAGTAACAAATCATCTCTCTGACATGTTTTAACGTTACAATTATGAAGATTTTGAATGAATGTGGACTTCTGTCAAATTATTAATTGTGAAATTGACTGCTATACAGTATTGCCAGCATAAATGAACAAGACGAGATAGCCAGATTCGAATTCAGCGCACCCAGATAAGTTAAAACATGCTTCGTTTCTGCAGTCAATTTTTTTTCAAATTTTTAGACCAGTGTTATTTTCCATTTTATGGATTAAAAGTTCAACCAGTTTTTGAGTTCTAATTTTTTACCATTTTCTAAACTATAATTTTAAAACTATAATTAATTCATAATCTAAAAAATATAATAAAGAATATTAGCATCAGCAACAATTTTGTGGTTTCCAATATAATTTTGGCAACTTGCAACGCTGTTTCAGTATTGTTGTCATCCGTAATAGACCCATTAAACAATAGTTTTATATATTTTGTAAGTTGTTGTGAAATAACCCACCTATAGATGCCGCAAACCACAATAATCTTATGTGAATGTTAAAAATTCCCAAATTAAATGATCTAATCTAAACATAAAAAAACAACAAATTTTTTCTCTATGGTCAGCCGCATTTTACAAAACTATTTTTAACGAAAGTTTTCCAAACGTTTATTGGTTTCTTCATCCAAATTATTGTTATGAGCAACCATATTATGGTTAAATTGTGCTATTTTTTAAGAGCAATATGTTTTGGTTGATTGTGATAAAAATTTACAATAACATGATCGAAGGCAACTATAATATGGCCTAACATTGTTGTCTGTGACAATAATATTGTTCAAATCTTTTCGTTAAAAAAGTTATGTTGGCGGTGATATTATTGAAAATTATGTTTTCTTTTTGCTTGTAAACTGGTGATCAAAACCTAATAATTCCATATAATCTCTTGCCAAAACAAATCTTCTCATTTGTTTTAATTAATAATTAAAATCCTATATAAACAATTTGTTAATCTACCTGCTCATACATCATTTCTGTGTTGAGTCTAACGTGTTTAAAAAATTAATTAATGGGTCTTGATAACTGGTAACAAAATGATTAATTGTTGATTTAAGTAAAAATAATATTTATAATTATTAATAATATTTTTAACTTTGTTTTTTTTTACATTGGCTGATAAATCATTTTCTACTTAAACTGATATTGTGTGTGTCGCTCTCCTGTCAATGTTTGTCTTTTATTATGTTATTTTTAAATCGGAAGCAATAACGATACATACATCCATGCACACAATATGTGTGCGTAAAGTTTAATTAGAAATAATTATACTAAAATAATAATACGGGTTTCGTTATTTAAAGAGGTTTGAAAAAGATAAGAGGAAAAAAACTGGTAGGAAATATTTCGGTATTATAAACATTTTGAAAAAAATTGCTAATTAATTACTTTCTGAAGTGAATACTAGTAATGTGTAGATTTTTCATCAGTACAGCAACAGCCTTTGTTATTGTTTCTAAAAACGAAGTAAATGTAAGCAATTTTAAAAACAATTAAATGTTGATTAATAAAATTGATCATGAAATAGCATCTTTTGTAAAGTAAAACATTTACAAATTGGCCGGAGATGCAAATAAAATTGATATTTAATTTGTGCTTTTTATTTTAATTTCTTAAGAAACCTGCAAAATTGTATTAATATTGCCATTATAAAGTTCAAAGTACACGGAATGTTAAAATCCACATGGGCATGTGGTACTGACGTAATGTTGACATCATCACACAACACACAGTGACCATTGTGGCTTTGTAATTACGTCAAAATGATGTCAAAAGCAACATGCGCATGCACACAGAAAAATATACCAATGTTAAATTAACATGGCGAAATGTTGATTTTGAATCATAGTACATTTCTGCAAAAGTATGCCCTTTATTTACGTTTATCATTATTTCATTTTAATTTTAAATGAAAAATATTTAAATAACCTTAAATCCCGTTTACTTAATATTATTCACTGTTAAAATAACAGTGTTCAATATTGAATCCATAAAAACCTGTTTTATATTAAAATCAAAAGTTTATCGTGTTAAATTAACATGCATACATACTTAAGCAAGTATATTTTATTATTTTCATGTTTAAAATATGTTAAAAAAAAGGAGACAATTACCGTATTCTTTTAATTAAAATTATTTAGTTAAATAGTACATCAAGTTTTCAAAGTAGAATGGTGACGAAAACCATATCAAGCTGATGCTTCTGTTAACAAAGCAGAAAGCAAAATAAGTGCAACATGAGTTACAGGGGTAAGTGTTTTGAATTATTCTTAAAAAATGCTCAAACTATTACATCACACTCAAGCCAATTTGATTCTACATGAAATTCACGTTGTTTCAACTTAAAATAACTTTCATTCAACGTGATTCGGATTGTCATTTCAATATAAATGACATTTTGATCTAACTTTACTGCAATATTAAATTAACATGAATTATAGTTTTTTTAAAAGAAAAAATGTTGTTCGCAAGTTATTGTAAAATCATGTAAAATTAACATGAAGTAACATTGAAGCAAAATCACCTCCGAAAACGGTCAAATCAACCTTGTTTTGGACGGTTTTACATTGAATTTTTTCTGTGTGTGTGGCTTTTCACATTCCGTGTGCTCCAGACTTTAGATATTCGCGTTGAATATTCGAATACATTTTAAGGAATACAAATAGCAAAAATAAGTAAAGATTTCGCAAAGGCGAATAACGCGCAGCCGAACATTTGTCGCCCCCTAATCAGTATACTCGTTTGTATACCCTCAACATAAGTGGTGAATGAGGGTATACTAACTTTGTCATTTCATGTAAAACTTTTTTTGCCCTAGAACGTCATGCCTTTTTTTGTAAACTAACACCATCCTATGTCGTGTTCACGACGTATTTTATAGTCACTTGAAATTGGATGTAGTAAAAATGGGTTCCAAAATTTAATCAATACATTTATAAATACATTTACATATATTTTTTTTAAATTCTTTAACGTAAAAATAACACCAAAACAAACTGAAAGAACTGTTTTAATTCGAAAATAAAATCGCCCCTCGTCATATTGTCGAAGAATGACGGCGAAGGATAAATATGCAAACCCGTAAAGAATTATGTCTAGCTCTCTAAAGCATTTTGAAATACAGTAGAAAAAGAGTAATCACCCTAATATGGAATTTTTGTTACAAAAACTAACATAGATTGGTAGCGAAATGCTCCAACTACCATTGAATTTTTCATATACATAATTTTTTATAACTAGAAATCTTATTAAAAATTTTCGCAAAGATCGGTGCATAATTTACAACAAACCCTATACAAAGCCCACCCTCTGAAAACAATAGTACGCCTAAAACATATCAAAAATTGCTTTTGCAGTTAAATTTAATTTGTCATAATTTCATAAGATGAAAACTAACACTTTAAATTTTCGGTCTATTATTTACTTTATCCCCCATATAAAGCCCACTCTCAGAAAACCGACTAGTTCGCCTTAAACCAAGTAATGCTACTGTGTTGAAATTCAGTCTGTCATAGTTTTATAAATCTAGAAAATACACTTGGGGGATTCACAAGGTGTCATAAAGTCAAATGTCTTAAAATAATAACATGAAACATACGACTGTTGCGAACAACCCCTCATAATTCAGTGTGCTATTTTGATTAAAAATCAGCTGATTTAAAACAAATGTAAAAAATAAATATTTACTAAAAATAAAAATATTTTTTAATTCTTATCCATGAATTAATAAATTTAATTAGATCGTACCTGATTATTTTCCATTTTTCAGACGTAAATCAGAAATAAATTTTATTTTTTTTTACCAAACAGTAGAGTCCTAATCCGATATAATTTGACGCCGCAAGTGATGTTAGCCGCATAAAATTATACCATCAACGGCGACGGCTTACAAAAACTAATGCAGATCGGCTCAGCCGTTCAGCGCAGGTCTCTTTGGATTAATTACGACAGTACAATAATCATAGCAAGCAAAGTTTTATTTATTTAATACATTTTTTCTTTACAAAGCAACAACAATATTTTTAAACCTTTGTAAAATGGTAGAACATTTTGACAATATAACATGAGAGCACACCTTGTGAATACCCAAACTATTAAATTTCATAAATATCGGCCCATAATTTACCACAGGCCCCATATAAAGCATACTTTTAAAATATTCTCTAAAACTCTTAAGCTTAAAACCTCAATGAATAATTCCATGCTAAGCCCACTCGTAATATATTCTTACTCTCGGCTAAGGATATTACAGGTCTGGTACAGCCGAATACAGAACCTCTACTTGTTATACTTAAAATGTGACCATCACGTTTTGTTCACGTTAAGTTCCCTTATCCTTTATTTAGCTCTAATATGGCATTCTGAAGGGCATTACTATTATTAACCCTCAATTTCACCAAGTTCAGTTTACTTTAACTTCCAGTTAACAATATGTTTTGACACCTATAACTAATAGTTAATTGTAACTGAACTTTGTAAAATTGTGGGTAAGTCATATATTTACTGCCGTATTCATAAAAATATTTTAAATTTAATAAAGGGTCACAGAACAGATTTTCTATTTAAATTTTTCTAAATAAATGTTTGAAAAATTAAATAATCATTTATGAATACGGGGGTTAGCCATCCTTCCAAATGTCATATAAGTTATCAAAGGCAAAAACCATGCGAAAAAACGGCATTTGTTGCGAATTCCGTATTTTTAGAAAAGAAAATTTAAAACAATTTAAACACTGTTCTTAATAATTTTGTATAGAGAAAAAAATGCAGTTAATAAACCACAAATTATTTTATTATTATTATTTTAGCAATTTATTTTAACTAAAACTAAAAGTTTTTTTCACAATAATGGTTTCAATATTTCTGTGGCAATAAGTTAAATGTGCTTAAGTCTATTTTGTTAGATTTGGAGGAAAACCATTTTAAACATAAAAGGTTAATACTCCAAAAGTCACAGATCGGAATAAACTTAAGTTTTTATTCGAAATGTTATTGCACACTGAAAAAAAATTAGCATAAATTTATTTTGCTATATCTTCCTAAAAAATCATACAAATTATTTGAAACTTTGGCCATGGAGATGACAAAGGTGCCATAAACTCAAATTTTGCTTAAGTCGACTTAAACACTTTTTGCCACAGATTTAGTTGCATACATATGTACATATCTTTACTATAATTCTGACTGCCTGATATTGGATGATATTTTTTTATGATTTCGATTCCAATAACAATTAATAAAAAATAAACAATGCAAATAAAAAGCAATGCAAAAAATATTTGTTTTATTCATTTGTATTTCTGCATAACGATTTCACTTTTATATTGATTTAATTGCGCACTAACAATGACAATAATAAAAAAATAAATGCCATGAAAATTGTCATATGTCTGTCTTTGATTCCAAACCCACAAATTGCTTGGAAAACTATTACAATTCAAATAAATGTACATATATACATACATACATATTTACAAACATAAGTTTATATGTATTAATGTTAATATTTAGAAAGAAATAACCCAGCAACGAATATAAGTATACGATTTTTTTGGCGATATTTAAAATGTGCATATAATTTTATTTAAAAGTCTGATTGCGATTTACATATACATATATGTTTGTATGTACATACATACAAAATAGATTCCGCGCTAAAAGAAATATTGGCTACACTGTTCTTAAGCGATTCATATTCCTGTGAGAGCTGAGATCTAAGCTATAAGGCGGCCGAGACAATTTTAGTTTAAGCTTGCTAAAAGCGAATCAATTGCCTTTGGTATTGGTCCTTAAAACCTCAACCACTTTAGCTATTGTAAGTGCTTCTTTAACAACTTAAGCTATTGTAAGTGCTTCTTTAACAACTAGGGAACTTGTGACTTAGAGATAGCATGAAGCAGTGATGGGATTATATGGACCTTAAACACCATCATTTAATATGTTGTGGTTGGCAACCGATACCGGTACCGCTTAATTATCCTTTAAAATATAATACGGGTATTGATACCGATACCAAAATGCGTTTCGGTTCCTAAAAATTTATTTTCCTTACCACTAGTGTTGAAAATTTTAATTTATTTTTGTAAAGTTTACTCATCGTAATATTAAATAAAATTTTAAGGGCCGATGTTGAATGAGAACCACACCTAAACGTCAAGTTTTTTTCTGCATTTCATTTGACATTTATCAATTTCAGACTAACTCAATTTGAACCGGAGAAAGATACACAATCGAGTAACGCGTTAAAGTTATTAAGGGTTATTATGAAAATGGGCGTTCAAATCAAAATGCATATCGTGCACTTCGTGATTCAGTGATAAGGCAAATTTTCACCTCTGTGGATTCGTCAATAAACAGAATTACAAGAGTGGTTGTCGATATACTAATTCACCTACAAAGAGTGACTGCTGTTTATGGGCAGGCGGCATCATCGGTCAGGCAGTTACTGTGAATGGTGTTTGCTATCGTGAGATGATAACGAACTTCTTATGGCCGGAATTGAAAGATATGGATATGGACGATATGTGGTTTCAACAGGACGATGCCACTTGCCACACAGACACAATGGCGACAAATTCAATGGCCGTGTAATCTCACGTGGGAGTGATGTCAATTGGCCGCCAATATCATGTGATTTGACACAGTTGGACTTCTTTATTCGGGGTATATTGAAGCCAGCAAAAATTCAAGAGCTAAAGGATGAAATAGTTCGGCGCATTAACGGCATAGAACCTCAATTATGCCTCAGCGTCATCGAAAATTTGGACAATCAGATGGAAAAAGAAATGACAGTAATTTCCTAAATAATTTATGGTTTATTCAAAATCAACATTGGCCCTTAAAATAACCACCCTTTATAAATAATAGTTATTTTTGAAGTAAAATATTTGTGTATATTATACAAACATTAATATAATATTACTAGCTGACACGGCAAACGTTGTTTTGCTCTATAACTTATTTCTTTCAGATGCTACAGTGTCTGCATGCCAAATTTTCAGAAAACCGGTTGATTAGTTGAGAAGATAATACAAATGATAGGCTATAGTTCGTTCCAGATGTTGCACTATTTGCCTGCCAAATTTCAATAAAATCAGTTGATTAGGTAAGAAAATATAGAGAAAGGGAGCTTTTACCCCTCTTGCTTAATTTTACGCCCTAAATAATAAAAACTATAGGTGTGAAGTACTTTCCAGCTGTAACACTATTTGCCTGCGAAATTTTAAGAAAATCGGTCGAATAACCATATACGTACAATAAATAACCAAAAAGGACCAAAAAAAAAAAGACCCGTGTCTGCCAGTTTTGCCGAAAGTCATGCACTTTTTTTATGTGACCTTAAAGATTTAAGGCCCCGGTGTCATTTTTGCAAAAAAGTGATAAATTTCTCAGGCTCATATCTTGCAAACCATTCGGAATTTTGATTAACCCTCTGAGACAAAGTTGTGGCTCTTGCCATAAAGAACAACAATTGTGATCATATAAAATCAAAAAACTTCATCTCCAAAATCAAAATCGCAAAAAACTGTTCAGGTCCATAGGTAGCAAACCGTTCAACATTCAAGAAAACAATCAACCACAAAAATGTATTCACCTAAGATCAAAATACACAACTTTCTAGAGGATATAAACTTCCTAGGAATGATTCTTAACACTGTTTAGGGAGCAACAAAAGTGAAAAATCTCCCGAAAATTAAATTTTTTTTTACTTTTTTTCCACTGTTCAGGTCCATAGGTAGCAAACCGTTAAAAATTCAAGGAAACAATCAACTACAAAAATGTACCTAAGGTCTCAAAATACAATTCACGCGATCACGCACCGACCGCAACATCACAGGCAAGGCAGTAAGCTAATTAGTTAGGAAGATAATGGGAGCTTTTACCCTTCTTGCTCTATTTCACATCCTATTCCTTATTTCCTTTCAGATGTTACAGTGTCTGCATGCCAAATTTTAAGAAAACCCGTTCATTAGTTTAAGGGGGGGGGGAAATTTTTACCCCTATTGCCCTATTTCATGCCCTAAATAATACAAATTTTAGGCTATAGTTCTTTCCAGATGTTACACTATTTTCTTGAAAAATTTCAAGAAAAACGGTCGATTAGTTAAGTAGATGTAGGGAGGGAGCGCTTTTACCCCTGTTGCCCTATTTCGCACCCTACTCCCTATTTTCTTTCAGATTTTACAGTGCGTGCATGCCAAATTTTAAGAAACCCGGTTGATTAGCTTAGAAGATATAGGGAGTTGTAGCTTATGCCCTATGTTGCTCCCTCCAGCGATATAAAATATTCTTTACGACCTAATCTCATACCAAACAAATACACATACAACATTTCATAAAAATCAGTCAAGTCGTTTCGGAGGAGTTCAAAATGGAATGAATTTTGTTGATATTTGTATGGAAATAGGAAAATCATAATGACATATCTGCGGAACCCCTAAGCCGATTTCGTGCAAACTTAACTTAAATCTACAGACTATCCCCAATGAACCCTGAAATTTTGGTTGAAATCGGTAGACCCGTTTCCGCAGTTAGTGGTGACATTAAAGTGTACACTTCTTTTTATATATATAGATAAGAAAAATTATAATTTCATAGGAAAGCGTAAAAAAATAAATGTGTAATTTCATACAATTTAAATGTGTGAAAAGAGTACAAACAGAGATTACATTTTGTACCCTTTACCACAGGAGGTGTATTTGTTTATCATTCCGTTTGTAATAAAGTATATATATTCTGGTTCCTAATGAGATGCGAACTGGATTAAACGATGTCCGTCTGAACTTCTGTCCCTGTGAATGTTGAAATGGATTCTCCAAATAACCATGGGGACTAGGTTGTTATGTATTTATTATATACTCCGTAAAAGTTTTCTATTGAAATTCAGCCAGATCGATCCATAAGTGAGTGAGATATGTGCCAACAACCACGACTGTCTCTAATTTTAATGTATATCTGGAAAACGGCAAGAGCCAAAGATTTTAAATAAGGTGCAAGCATCAAAGTTATCACAACACAACCCCTCTTAATAAAATGGACCGGATAGGAGAAGTAGGCTTGGCACTTACCATACAAAGACATTCGGCCTTATTATAAGTCTTTTTGTTGTAATTGAATTCTAATCGCTTTTAAAATTGATAATATGACTGTCGTAAACGACATAAATACGACACACTTTCTATGTGTTTTACATTGTAGTTATCCTGAATTTTGAAATGATATCGAGAAAATTTCATACGACTTCGATCACGACAACGACTCTCGTAGTAAGGAACTGTTTTCCTAAACGCATGTTCACAATGTGTAAATACAGTATTGACACCGTGTTGATGCATTGTGTACTTACGTTTTTACCCACATTGTATTGTAACTATGTGTATATGTTTTGCATATACATTTTTTTAACTGCTTTATTTCCTTTTCTCTGCGCAGTGACAACTTCAAAGTTGCATTTAAGAACAATATACATTGTCAACATTTTTATGTTTGAATTTAAGAACATATTGACTTGTATAAGTACAATGCAATAGGCGTTTAGAGAAACTGTCTGGCTGATTATTGTTTTCTGTATATTCTGGAAAACGTCAAGGCCAAAGTTTAGAATTGGCTATCAATATACAATATCCAAAAAAAAAAATGTGGGCGTGATTTAAGAAGTAAGCTTGGCACAAAATAGATTTATTTATATCCTAAGAACGGTAAGATAAACATTTTCCAAATTTGGTACACATAAGCTGGGTTGTCAATATACAAAATCCTTCAAAAAGTAGGTGTTATTGTAAACGTGGGCATGGCGTGGCACCTCCCATACAAATATAAAATTAATCTGTAACAGTAGTACAAATGGCTTCGATACCATTACAAGACATTTATATAATATTATGTTGCTATCAAGCCATGTTGCAGGATTTAAAAGATTCGGCATTGCCAAATAAAGTACTCCTAAACGCACTGTTTGTTTATCAGTGTCACACTCTGTGCCTTGAATATTTTTTGACTTTTATTTTTGCTGTAATTTCTTTTGAATGTGTAAAAATTAATTTTGCAATATAATGCATATCACTAAAAATTACAGCTCTAAAATTATTGAGTAACTACTTTAAAGTATCGAGTATACAAAAAAATACGGTATCGAGTACTCAATACTTTTTCAACTGAGGCCCAGATTTTTATGCATTACCATATACTAAATATCTTTGCGAATAAAGAAATTTGCAGAGAAATTACCTCGATTTGTTAGTGCACATTTTTGCTTTAAAAACATTTTTGAAAAACAAAACTTTTTTTAATTGCTTTATTTTACCATGCACCATATTGCAGAAGATATAAGTGACAATTTCGATTTTATTTATTTATTGGGAAAAAAATAGTGTGTAAAGTACCTTCGCGTGTTGCCGCATATAAAGAGAAGTAAACCAATTTATGTCTTCCTTCACAGCCTATAACAACCAGCTGAGCAACGTGGTTGAAAGCAATTATGTATTATGCTGGAAACTTTTTCTAGTTCAAATTTGTGGTGGAAGGATGCAGTATTAATAAAAAAAATTTTAACTTATTAAATATAAAAGCTCAGATAATGTGTACGATTGTGAAATTAGAGTAATCTACTCTATTGAGAAAGTTAAATAAGAAGGTAACTTTAGTAAAAAAAAATCTTATAAAGCTTGATAAAGTTCCAAAAAAGCATTTAAAACAGTAAAATAAACTGCTGGCATATTTAATTTAACAATCACATGATTTTGTCTAATCAACTACAAAATAAATTTATTTCTTAAAAAAAATACTTACTGGGTATCATTTATTTACTCATACTTGTATATGTTTCGAAAAACAATTGTCTAATGGAAGCTGTTAACTGATGAAAAAAACCACAGTCTAAGTAAACATTTATTAATAATAAACAAAAATACAAATCAAATATTTACAAAAAAAAAATAATAAACTTTGTAGTATTTAATTGTGATTTGTAAAATAAACACTCGTATTCGAGTATTGTTGTTGTGTATGCTAGTAGAATCTATACTATAAAAGCCAAATCAGAAATAATATTTTGTAAAATGAAAACAAACTTCCGTTTTTAATTCACAAATCAGTTACCTTTTTTCTAGATGTTTTGCTACTCATTTCTTTTCATTAAGTAATTTTAAATTATTTTCTTTTGCAAACAATTAAAAAGAATATAGTTTTTGTACTAAGAACAAAATTAATAAATTAGCACTATATAAAGGAATAGGAACTATTCTAACACATAAATGTGAGGCGTGAAATGTTATATAATATTTACTATCTTGCAATGAAATTAATTGAATCTTCAATGGAATAAATTTAAATGATGCAACTGAGTGAGAAGATTCAAGATTGGGTGCATAAATAAATAAAGAGTTTTAAATCAATATAAAACATTAATTAATTAGAGACAGTTTAAATAGATTGGTAAAAATGTAAAAAATAATAGACATAGTCGGCTTTTTCATTATAAGTTGTAATTCTATTTTTCAATATGTTTACCAAACAAATATATTTAAAAGTTAAAACAACATACATGTACAATCTGTAACACTAAATGTAGTTATGAGTCAGACCAGAGGACTGCCTTTGTAATTAATTATACCTTTGAATATATAATTAAATGAATTTGGAATTGTCATTATTCAGCTAAAATTACAATTTAAATGCAATTGAAATTAAAACAAAAATCTATGTATAATAATTTTCCAAGTAATTGTAATGGAAAAAATTTTAACAAAAATTAAAAAAAAAATCAATTAAAATTAAAAATTTTTTTGTTTTGTTATTAAGTACAACAAAAAATTAATTGTAAATGGAAAAAATTTCGTTTAAGAATTAGATGCTATTTGTGTAGCAATGTTTGTATATTAAATTGGTTAATTATTGGTTTTTGTATCTAATTTTAAAAATTAACAAAAAGTTATTAGTATTGTGGTTATTTTATTGAACTATTTATGGTTTTTAATCCAAATTTTTAATATTTCTAATTAGGCTTAAGTTCATTAAATTTAATTTTCATTAAATTATTTTTATGAAGAAAGGAATTTTACAACATGAAAATTAATTAATTAAAATTTTTATTGATAATTTTTCATTCTTGACTCAATCTGGGCTCGAACCCAGGTGTTTACGGACAGGTTACCCTGACATGTTTCGATTGCAACCACTCAATCTCTTCAGAGGGCTTGCCGTTTAACACTCGCAGCCATCGACGACTGCTGACGTCATTAGTCAAACATCAATCCTTAAACCAAATTGTATTCAACCTTTTGGTAGATCGAAATTTGCTTTTGAATGATTATCTATTTTAATTTATTTTAACATGTTATTCCTTTACTTCTCTTTTTTCGTACTTTTGTCAAGAATTCTTCTTGAAGTTCAGAGTACATATATTTTTTGTTTTTTCATTTTTTTGTCCTTCTTTTTCCCGTTGACCTTTTCAGCACAACTTGAAGGACAAATGCAAACATAGAGCTCGTGCCTTAGCTTTAACAATTATTAGTATTGTGGTTATTTTATTGAACTATTTATGGTTTTTAATCCAAATTTTTAATATTTCTAATTAGGCTTAAGTTCATTAAATTTAATTTTCATTAAATTATTTTTATGAAGAAAGGAATTTTACAACATGAAAATTAATTAAAATTTTTATTGATAATTTTTCATTCTTGACTCAATCTGGGCTCGAACCCAGGTGTTTACGGACAGGTTACCCTGACATGTTTCGATTGCAACCACTCAATCTCTTCAGAGGGCTTGCCGTTTAACACTCGCAGCCATCGACGACTGCTGACGTCATTAGTCAAACATCAATCCTTAAACCAAATTGTATTCAACCTTTTGGTAGATCGAAATTTGCTTTTGAATGATTATCTATTTTAATTTATTTTAACATGTTATTCCTTTACTTCTCTTTTTTCGTACTTTTGTCAAGAATTCTTCTTGAAGTTCAGAGTACATATATTTTTTGTTTTTTCATTTTTTTGTCCTTCTTTTTCCCGTTGACCTTTTCAGCACAACTTGAAGGACAAATGCAAACATAGAGCTCGTGCCTTAGCTTTAACAATTATTAGTATTGTGGTTATTTTATTGAACTATTTATGGTTTTTAATCCAAATTTTTAATATTTCTAATTAGGCTTAAGTTCATTAAATTTAATTTTCATTAAATTATTTTTATGAAGAAAGGAATTTTACAACATGAAAATTAATTAAAATTTTTATTGATAATTTTTCATTCTTGACTCAATCTGGGCTCGAACCCAGGTGTTTACGGACAGGTTACCCTGACATGTTTCGATTGCAACCACTCAATCTCTTCAGAGGGCTTGCCGTTTAACACTCGCAGCCATCGACGACTGCTGACGTCATTAGTCAAACATCAATCCTTAAACCAAATTGTATTCAACCTTTTGGTAGATCGAAATTTGCTTTTGAATGATTATCTATTTTAATTTATTTTAACATGTTATTCCTTTACTTCTCTTTTTTCGTACTTTTGTCAAGAATTCTTCTTGAAGTTCAGAGTACATATATTTTTTGTTTTTTCATTTTTTTGTCCTTCTTTTTCCCGTTGACCTTTTCAGCACAACTTGAAGGACAAATGCAAACATAGAGCTCGTGCCTTAGCTTTAACAATTATTAGTATTGTGGTTATTTTATTGAACTATTTATGGTTTTTAATCCAAATTTTTAATATTTCTAATTAGGCTTAAGTTCATTAAATTTAATTTTCATTAAATTATTTTTATGAAGAAAGGAATTTTACAACATGAAAATTAATTAAAATTTTTATTGATAATTTTTCATTCTTGACTCAATCTGGGCTCGAACCCAGGTGTTTACGGACAGGTTACCCTGACATGTTTCGATTGCAACCACTCAATCTCTTCAGAGGGCTTGCCGTTTAACACTCGCAGCCATCGACGACTGCTGACGTCATTAGTCAAACATCAATCCTTAAACCAAATTGTATTCAACCTTTTGGTAGATCGAAATTTGCTTTTGAATGATTATCTATTTTAATTTATTTTAACATGTTATTCCTTTACTTCTCTTTTTTCGTACTTTTGTCAAGAATTCTTCTTGAAGTTCAGAGTACATATATTTTTTGTTTTTTCATTTTTTTGTCCTTCTTTTTCCCGTTGACCTTTTCAGCACAACTTGAAGGACAAATGCAAACATAGAGCTCGTGCCTTAGCTTTAACAATTATTAGTATTGTGGTTATTTTATTGAACTATTTATGGTTTTTAATCCAAATTTTTAATATTTCTAATTAGGCTTAAGTTCATTAAATTTAATTTTCATTAAATTATTTTTATGAAGAAAGGAATTTTACAACATGAAAATTAATTAAAATTTTTATTGATAATGTCCGTAAACACCTGGGTTCGAGCCCAGATTGAGTCAAGAATGAAAAATTATCAATAAAAATTTTAATTAATTTTCATGTTGTAAAATTCCTTTCTTCATAAAAATAATTTAATGAAAATTAAATTTAATGAACTTAAGCCTAATTAGAAATATTAAAAATTTGGATTAAAAACCATAAATAGTTCAATAAAATAACCACAATACTAATAATTGTTAAAGCTAAGGCACGAGCTCTATGTTTGCATTTGTCCTTCAAGTTGTGCTGAAAAGGTCAACGGGAAAAAGAAGGACAAACAAATGAAAAAACAAAAAATATATGTACTCTGAACTTCAAGAAGAATTCTTGACAAAAGTACGAAAAAAGAGAAGTAAAGGAATAACATGTTAAAATAAATTAAAATAGATAATCATTCAAAAGCAAATTTCGATCTACCAAAAGGTTGAATACAATTTGGTTTAAGGATTGATGTTTGACTAATGACGTCAGCAGTCGTCGATGGCTGCGAGTGTTAAACGGCAAGCCCTCTGAAGAGATTGAGTGGTTGCAATCGAAACATGTCAGGGTAACCTGTCCGTAAACACCTGGGTTCGAGCCCAGATTGAGTCAAGAATGAAAAATTATCAATAAAAATTTTAATTAATTTTCATGTTGTAAAATTCCTTTCTTCATAAAAATAATTTAATGAAAATTAAATTTAATGAACTTAAGCCTAATTAGAAATATTAAAAATTTGGATTAAAAACCATAAATAGTTCAATAAAATAACCACAATACTAATAATTGTTAAAGCTAAGGCACGAGCTCTATGTTTGCATTTGTCCTTCAAGTTGTGCTGAAAAGGTCAACGGGAAAAAGAAGGACAAAAAAATGAAAAAACAAAAAATATATGTACTCTGAACTTCAAGAAGAATTCTTGACAAAAGTACGAAAAAAGAGAAGTAAAGGAATAACATGTTAAAATAAATTAAAATAGATAATCATTCAAAAGCAAATTTCGATCTACCAAAAGGTTGAATACAATTTGGTTTAAGGATTGATGTTTGACTAATGACGTCAGCAGTCGTCGATGGCTGCGAGTGTTAAACGGCAAGCCCTCTGAAGAGATTGAGTGGTTGCAATCGAAACATGTCAGGGTAACCTGTCCGTAAACACCTGGGTTCGAGCCCAGATTGAGTCAAGAATGAAAAATTATCAATAAAAATTTTAATTAATTTTCATGTTGTAAAATTCCTTTCTTCATAAAAATAATTTAATGAAAATTAAATTTAATGAACTTAAGCCTAATTAGAAATATTAAAAATTTGGATTAAAAACCATAAATAGTTCAATAAAATAACCACAATACTAATAATTGTTAAAGCTAAGGCACGAGCTCTATGTTTGCATTTGTCCTTCAAGTTGTGCTGAAAAGGTCAACGGGAAAAAGAAGGACAAAAAAATGAAAAAACAAAAAATATATGTACTCTGAACTTCAAGAAGAATTCTTGACAAAAGTACGAAAAAAGAGAAGTAAAGGAATAACATGTTAAAATAAATTAAAATAGATAATCATTCAAAAGCAAATTTCGATCTACCAAAAGGTTGAATACAATTTGGTTTAAGGATTGATGTTTGACTAATGACGTCAGCAGTCGTCGATGGCTGCGAGTGTTAAACGGCAAGCCCTCTGAAGAGATTGAGTGGTTGCAATCGAAACATGTCAGGGTAACCTGTCCGTAAACACCTGGGTTCGAGCCCAGATTGAGTCAAGAATGAAAAATTATCAATAAAAATTTTAATTAATTTTCATGTTGTAAAATTCCTTTCTTCATAAAAATAATTTAATGAAAATTAAATTTAATGAACTTAAGCCTAATTAGAAATATTAAAAATTTGGATTAAAAACCATAAATAGTTCAATAAAATAACCACAATACTAATAATTGTTAAAGCTAAGGCACGAGCTCTATGTTTGCATTTGTCCTTCAAGTTGTGCTGAAAAGGTCAACGGGAAAAAGAAGGACAAAAAAATGAAAAAACAAAAAATATATGTACTCTGAACTTCAAGAAGAATTCTTGACAAAAGTACGAAAAAAGAGAAGTAAAGGAATAACATGTTAAAATAAATTAAAATAGATAATCATTCAAAAGCAAATTTCGATCTACCAAAAGGTTGAATACAATTTGGTTTAAGGATTGATGTTTGACTAATGACGTCAGCAGTCGTCGATGGCTGCGAGTGTTAAACGGCAAGCCCTCTGAAGAGATTGAGTGGTTGCAATCGAAACATGTCAGGGTAACCTGTCCGTAAACACCTGGGTTCGAGCCCAGATTGAGTCAAGAATGAAAAATTATCAATAAAAATTTTAATTAATTTTCATGTTGTAAAATTCCTTTCTTCATAAAAATAATTTAATGAAAATTAAATTTAATGAACTTAAGCCTAATTAGAAATATTAAAAATTTGGATTAAAAACCATAAATAGTTCAATAAAATAACCACAATACTAATAATTGTTAAAGCTAAGGCACGAGCTCTATGTTTGCATTTGTCCTTCAAGTTGTGCTGAAAAGGTCAACGGGAAAAAGAAGGACAAAAAAATGAAAAAACAAAAAATATATGTACTCTGAACTTCAAGAAGAATTCTTGACAAAAGTACGAAAAAAGAGAAGTAAAGGAATAACATGTTCAAATAAATTAAAATAGATAATCATTCAAAAGCAAATTTCGATCTACCAAAAGGTTGAATACAATTTGGTTTAAGGATTGATGTTTGACTAATGACGTCAGCAGTCGTCGATGGCTGCGAGTGTTAAACGGCAAGCCCTCTGAAGAGATTGAGTGGTTGCAATCGAAACATGTCAGGGTAACCTGTCCGTAAACACCTGGGTTCGAGCCCAGATTGAGTCAAGAATGAAAAATTATCAATAAAAATTTTAATTAATTTTCATGTTGTAAAATTCCTTTCTTCATAAAAATAATTTAATGAAAATTAAATTTAATGAACTTAAGCCTAATTAGAAATATTAAAAATTTGGATTAAAAACCATAAATAGTTCAATAAAATAACCACAATACTAATAATTGTTAAAGCTAAGGCACGAGCTCTATGTTTGCATTTGTCCTTCAAGTTGTGCTGAAAAGGTCAACGGGAAAAAGAAGGACAAAAAAATGAAAAAACAAAAAATATATGTACTCTGAACTTCAAGAAGAATTCTTGACAAAAGTACGAAAAAAGAGAAGTAAAGGAATAACATGTTAAAATAAATTAAAATAGATAATCATTCAAAAGCAAATTTCGATCTACCAAAAGGTTGAATACAATTTGGTTTAAGGATTGATGTTTGACTAATGACGTCAGCAGTCGTCGATGGCTGCGAGTGTTAAACGGCAAGCCCTCTGAAGAGATTGAGTGGTTGCAATCGAAACATGTCAGGGTAACCTGTCCGTAAACACCTGGGTTCGAGCCCAGATTGAGTCAAGAATGAAAAATTATCAATAAAAATTTTAATTAATTTTCATGTTGTAAAATTCCTTTCTTCATAAAAATAATTAACAAAAAGTTTATATAGAAAAAAAAAACCAGTAAGAGTTCCATATTTGTTTTTACCGAATCTTATACACCCTTCACAATTGTGCTTCCTAAGCTCCGATTCTAAAATTTAAGTCAAAAGTCGATTATGAGTGGTAACACAACCTATGTTCCATTGGCCGTTCTCAAAACTATATTACCCTAGGTCTATAGGTCTACACTGAAAATAAATATCTCAGCAAGTTGGCAATAACGTCGGCAGAATAACAGAGGAAGAAGGAAGAAGGTGCAGTAAAAAAACTGTCTCCATCTTGCAAAAATAATTTTTATAAATATAAATTCTTTCTTATTCGACTTTATATTTTAAATGTATATTCATTTGTTTAAGCTTGAAGTCTTTTGTGTATAAACATTTTAATTATAATTAAATAATAGTTATTATCAAAAATTTTTTTTGTTAAAATAAAATTAATATTGTAATACAAAAAAAAACTCTAGCTTAATCAAATTAATATAACATAAATTTAAATAATAAAGATCGAATAAGAACAACATTATATTTATAAAATTAATTTTTTTTAAAAGCCATAAATAGTTCAACAAAATAACCACAATACTAATTATTAATAAAAATAATTTTTATAATTTTTTTTAATTCTTCTACTTCAATTATAACTTGCAACCATTTCACAAACTTACGCCAGTTCATCAATTTCGATCGACAACGTTCGCATAGAAAATAATATTTAAAACAAAAAAAAAATTCTAAAATTTCGTTAAACAGGCAGTTAATTTCTTTCCTACACAAATTAAAATATTTCATTTTCGCAGATACTTTTATTAACGTGACATCATCTTTTTTTTAAAAACGCAAAAAAACGGTAATAATATCTCGAAAACTGTTCTGCTTTTGACCATTCTGACTTCATATTCGGTTTCAACGGACAATTTTACATAGAGATTTGGTGGCAGATTCATTTTTTTTTTTGAAAATTTGTGACAGTGTAATCAATCAATTTTATTTAGTACGATGACCAAGCTACTCCCAAGATAACCTCTAATGCCATAACTTCCATATTAATGTTGGTTATAATAAACGATTTGAAGACAATTACTATACCATTATCTATAATATTCTATTTTATGTAAACATTTTGTGCTCGTAGGTCCGGAATTGCCCGTAGGTCTAATATAAGCCTTTTACCTTAAACTACTTTAAGACGAACACATCGAATCTACGTATATAATTTTCGGCACAAGCAACTCTTATTTGAATCGAACCTCATAATAAAATTTAAAAATAGTGTACAGTCGCGAAAATTTGTCTATAAATACTGGGATGTAGGGTTGTCTATGGTCGGATTGGTCTTGCTGGAATTCAAGTATAAATCAAGTGTAATTCCTGTCCTGTTTTCTATTTTCAAGCCTTGAATTATACTTGAATTTCGTTGGAATTCAAAAGCATATTCCAGCAAAATCGAGTCGAACAAAAGCATTGAACTTGCATTCAAGAAGCCAACATTTTAAACAAAACTAAGATGTTCCGTCAAAATTTCGTATACAAAATTGGTAATGGCCGCATAAATTTTTTTCAGATTTACTAAACCTTGTTTAACTGAGATCTTAAAAACTCAGTCAACTGTAAATGTTGACATTTTTTTTTTGACATTTCTAAGTTATAGAAAAGTTAAAGCTAAGCCACGAGCTCTATGTGTACATTTGTCCTTCAAGTTGTGCTGAAAAAGGTCAACAAGAAAAAGAAAGACAAAATGGAATAAACAAAAAAATGTACTTTGGACTTCAAGAAGAATTCTTGACATAAGTACGGAAAAACAGAAGTTAGGAAAAACATGTTAAATCAATTAAAAAATGGATAATCATTCAAAGAAGCAAATTTCGATCTACCAAAAGTTAAAAATACAATTTGGTTTAAGGATTGATATTTGACTATGGACGTCAGCAGTCGTCGATGGCTGCGAGTGTAAGACGGCAAATCCATCTGAGGAGATCGAGTGGTTGCGATCG
Organism: Pollenia labialis; assembly: GCA_949318255.1. Lineage (NCBI taxonomy): Eukaryota > Metazoa > Arthropoda > Insecta > Diptera > Polleniidae > Pollenia > Pollenia labialis. The sequence goes on from OX439140.1 coordinate 104,908,499, forward strand.
AAACATGTCATGGTAACCAGCCGCCTGGGTTCGAATCTCAGGTCAGTCAAGAATGAATGATTATCAATAACAATTTTAATTGATTTTCATGTTGTAAAATTCCTTTCTTCATAAAAATAATTTAATGAAAATTAAATTTGATGAACTTAAGCCTGATTAAAAATTAAAAATTTGGATTAAAAACCATAAATAGTTCAACAAAATAACCACAATTCTAATTATTAGAAAAGTTTTTTATAATAAAGGTATGGAATATCAATTTTCTGCTTTTTTTGGAAATAAATTTATATGTAAACTTAGCTTAGTTAGAATATTTATCGAATTGATCGACCTTTTTAAACCCCATTTTTATTTAAACTAAAAAAATCTGTTATATTGACTATGTTTGTTATAGTTATATACATATATGGGCTATTTTAAACAAATGTATGAGAAAAAGTAGTTTTTAGATACTAAATAAATTTTTTTAAGTAACTTGATCTTGTCAGAAAGGGAAGAAATTTTGAACAAAATGTACTGTTGTGGAATAAACAATAAAATATTACAATTTAATCCAATTAATATAAAATTATAGGTAACAATATTTCGTTACCTAAAACGCAAACGGCCCTATCTAACATTTTCAAAAACTTACAGGATAAGCAAAAAAACTATTTAAAATGATTGTTAAACCTAAGACTTCACAGACAAAGATTCAACTTGAATGTTTGTAAGACACTAAAATTTATTTACAAAATTAAAACCTTAAGAGCTAACTTAACAAATCTTAAACTAATTTATAGGAAAAATAATAAGGGTTGTTTACCTGCATGTGTCCACGCACATGCGTATGTTTTATCACACATCTCAAATTTAAACCCTAATTATCTATTGGAAAAACCAACATCATTACTGTAGATGCTGGTATTTCTGTTTGTGTATTTGCTTATTCTATTAGTGGAAAACACATGCATGATTCTTATGGTCATTTTCTCAATGTACCGTCAAACTGCCTGTTACTTAATGTCAACATAAATTTATTAGACCGATAAACTGCCTGTTAACAATTTTGGGTTTCTCAATATACCGACAAAAAAACATGGTTTTAAGCTGGCAACACCTCTCAAAATACATGTAAAAGTTGGGAGTCAGCTGATTGAATTTATCTGTACGGCAAATAAAAGGAAAATAAATAATCGGCAGATGAGTGCTGGTTAGCTTTGCGACAGAATAGAAGCAAACAAGACATTGAGAAAACCTTATTTCATTAATGTGCAGTTTTTCGTTGGGATAAAAGATAATCGTGTATTGAGAAAACGGCCATTAATCTTAAAAATATTAGCTTCATATTAACTGCCTTGTCTTTCTTATCATTAAAGGTAAATTCATGTTTAAGCAAAGTTTAAACATTCTGCCGGGCGTCTAATGGCATCGGCGGTGAAAAGTCTAGTTTCACTATAGTTTTATGACTATGCTAAGTACCTTACATAAAATAATATTAATATTGTGATTAAAATAACAATTAGAATAAGGGATATATGTCCGGATACATGGTGATATTTAATTTTCATCAGCTCAGTGTTGCTAACCTGCATTGTCTGTACATCTTGTTGTATCCTTTGTATAGATTCGGAGTTGTTAATCATCGTTATATCAAAAGGTTTCACCAACTTGTTTTGTGCTTGATGGAATTCCACGCCCCATGAGGTTGCCTGAATTAAAGAATTCTTCTTGGTTACTAAATATTGAGAAGCAGCTAATGCCATTCCTGCGTATACCGCTGTACATCCAGCCGGCAAATCCAATATTCCTTTGGAAGGTAATGTTATCCAGTCATGCTTATTATTACCGCAATCTACGCTCACCGTTGATTGATCAAATATAGTAAATATCCACTTATTTTCCCTGTGTAACTTTTTCCATATACTTCTTTAATGTGTGTACTCTTGGAAATAACATTCTGCATGCCTGGATTGTTTTAATGCCGAAACTTCACATGAACGCTACACAGTAGGTTTCCATGAGTAACTTTCTTTACAATTGTACTGTTCTTGAGAGCTTCTTGAACATGTATTAAGCTGAGATTGTTACATCAAAAAATATAAATTTGTTGCAAAGTTATACACTATGTAGTCTCCGTCAACTATAGGTATTTTTGCAGAGTTATTTCCTTCGACTGGTAGACGAATTATTTCGTATATTTCAGAAGTATGAGTTTTATATAAAGGTATTTCCGCTTGGATTACCAGACGGTTGTCCATAATGATACCTTTAGCTTCCATTGAACTGTAGGCTTCTTTCAATTATGTGCTAGTTTTCGTTCCTGGCAAGACTACTCCATCTGGCAATAACTTCTTTATGTTTGATAGTTCCTCTTGTAGCTGTGCAGTTGTTAAAAGATGGGGATTGACGTGACCATGGTTAACATCAATTAGCAAATCCATGATTGAACTTCATTGTACTCATCGATCATTACATGTAGCTGAGTAATCATGACTTGAAACATAATAAATAATCGCTCAGAATTGGTAGTGTTTTCGACTTCATTGTAGAATGTCTTCAGCTGCTGGTATATTCCATTAAAATTTTTGTTTATTTCTTCGGTGGTTTTCTTCAGCACATTTATTGTAGAGTTTACAATTGATGTCTGCTGCTTTGCAAGCTGTTGCAATTTTCCTTCATTCTGGAAAATATTTCGCATATTCTCTTCCATTAATCTGCGATCCTCAGCATCCATTACTCCAAAAAGCACATGGTATTGAACCAACAAATTCGAAAGGTGATCGTTTCTGTCTTTCCTTTTTCATGAAATAGTTGTTGTTTTGCTCCAACATGTTATATCTGCGATTGACTAACCATACCAGACTTTCGCATGTTTCTTGATAGTTTCCTAATACGTCACATTGGTTCTCAATTTTTTCTTTTAATCTTTTTATTCGTGCTATTGCTTCATAGTATTGGTCTAAGTCGTAATGGATAATCAAGGTCCATCTGGAATTGATTATATTCATTGTTCCAACATTTTCCAGATACAATGCAGTATTCAATGGAATTTCTTTAATGCCAGCACCGGCATTATCTTTAAGTGAAGAGGAGTTTACGAGTGTTATTGCAGCCAGAAACCATATAAACCACAATAATGGTTTCAGGAATATGCTTTTCTCTGCTCGTTTGACTTTTATGTGAAAACTTCTTAGAGTTCGATTAGTTTATGAATAGATCTTTTAATTATGTTATTTTAGCTTCACTGCTCGTACTTTCCCGTCTTGTCCTTTATATCCTTCTATTATTCTCGCAAGAGGCCACCTTGCTGGATGGGTGTTTTCATATCTAATCAACACCACTGCCCATTCTTGCAGATTTTCAATAGGATGTCTTCATTTATTTCGTTGTTGAAGTGTCACAAGGTATTCATCTTTCCAGCGATTCCAAAAGTCCTTTTTGAGCCGCTGCATAGGTTTCCATTTATTTAATGATGTTATAGCAGAATCTTCAATGTGTTTTCCTGATTCCAGCAGCGGTCTCCCAATGAGAAAGTGTCCTGGTGTTAATACTTCTACCCTATCAACGTCATTAGCGCCTAATTTAACTAATGGCCTTGAGCTTAAAACGGCCTCTATTTGTGCCAGCAAGGTACTCATTTCTTCAAACGTCAGCTTAGTTTCGCCTAGTATTCTGTTGAGATGATATTTCATTGATTTGACTCCGGATTCCCAAATCCCTCCAAAGTGAGGGGCTGCCGGGGAAATAAAATGCCATTCAATTTTTTGTTCAGCAAGGATAGGAATCAGTGTATTATTTTTTTCAATTGCTGCCTTAAAATCAGCATTTAGTTTTTTATTGGCTCCTACAAAATTGGTTCCGTTATCGGAATACAATTTCGAGCTTATTCCTCTTCTTGAAAAAAATCTTCTTAAAGCTGCGAGGAATGCATCTGCTGTCAAATCACTTACAACTTCTAAGTGAATGGCTTTGGTTGACATGCAAATAAAAACTGCAATATAACCCTTGTAGGACTTTTGACCTCTACCTCTGGAACACTTTAAATGTATTGGACCGGCATAATCCAGTATGAGAAAAAGGTTGGGATACATTAACTCTATACTCCGGCAAATTTCCCATTAATTGTTTCGCATCTTTAATTTGAATTAGTGCGTTTTTCGTGCAATTGCATACATCTTTTGTGATTTCTATGTTATTTGATGACCATTTTCTCAAATTGAAACCGTAATTGCTAAGCTGATTCTGAACACTATGAAGAATTTCCTTGCATTCCGTTATTGTGTCAGCACCAGTGATAAGGTCATCCATGAACATCTGTCTGCAATATAAAATAGTGCTCTTACTGCAAGAAACGGAGCAGACGATGTTCCGTATGTGATTGTTGTTAATTGATATTCTTCTATTACATGCTTCTTGTTGAATCGTCATGTGCTGATATCCCTGATCTGTATCTGACACTTTCACTTGCCTGTAAATTTTTTCGACGTCAGCAATGATGACATATTTCCAAAGCCGCTATTTCAAAATTATGTCAAAAATATCTTTTTGCAGTTTAGGTCCTGTGTACATCACATCGTTAAGGCTTTTTCCGTTTGTTGTTCTTGCTGATGCGTCGAATACCACTCTCAATCTTGTTGTCAGACTTTTCTCTCTGATAACCGCTTGGTGATGCATATAATATTTACCAGTGTCAAAATCTGCCTTTATCATATGACCCAGTTTAAGATATTCTTCCATGAATTTAACGTATTCTGTCCGTAATTCATTGTTGGCTTCTAATTTTCTCTCAAGATTTAGAAATCTTGCTAAAGCTTGTTTTTTTGAATTTCCAAGCTCATTATCATCCTTTTTAATTGGTAATTTAACCACTATCCGATTGTCAGCATCTATTACTGTTGTTTTGTTAAAAAGTTCTAAGCAATATTTATCTTCCTCATAGACATCGGATTCTGTTGTTATTCCTTCAAGCTCCCAAAATCTTTCTAGATTTGTAACAGCTGCTTTCTTGCGTAAACCTTTTTGCATTAGGTTAGGAATGATATCACCTCCAATAACAACATCTATTCTATCAGATTTGTTGTATGATGGGTCCGCTAAAATAAAGTTGTTCCAATCTTCTATATTAACTTCAAATGACTGGCTTGGATGTGCCCCAGTTAACTTTGGCAAAATTAGGGCTTCAGCTTCAACCGCAATATTACTCATAAATCTTGGCCTCTAGATTAATTTTGTCTTTGCTTTAGATAGTCCAACCACTGCACTTCCGAGTCCATGAATTTCGGTTTTACTTTTGATGCGTGGTAATGCTAAAATCTGTGCAGCTTCTTCCGATAAAGTTGTAATTTGAGAACCTTGATCTATTAACGCTCTTAGCGTTACTAATTCTCCATTTGCTGCATTTACCCTTATTTGTGCCGTTGCTAGAAGTACTGTAGCGGATGTTTCCCCGGTCGTCATTGCTGAACTATTAGGCTTTGATTCAGTTCTTTCATTCAGATGTAGAATCTTATTGTGACCTTTATTACAATGACTGCATTTAACATTATTTGAACACCACTTATCGTTTTTGTGCTCTAGACATCTGAAACACCATTTATTGTTGTAAGCTAATTTTCTTCTTTCTTCGACTGGTAACGTTAACAATTTTCTGCAACTTGCTGTTGTATGGTTATTCATACTGCAATGTAAGCATGATTTTTTTTATCGAATATTGTACATTCGACACTTTTCCTGATTCATATGATTTTTTATTTATTTTCTTTTCTTGTCTATTTGAGACTGCCTCTAAGGCTTGAATTTGTTGTTCCAAAAAGCTTAGAATGTCCTTTAGATTTTGAATTTCTTTAGACTTCTTGACGGTTTGTTCGTAATATCGTAAACCATCTTTATCTAATTTTCTAATCACAATGCGAGCTATATATGGCTCAGCATCTTCTAATTTAAGATCCATACTTTTTAGGTCATAAATGCAACTGTTAGTTGTATCTAAAAGATGCTTCAAACTTGTGGACGATTCACTGTTTGCCATTGGTAGGTCAAGTAATATATCTACTTGATTTGTAAATAGCAGTCTACGATTCTCATATCTTTGTTTGAGAATCTCGCATGCTGCTTGATAATTGTTGTCAGTAATTTTTAAATGTTGCACCAATTTTTTTGCTTCGCCTTTTAGTGTTGTTACTAGTCTATACATCTTTTCTACATTGGACAGCTGTATATTATCATGCACCAGACTCTTAAATAAATCGTGAAATGATGCCCATTCATTTATATCGCCATTAAATTCTGGAATATCAATTTTCCCCAAATGTGCTGAGCTGGAATACTCTGTTTCTCTTATGCCCATGTTGATTGGTTGTTGTATTGATTCCTTTGTGCTATCTGCTATAAGCTCAAGAGCACTGAAATAGGTATTTTCATCATTAAGCATAATTTTATATCCTTCTTTTGATTTTTTAGAATCACCTTACTCTTGATGTATTTCTTGAAACTTTTTGTATCTTGTTTCCAGAAATTTTTCTTTTATATTTAATTTTTGTTGGGCATGCCGGCAACGTTAGTTGAAAGTTCTTCATACCAGTCGTTTAACCAATCCGCCATTTCAACAAATTGTTCCCATACTTCATCATTTGATTCAGTAGCTATTATTTTTTCAAATTTACTGCTTTCTTTTGATGCTTGAGATGTTTCCGCAACGTTTAGTTGTTCTTCTTTAAGTAGGGTATCTTTAATTAAAAGTCGAGCTTCTTCCTGCACTTCTAATAAGGCTTAATAATAATTATTTTTAAAATAATCTTCTGATGTTATGCCAGATGCTAATAATTTTAAATTATTTGCCGTCAATTCGGCAATAATTTTATCCAATCCTTTTGTTTCTTCTGAAAGTCTCGAAGTTCGTATTGTTTTTTGAGATAATTTATCTCTTATATTAATAACTTCTTCTCCGAGTTCCTTTTGCCTTTCGAACAGCTTTTCTTTATTTGTCATTTTAAGACTGATTTGTTTTAAATTAGTCGCTATTTAGCTACGACTTAAGGTACGGTCACATATGGCAAACATTTGTCAAATTTTGTTTGCCGGCATTTTTTTAAAATTTGTTAAAAAAAATAAAAATTTTATTTGCTGGTCACACTACGCACATTTATTTGCCCATTTTTGTTTGTTCAAACAGATATTAAATACCTTCAAATAAAAAATGGGAAAACATGTTTGCCCTGTGTTCACATATAAAAATATTTGCCTAAAAATAAATATTTGAACAAATTGTCAAAAATAAAAATTAAATAAATAAAATTACTTTTCATTCAAACTAAAAATTACCATTTTGATGCAAAATATTGAAACTTTTATGGTTTTATGGCACAGGAGAGCGAGAACAGCAGTTTTAAAAGTAAAAGAGGATTAAGATAACAAATAAAGGGATAAGGCAATTTGGCAAAGTAATTTCCAGTCTTATAAAACTAAATTAACATACATTATGAAACTAAAGTATTATTTGTTACGGTTTTAGACGCAAGCAATAAAGTGTTTTAGAGAGTGGATCTATTGTAAATTATAGACCGATCTTCACGAAATTCAGTTATATGATTTCTTGGCATATAAATTGAGTTTGTGCAATATTTAACGATAAAAGGTGCATTCCGTCACCAATTTACGTTAGTTTTTGTAAATAAATATTGATTTTTTCAAGAGGTTGTTACCCATTTCGCTCCATAACTCTTTTCCTACTGAACCAAAAGTGCTGAATTTCATTCCAAACTGCTTGGACGAACTTGCGGCCAACATTTCTATTTTTCGTCAGCATCCTTTTCTAAATCGATATAACAATGTCCATCCGTCCGGCTAGCTGTCGATGTTAACCTTATTCGCAAAGTACATGTCGCAATTTTTGAGATAATCGGGTGTGTTCTAGAATCCGAATTCACTCGAAAGTGGATTACTTCAGCTTTTTTTGTGTTCCACAATTCACCTCCACATGTTTTTATTCGTATTAAATTAGAGTGGTAAGGGGTTAGTGAAAGTAAAACGAATCGACTTTAATTCTTATATGTGAGAACATTTTTAGCAAAAAACATAATTTTGGTTTTAAGTTTGAAATGTTCTTTATATAATGAAAACAATTCGTATTTTCACACAAATATTGCAAATTTTTGCAAATTTCCACTGATTTAGCAATATTTACCATTCCTTTTAGTGTGAGGGACTTTTAATCAATTTTATGGGTTGTTTGAAATATTAAAAATTTTCGCGAATTTTCGCTACTTTTGTAAATTTTTTTTTTGTTTTTGCCGACATTTTGTTTTTTAACCGATTTGGCAATTTCAAATAAATTTTTGGGTTTGCAATTTTTCGTGAATGTTCGCGATAGATGCAATTGTTTCCTCTGATTCTTTACAGCTTTAATTAATTAATTTTTAATAAATACATATTAAACTTTGCTATTAGCAAATTTTTACGAATTTCCGCTAAATTAGCCACTTTTATCGAATTTTTGCCATTCCTTATAGTTTTAGGGACTTTTAGTCAATTTTATGGCTTGTTTGATATATGAAAAATGATCGATAATTTTGCAATTTTCGCGTATCTTTGTTGCTTATAAAAACTTATTTCTGGAGAAAAGTTTTGTGCCCACAAACAATCTATTATCACCTTACCAAACGTTATTGTAATCCATCCATATTTTGCCATAGCTCTTATACAAATACCCATTCTGTAAATAGCTTTTAATGTCATAATAATCTTATAAATGTTGGTTTTGGCAAAAATTTCTATAATAGCTTGTAAATGCTGTCTTGGTAGGCCGAGAATTGGTTCTAGGTCACTAGCTACAATCACTTCAATGCGAAAAAATCTCATAAAGATGTCGATGTCGGTAAATTATTCGGCACTAATAAGTTTTATATAAATCTTAAATGCATTATTTAATTTTATTTTGTCGGGTCCATGATTGTCTGACCCCAAACTATTTATATAGATACACCATTTTTGCAATGCATAATTCGTAACATTAGCTCATATATTATAAACATATTAAATAAATTACCCATTTACTTAAGAAAAATGTATTTTGTAACATCTTGAAACCTACTTACCGCGCAACTCTTTGCTAAAAAGAGAACACAGGAAAAATTGTTTTACATGAATAAGTTTTTTCGTAATTAAAAAATTATTTAATTCTGTTAATTTTTTCAATTTTATTCAATAATTTTTATTTTAAAGCTATTTTATTTGCCGCTGTTTGGTCTTACAAAATTTTTGTAAGAACAAATATTTATTTGCCTAAAATCGAGGAAAATATTTGACGTTAAATGGTCACATTAGGAGCATTTTTGTTTGCTAGCAAATAATTTTGTTTGCCCAAAATCAGCTGTTTTTCTGTTTGCCCCTCAAAAATATTTTGTGGTCAGATTAGGGCAAACAAATATTTGATATTTTTTGACAAATGTTTGCCATATGTGACCGTACCTTTACGCTTTATTTTATAAATTTAGTCGCTGTTTTAGCCACGACTTACGCTTTCAAGTATTTTTATTATTTACTGTTCGCTTTTTAATTTCGAAGGACCAAATGTTAAACCTAAGACTTCACAGACAAAGATTCAATGTTTGTAAGACACTAAAATTTATTTAAAAAATTAAAACCTTAAGAGCTAACTTAACAAATCTTAAACTAATATATGGGAAAAATAATAATAATGTAGGAAAAATAATAAGGGTTGTTTGCCTGCATGTGTCCACGCACATGCGTATGTTTTATCACACATCTCAAATTTAAACCCTAATTATCTATTGGAAAAACCAACATCATTACTGTAGATGCTGGTATTTCTGTTTGTGTATTTGCTTATTCTATTAGTGGAAAACACATGCATGATTCTTAATCTTAAAAATATTAGCTTCATATTAGTTAACTGCCTTGTCTTTCTTATCATTGAAGGTAAATTCATGTTTAAGCAAAGTTTAAACAATGATAAATTGAAAAATTGCCTCAAACTGTTTATAATTTGTAAAAATGTCCTTCTATTTTTCTTATAAAACCTACCAAATGTTTTGACAATGTGATGCATATTATGCAAACTGTTAGTCAGATCGTTAAGCGTTTTTAGATAGGGCCGTTTGTGTTTTGTTAATAAAATCACTAATGTTGACCGAAAGATTCCAAAAGTCGATTTTTAGTTTTTGGTATATTAGGGCCGTTTGCGTTTTAGGTAACCATTTGTACAATTTAACTTCATGTTCAGCATTTGAAAATTGTTTTAGACTTACGGCTTTCTTCACATACATTTGTGTGTATCTATGTTTGTAAACACTTAATATATATTTTATTGAATGCAATGACGCGAATAATGTTTATGGTTTTTTTTTTGTTTTTGTATTTGTTTTAAGTTCTTGGATTTTCTAAATGTTGTGTTTTGTTAATAAAATCACTAATGTTGACCGAAAGATTCCAAAAGTCGATTTTTAGTTTTTGGTATATTAGGGCCGTTTGCGTTTTAGGTAACCATTTGTACAATTTAACTTCATGTTCAGCATTTGAAAATTGTTTTAGACTTACGGCTTTCTTCACATACATTTGTGTGTATCTATGTTTGTAAACACTTAATATATATTTTATTGAATGCAATGACGCGAATAATGTTTATGGTTTTTTTTTTGTTTTTGTATTTGTTTTAAGTTCTTGGATTTTCTAAATGGCTAAATAGTAGTTTATTGAACTTTTTATTTTGTTTTGTTATACTTCGTAGAAAAAAGTAAAAATCAAATTCTATTTAAAAAGAGTTAAGTATATACCAAGTAACTTTTACTTAAGTACAATGTTTTCGTTTATTTTAGTAACGCAAAATGTGAAAATACACGTAGAAAAAATGTTGTTGAAGTATGGTTAAAATTCATAGTTTGATATCCGCAAAAGCACCAAAGAGCCTTTAATGGTTTATTATCAGGGAAACCAAAAATATGCAATTGCATGTTTTTCCTTGTGCGACCAATGAAGGCAGAAATAATATATCCATTATAGAGCTTTTTATGAATGATGACATCGAGTTGTTATTCATATTTTACCGTTTAGAGCATTTTTTGCATATTTTGGTTAAAAGAGCCTTTTTGCGGCATATTTTAAGTTTTTATGGCATATACATATGCTTTTTTGAGGCATATATTGATACAAGTTAAATTCCTTAGATGCCTACAAGGGCTTTGCGCAAAGTGCAATTGCAATCTTGTAGATAATTTGATCATATTTGGTTAATACACTTTTCAATTGTAATAAGGATGAAGTCTGTGTAAATGGTGAGAATCGATTTTCAATAAAACTATCTTTCCAAATTAGACTCCTTGTGTCCATAAACCATTTTATTATGTTGGTATTTAGATTGAATTCGCCCCAAACATATTTTACTGCAAAATAAATTCTTTTAGAATCGGTTCACATTGGCACAAAGCTCCCATCTATAAAAAGCTTTAACTTCTTTTTAAATGTTAACATTAATACACAATTTAGCGACAGTCCTTAAAATCTCATATTTTACTGCAAAATAAATTCTTTTAGAATCGGTTCACATTGGCACAAAGCTCCCATCTATAAAAAGCTTTAACTTCTTTTTAAATGTTAACATTAATACACAATTTAGCGACAGTCCTTAAAATTCCTTTTAGACAAAAAATATCATATCTTTTATTAATTAATATAACACTGTTTTTGTGAGCCGATGACAGCCCTCGTTTCCAAATAGGGCAAATTCTCCCAAGCTCATCTGTAAATACTATGGAGTTTAGACTTTACCGATTTTGAGTTTAGGATTGTTTCTATTAAATGGAACTGTTTTTAAATTGTTGAATATTTTGTTTTCAAATTAGCAATTTTAAGATTTTTTTGGGTATATTTTTTATCAATTTACATATTTTTAAGTGTTTACTGCATATTTAATGCGCATAAAACGTGTTTTTTAGAGCATATTTGTTTGTATTTAACCATAAAATTCTTACGTCCCTTAACACTTCAAATATTGTTAGATTAAATAAAATGATATTCCAACTAGAGGTATTATTAAATACAACAATAATATTATATTTTTAGTCATTAAAGCACTTCAGAAAGTGTTCTTTTGTGACACATTCATTAAAATTGGTTGTATTTGCTCTAATTTTAGCCAATACAACGAATATTACACAATAGAACACTTCGAGAATGGCCTAAGTGTTTGTTGAATTTTAATAATTCAAAGTTGATTTCGACAAATGAACCTGTCAATTGTCAATCAAAGACCATGGGATTTAAGACCTCGGCGATTATTTCTGGTGGAGCTTTTCGAAGTCAGTGGGATTATACTAATAAACCAGCAACGGCCAACAATGCTCTAAAAAGTAGCCTAACATTGGACGTCTGAATACGGTTTGTCTAGAATAGACCAAAAGCCTGAAATAATTTTCAAATGGTGATTCCAAATAATACTCTTTCTAATAGATTTTAAAACTTAGTTTTCAAAGAAGTCGGGACCAATGATTCCAACCGCTAAGTAATAATATTGAACTGTTTGGGTAAAATGAAAACTCTAGCCTCCGCTTAAATTGCTATTCATGTATAACAAATGTTAGTATGAAATATGCCAACATGATTACTATTATTTAAATACATACATATGTATAAGTAGATAAATGTGGAAAAAATATTTTCTTTCTTTTTACAATTGCAATCCTGCATTAATTCTCGGAAAAGTGGGAATTTATCACTATTTAATTTTCTTGAAGTACCTGTAATGGGAATCCCGTGAAATATAAAATTATCTAGAAATAAAAACATGTTTGCAGAATGATTTCTTAAGTCAGTCACGTAAAATTCATAAAGTGTATGAGGAACCTATAAGAAATAAAAATACTCAAAAATTGATAATGATGGCAATAGGTGTATTAACTAGTGTTGATACATTTTTGTTAGAACCTACAAATATAAGCGTTAGCATATAAATTTGTCCACAAAAAAAGGTAGACGCTAACGAAGTAGCGTGTAAGGAGCTGGTTACTTAAAAATGCTATATAAAAAAAATCACTTGTCTTAAAATATTCTTATGAAGTAAAAATATATTTTGCATTTCTTTTAATAATCCAAATAGTAACAAATATATCCCGTTAGTTTTACGAGACTAACAAGGTGAAAAATTAGTTATAATTTATTGATAATCGAACCCCGGTTTTCACAGGCAGGTTTCTCTACCATGTTTGTAACCACACAATCTCTGCTGTAAAATCCTTTTTTTTATACAAACAAAAATAATTTATTGAAAATTAACAGCCCGTTCATTGATTTCGAACGTTAACGTTCGCATAGAAAATTATATGTAAAACAAAAACAATATTCGAAAATTTGTTTTTGTTTTAAATGTAGTTTTCTATGCGAACGTTGACGTTCGATATCGTTGAACAGGCAGTAAATTCAATTAACTTTAGCCTGAATATCAGAATTTGGATAAAAAAAAAACCTAAACAGTTCAATAAAAATTACCACAATAATAATTATAGTTAACAGCTGGTGCACAAGCTCTTTGGACTTCAAGAAGGAACCACATGTAAATCAATTAAAAAAGATAATCATTTAAAACTAATTTGGATCTACCAAAATTAAAATACCATTAAAACATTAATGTTTGAATATTGACTGCCAGCTTCCGTAAATGGCGGTCAGTGGTAAACAGCAAATCATTCTGAAGAGATTGTGTGGCTACATTCGAAACATGTAAACGTAACCTGTCCGTGAAAATATTGGTTCCCAGTTGGGTCAAATATTAAATGAAAATTAAATTCAATGAACTTAAGCCTGATTAAAATATCAGAATTCTTCAATAATTTTAAAAAGAAGACACTGATTTTAAAATTACAGTGTTCATTTTCTTAGACCTTAAAATTTTTTTTTATTTTTTTTTTACACAAAAGATTACTGTTTGATGTAAGAATATCTAAAACTTAGAATAATATAAAATATTTGAGGAAATTTCCAAAATCCCACGGCTAAAAATTTTTGCGAAGTTAAAAAATATTTTGCTCAGAATTTCCTGTACTTTTTACGTATAAAAATCCTAGAATTTTCAGACCAAAAGTTTTTTACATCCAAAAATTTGACTCCCCCCAAAAAAATCTTTCCGGAATAGAGTCTTTGTGCCCATTTAACTTCATATTATGTTGGTATTTTAATCCAATTATCTTATTTTATTGCAAACCAAATTATAAAGTTTTTTTTTTTTTAAATCGCTCCGTATATAACCAAACCTCCTATACTATACTAATCCCGAAAACTGTTTTATCTGCTACTAGCATATACCCGCTACTTCGTTAGCGTCTTCTTTTTCTTCGAGGACATATTTTTATGCCAAAGTTTATTTTTCTAGGTTTAAACTTGTTTTAATTCTAGCATTTAACCCGCTCTTTAGTAAAACCAAAAAGCTAAACAAAATATGAAATTTCCCGTATTTCCTTTTTTGGGTACTATATTTTTCCCCCATTAAAGTATCAAAAATTTCAGTATTGTAGTAGCATCCCATTTTTTAGAACGAATATGTCAATAAATGGAGGCAAATATTTTGTAAAAAATTTCAAAAAAGTACCAGACACCTGTCCGCTTATTTTTCTAAAGAACAACGATAAGTATTACATTTATTTTGCATCTCTTTTAGTTTTGGAGGTAACCTTACAAACATTCGAATTTCGAAAAATCCCGTCTTAGTGGATCGATTTGGGGAGTGACAATCGCTAGTCCAAATTTCAAGATTCTAGGGTCAGCGTTTTGGGGTGGGCGATTATGAATAATGAGTCAGTCAGTCACTCACGCAACTCTTTTATATATATGTATATATATATATATTACATCGGTTATAGTCACTACCGCTTATAATCACGTTAGCGATATAGTCCATTTTATCAGTTTTTTACATTTATTTACTAAGTTCGGTGTAATTTATATGAATTTTTTGTTTTCTATGTTCACATAAATTGATTATATTCGAATTCTTTTATGTGCCTCATAGTGGCACACATGTGAATTAGCCAAAACAAGCAAAATTGTCGAAAATGAGCAAGGAGTGGCCGTTACAGTCAATGGCGATAGTTATCGGGCCATGTTGAACGAATTTTTGTTCACAAAAATTGAAGAGGAGTATATTGGCAACATTTGGTTTCAACAGGACGGCGCTACGTGCCACACAGCCGAAGCTACACTCGATAGTTTGCGCCCTGTTTTTGGAGATCGGATTATCAGCCGCAGAGCAGATGTCGTTTGGCCCCTCAGAGCTGCGATTTGACACCGTTGGACTATTTATTGTGGCGTGCAGTCAAAGATAAGTGTTACGCCGACAAGCCAAAGACAATTGACGCTTTATAGTACAATAGTACAATACATTAGTGAAATACACCTGCACACAATCGATAATGTGCTTATAAATTGGACCGATCGTGTAGGCTACTGCTTGGCCATCCGAGGCAGCCATTTGAATGAAATTATTTTCCATTATTAACCTGAAGGATTGTACTTTCAAATAAAAAAAGAAATTTGAGAAAATATTCAGTAGTTTTTTTTATAGCATTTTAAAAAAAAAAAAAGTTATTTGGCGTACCCTTTATATCAAAATTGGGAACGTATATTTATTTTTTCGCTAAGGTCAAAAAAGTTCTCGCACCAACCGCGATGAAGTTTTGAAAATTTTTAATTTTCTTTTTGGTTAAGAAAAAATAAAAATATGTGTATTTAAAACAAAAAATAGCTCAAGTATGAAATTTCATTAAGATTTAGAGATGGTAAGAGAATTTCCCGCAAACTAAAACTAAAAATTAATAAAAAAAAAACACCGTATAAAATTATTAATATCAATATTGCATTAAGAAGGCCGCCTCAAAATAATTTTAAATTATGTAAAATAATATTTTTGTTAGTTCAAGTCCGTGCTTTAATTTAAAAAATAATAAATTTTTAAATAATTTTTTATACACCTGGTTAGAAAAACCAATTGGTACGTGAACTTTTTTGAGAAAAATTACAAAAATTATGATTTTCGTGGTTACTTGGACATGGATGACCTCGTGGTACTATGCCAAAAACATTGGTTATGCCCCTAATGTACACTTTTGAGTGATTTTTGTTTGTAGAACTTTTTAAAGTTTATTAATAATTAAAATTATAAAATGATTTTAATTATCGTATTTTATTGGGTCTTAACAATAATTTTATGTAAGTAAACATCCAATGTGATGTGGGTTGACTTATAATTATATTGATCAAATTATTAACAAAAAAAGTTCCCAATTATTACTTCCTTATTCGGGTAACTTAAGTACAATCCCTCTTAATTAAGGAAACAAAAAATCGCCTTATCTGGCAACACAAAATATATCTGTGTATATCACATTATTTCGTAAGAATTTGAGTAACAAAATAGAGAAAAAAATAACCAAATTACTCACCCTTATCGAATGTGGTGTATTTTTGCGTACGGAGTCAAACTAAAAGAAAAATATTATTTATACATTGTAAATATTTACTCTGAATTCACTTCACTAACAGAAACAACAACAAAATTATATAAACAAACGAACGTGTACGAGTGCAGTGTGTTAGAAAAGTCTTTTGACATCGGTTATAAAAATAATCTAAAGATAGATCCAATCCTAAACTTATAGTAGTATGAATTATATATCCGTTTTTAAAACGGACAAAAACATAAA
This sequence comes from Pollenia labialis, assembly GCA_949318255.1. NCBI lineage: Eukaryota > Metazoa > Arthropoda > Insecta > Diptera > Polleniidae > Pollenia > Pollenia labialis. The sequence goes on from OX439140.1 coordinate 104,925,184, forward strand.
AGCTTGATAGTGTGTTACTCTAAGAAATTTCAAAAATTATATATACCAGTTTCTATATTAGCTGCCGTATTCATAAATAATATTTGGCATGAAGTTAGCGCAAATTTTATTCATAATGTAATTACGAAGCTCTGGATAACGATTTGCTTAACTCTTGTTAACGAGCTGCCAAACGCTTGGCAACTTTTGAAAAACAGCTGTTCAATGTTAAAATTTTTTTTAAATGACTGTTTTTTTTATTTAATCTTTTTTTATGTTAATTTTAAAAACTTTTTAAAATTGTTAAATGTGGAGGAAATGACAAAACCAGCGATGGTTAATGCACAACGTGTTGCATTTCTAAGAAATATAATGTGGCATCATTTAAATTCAGAGTTGATTTATTCTCCATCTGAATAGTTCGTTAAGAACTAACTATGTGTTTACAGACTGCTAGGCTTCATAGGCATTCTAGTTAGCAGCTGGTTGTACGTAGTGTCGCTAACTTTTTGTTATCCATACGGCTGTTGATTCTTACGAGTAAAATTAATTCTCAATTATGGCTGTTGATAACATTAAACTCATTTTAGCCAAATTTTAAGCCAGTACTGATATAAATGTAATTTTCGGCAATAGATTTTATGCTTATAGACAGACCAATTTCTACAAAATTTTATACGAATGCTAACATAATTTAAATAGTATAGATCAAAGTTGGAAATTTAGACTTTGAAAAGGTACACTAAGAAAGAATTTAGGCTTTAAAAAGTATGACTTTAAACATCCAATCCCAGTAGAACCCTGGTTGCCCCCGCGTCCAATCTGGGCCATAGGGCCCTAGAACCTACATCTTAATTTGAATGGAATAAAACACAAAACAAATAATCCAGAATATTGGAAACAACCTGTTAAGGCCCTATGTTTCTTGCAGAAGTAAAAGGAATCAAGATATACATATATATATATATATATATTTACATTCGGGCGGATCAATTTTTTTTGCGTCAACGGCACATATCGATTCTTGTTCTATGAGTCATCCCAAAGAACTTTGTCAAAGAAACCAAAAGCTCAAAATGAATTTCGAGACGCCGGAATTTTTAAAATAGGCGTTTTTGTCGAGAAATTCATTTATTTAAGAGCGCTTTCATACTTTTTTTTTTTATTTTATTGCCTTTTTATGGATTGAAAGTGTATACGCCAATTTACTTCAATATTAAATATTACAACTCTGTCGTGTGCTGTAGTGTATTATTTTATAAAGTCATACGTTGGACTCGATGTTTGGATGCGAATTTAAAAAAAATTTTAAATATAGTTGTTAAAGAAAACGCATATTTTGTCCACTAAGAAAACATGTTATTGTCAATATTGTTCGGCGATGAAAAGAAAATACGCGGCTAAGCTTAAACAATAAAACAGTAAGTTTATCTTTTCTTACAGTCCCGACCACAATTGGTTGATTTTTTGTCAACTCTAAATGTAATTGTATGTGGGTAAATAAAAACTAAAAACAAATTACTTAATTTTATTTTGCCAGTTCAGTTTATTTACACTGCCACCTGCATATTAGTTTTTTTTATTTATGTATTTTATCTCTTAATTTGAACAAACAAGTAAAAGTGCTATATTCGGCTATGCCGAATCTTCAGCAAGGTGACACCCTATCCGCTATCATGTCTGGAGTCTCCGGAAAACACGTTACAAACTTCAGACGGACCGACAGACGGACATCGTTAAATCAACTTATCTCCTCATTAGGTCCCAGAATATATATTTTTATATGGTCTAAGATCAATATTGTAGAAATTATAAAAAGGAATGACAAACTTATATATACCCTTTTACACCTGTGGTGAATGGTATAAAAAAAAAGGAAAAATATGCTTTGTTCATTATTTGTCTTAAATTGAATGAAATCGATATAGAGCCTTCTTAAAGGCCTGCTTGAACAATTTTCGGATTTAATTACTTTTCTTATCTAACTGCTTAAGATACCTCATAGAAGGCCTTGGCTCTTTCTAATAAAAGATATGATACTCATTCGCTTCTGTGAGAAGGGAGTAGTGTAGGATAAAAAAAATTTTACCGTTTTTTGTTTTGCACAAGCAAAATATTTTTTTTAATCCCGTTACCATTCTTATGTAACTGCTAAAGATACGAAAGCGGAAGGCCTACTCCGCAATGACAACGTGTGCAAAAAAGATATGAGTATGGAATGTAGCGAGCAGGCCTTGTATATCCAAAAGAACGTACCCCATATTTTTCACGCTGGGTTGCTTTGTCAAAAAACTTTTCTAACACACTGTACAAAATTATGAGAGTATGCATAAATAGTGTAAATAATTAATAAATATTATATTTCTGCACGTTTGTTTTTCGTTTATTGTGATTTGTGTTTTGTTTTTTGCCTTTTTTTATTTCAATATTTTTCTTGTTACAAATTTTGCAAAATATAGTCGCATGCGATTCTGTCTTGTTTAATTTTGTGAAATTATTAAAAGAATTTGTAAAACAAAATCTATGGAAACTTTCCACTCGTTAAGATTCATCATCTACGGCACTTCTTATTAAGAGTCATGTTCATTTGCGTTATTGTTGATTGGTTGCTATTTCTTTCTTTCTTTTTGTAGCAACGGACGTCGTTAAATTCAAATACTGTATGATCTAGTTTTTATAGGTACCTATTTGGTGAAATAGTTTTGGCGATCATTATGGAATGACGTGTGAGTTTTTATTTCTTAAAGATGTATGTATGTAGATGTTGATTTGTTTCAGTTTTTTTTTTGTCATCTTTAGCCTCGAGTTATTATTAATTTCGTTTTTTTTTTAATTTGTCTGATTACCAAAATATGTAAATAAGTAGACACTTTCTTGACACTTAAATTGTTAACGAGTAGCAATTATTTGTTTGCAATTGTTAATGAATTTTAAATAAACAATTTTTTAAATTCTTCATTGGTTATTTATTTATTAACACTTTTATTATTTTTTTTAAATTGTTTTAATTATAATAAAAAAAAATTATTGCAACTGAGTTACCACTAACCACAATATTTTGCATACATGAAGTAGGTATGCTTCCATTAGGAATTTGCACCAACAACCGATTTTTTTATTTCTTTTGTTTTATTTATTCTTTTTTAACAGCAAAATCGATAATAACAATAAAACAAAATGTAATGAATAACTAAAAAAATTGTAACAACAACTCAACAAAAATGTCTATGGAAAAAATAATAAACAAAAAGTATCAACAAACAAAACTTGAACTTGATCGTGTGTGTTGCCGTTTTCACGTTTCTCACTGTAATGATTTACTGTTTCTTTGCTCAGCACGTTTTAAACGAAAGAAAGAAAAATAGAAGCAGTATGTACAAAAAGAAAATCGAAAAATCTACAACAAACAGTTTATACACACTTTACACGTACATATGTTTAAATGTACTTACCCAACAAACACGGAGGTTTGATTTCAAATTGAAAATGATTTGAAATCAAACGTTTTCTCAAACGACAAACGTTTGATAATGATTTGAAAATCATGGCGTTCTCAACAAAAAGGGGAAATTATTTTTAAATTGAAAAATGCCTTTATTTTCAACTTGCTTTTAAACGTAATTCTCAAATGTTTTTTAAATGTGAATTATAATACAATGTGGAATATATATAAAACTATTTAATTTTTTTAATTTAAATTTATTATTTATTTAAATAAACTTTGAGATAAACATTCGGTACCATAGCTAAAAGATGAAATAGTGTTCTTTCCGTCCTCTAATTCTTGGAAAGACAAAATACTTGGCTCACTTTTATTTTGAGGATTGTAGCACCGCGATCGTTCAACAAACTTTCTTCACTTTCCCGTTTTATTATTTTTTTTTTCGTATTTTAATAATTGTAATTTCTCACAAATAATTTTTATTTTTCACAATAAAAAAAAAACTGTTCACTTTATATTAAAATTTATTTTTAATAGTAAAACACATGTAACCACAAGGAAAAAAATGTAACTTTAATCGCCATTTTTAATGCTTACATTTATTTTTCGCTTTAGTATTGCCAAGTTTATTTTTGTTTTGATTTTAACATTTGACAAGCATTTGAAATCAAATTGATAAAACATTTGATATCAAATGTTTATTTTCAAACCATAATCAATTTGAATTTAAATGTTAAATCAAACAATTGAAAAACGGTTGAGAATTGCGTTTGATGTCAAATGATAAAGTCATTTCATATCAAAGGTTAGACTTCGTGTTTGTTGGGTATGTATCTAAATACATACAAATAATCATACATTCGTTTTAATGTTTGTTGCTGCTGATGTCGAACGAAGAATCCCCAGTACGCCCAGCGTACCGATTAAAAGTGATCAGTAAAATACACAAAACAGAAATTTTACCAAACATACATACACATCCAAATATGTTTACATAAAATATATATGGTCGTCGGTCTTCAACAGGGATGCAAAAGTTTTTCGGTTTTACTCTTTGCTACTTTGCACTTTATATTGAAAAGTACCATGATTCACATAAGTACCTTTGCCTTATTTCTTCCACTTATTATTTTGGTTTTCCATCCTTGATATAGGTACATACAGTAAAGGACAAAATTGTTCACGAAATTATAAAAAATATATGTACATACATATGTATGTATGTATGTATGTATCTCATGAAAACTATTTAAGTTTCAACTTGGAAATTCTCTAAGCCTATTGTATAGCTTTCTGCATTTTATAATAACAATATGTTAACTTATTTTCAAAAGTACCGTTAGTTTATATGTATATTTATACTAAGTTAACATCGAAACCGTGTGTGTGAACAATATTGACCCTGTATGAATCTTTCATACAAATTGCCAAAAAAATTTCAAGTTTTATCTGGGGGATTTGCTTTTAAAAAGAGTAAATAATTCATTAAAATTACTTTTTTAAATAATTTGAAAAAAATATGAGCAATTAAATTTTGCCTAGTTTCTTAAAGAACGCCAAGTCAAAAGCGGCACTTTTTAAACAAATCATTGTGAAAAATTTACAAAAAAATACAACATTTCAGTGAGATATGTGTGTAACATAAAAAAGAGTGTAGTTTGGATATCACAAGCAACAAATCTGGTTGCACAAAAAAACTTTCACGAATCAAATCGACTAATTGTTACTATTTATAGCTTTTAAGGTCCGGCAAATACTAAGCAAAGCACTAAAATCGTACAAAGTAGCTTAAGTTCTAGTAGACTAGTAGCTAGAATAAAGAGCGGCAACCCGCCTTTAAGCAAATAAAAACTCTGAAAACGGCTAAAGTTTGCAAAAAGGTAAGAACAATTCAGTTTTAAAAGCTCAGTGCGAGTAACATGCTTAGATAGGACAAAAATTATGAGATTAGGACCAGACGGACGGATGGTAGTAAACATGGCTGGATACAAGTGTTAGCGTTAAAGAGCGGAATAATTCCTAATATAAAAATTTTGATGGTCTCATAAATGACTTGAGATTGTTTTCGTGGAAACCAGCTTCGAGAACTCCGCTAATTCAGAAGAAAAATGTGTGTCAAGTACTAAACAACCATCCTTGAACACCCGTGCATTCCAAGATTAGCCATATTCGGCCAAGAACAACGACAGGGTGATATCTTTATGCAGGACAACGATCCCAAGCATACTTCAGAAATAGCTAAACGTTAGTTTGAAGAAAATTAGAAATGCGTAAATAAATGGACCTCCTCAGTCGCCAGATTTGTACCCACTTGAGTTCTTTTGGTTCATTCTAAAACGCCAAATTTGTGCTCCGAGGAACCCACCATACTACGTATATAAGCTTTGGGAGCGTGCCGTTAAAAAAAAATTAGGTCGAAAATGCTAAAAACTTTGGTAAAGGTATGGAAAAAAGGATTAAGGCAGCTTAAATGAGCCAAGGGAATATGCACCAAACGCTAGGACCCAAATACAACAATGATCTCTAACTGTGGTCATAATTGTTCACATATAGAACTCAATACTATTACCGTGTAAAATATTATGAACACATATTTTTTGGAAGAGTTTTTATTTTTAAGTTGTTGAAATGTTTACATTTCATATAGTTAAAATATATTTTGGTAATTTTGTTGAACTATTTATGGTTTTAATCCAAATTTTCAATATTTTTTAATCAGGCTTAAGCTCAGCAAATTTAATTTTCACTAAATTATTTTTATGAAGTAAGGAATTTTACAACATGAAAATTAATTAAAATTGTTATTAATAATCATCCATTCTTGACTGACCTGAGATTCGAACCCAGGCGGCTGGTTACCCTGACATGTTTCTCAATAGTATGAAATGGGAATTTAGCACATTTGAAAGAAACCTTGTTAATTAATTTTTGAATCCCAAGAAAACCTTTGAAGAGACAGATATAGTTTCTTCAACTGTTTTACTCTGGGTTATTTAACAAACGTGTTTACAACACCTTTTTGTTAGATTTTTCAACCACAGCGTAGTAAATTTTTTCTTTTACATTTTGTTGTTGCAGTGTTATAAATCTTAGTAATTAATCTAAAAGGGACTTTACTATCAAGGGTGAAAGCCGCATATGTATTGTAATAAAAAATTTATCTGATTTACCAAATGTCCTAAAGTAATTTGAGGCTAAATAGCGCTGTTGTGAACCGCTTGTTGTATTTTAATAAGTTTTCACCTTAGGGATTTAAAAACGATGAGTTAAAATTACAGGGAAAAAACTTTTGCTCTCATTTTTTTCGGAGAGAAAGATGCAATTTAAATTTTTGAGGCATAATAAAAGCTATATGGGTCACAAAAAAGACTTAGTTTTGTGGAAAATATTTTCAAAAAGCATGAAAAGCAAATAATTCTTTCAAAATGTTGCTTCATAAGCACCAAAAAAATTTTCTAAATCAATTTTTTAAAAAATTTTAATTATTTCACAGGTCTCTAGCAATAATTTGTCCTTTACAGATTTAAAAAATATCCATTAGTCGACGAGTTTTAGGCAAAAACCCATATACACAATATGCTGAAAATCGGCATTTGACTGCAAAGGTTGAAGGTCGATTAAAAAAAGTCGAACTAACATAAACAAACGCCGCGATACGGGTCTTTTAATTTAGCCTCTACTTTCACCCCTCACTCTCAGAATCAACCTAACTTTTTGAATTTGTTCCACAGTGTTATAGCATGATATATAAGTGCAAATGTCAAAGAAATAATTTAAAGAAAAATTATTTTTTATATTACGTATGTGATTAAGGTGAAATAAAGACTTAAAATTAAATGAAATATGACATATCCATAACGTGCTAAACAGCTGTTATGGAAACCAGTTTAATTTTTTTTCCATAACCACTACTACGTACTAAATTTAAGTTTTTTTCTTATTGTAGTTTGAGTTGTACCACAAACTTTAAGCATAAATAGCACTTTAAAGTACTAAAAGCAATCTATAATAGGATAACTCTCGCAAACCATTATGCGTGAGTACGCTGTGTTTGCAAAAGTTTGTTGAAAAAACAACAACATCACTACAAAAGAACATAAAAACCAACAATAACACTTCAAGAAGAAACATTTTGATTATTTTTCTGTTATCAAAGTAATTTTTTTGAATACAAAATTTTTAATTAGTTAGATTTTGTTTGTCGGGCTTAATTCCCAATGTTTATTCTTGATAAATACACTTATATTTATTGTTTGAGGATAAGTTAGTTTCTATGCGCATTTCCTGGTTGCTTAGGCCAGATCATCAGGAAACATTATCCCCAAAAATTTTTAAAAAAACCCAAAGATATTAGCTATAAGCAGACTAAAGAGTGAATGAGAATTGCAAACACTCAAAAAGGCTTATGGCCCAATCACAATGTGCGAATACATGTTAAATATATGAGGCAAACTATATTGAACTTAAGGAAACTTTTTGCTAAGTTTAATAAAACTGTCATTTGCTTAACATTCTGTACGGAAACAAATGTTTTTTATTTTGTTTTTAAAATACATTTGAGAGACTTTTTGTCAATTTTTGACAGTAGGTTAAACAAGGGTATGCATTTTATGGTTAGGCCTTTATTTGCAACGATATCAAAGCTTAAACAATATACCAACAATAAACAGGGAGCTTATCTTTTCTTACATTACTCACTACAATTGGCTACAATTCTCCAAATATTTATTTAAGTTGTAGAGAGTGAAATTCGCATAGAAACAAGCTTAACATCCAACAATAAATTTCAGTGTATTTATCAATAATAAATATTGGGAATTAAGCACCACAAACAAAATCTTATAATTTATAGATTACTTATATGTTTAAAAAGTAAAATAAGAAGCAATAATTCCCATATTATATTTGTTGAAATTATTAAGTTAATTACATAAAATTTTTCCATTTACAGTAACCAACCTAACACCATAAAACACTTTATGAATGATTGAGTAAGTACATATGTAACATAGTAATTAACAGGACAACCGCCAATATTCAAATGTATGTTTTTCATTGCACGACAAAAGAAACATAAACGTAATATTATATTTTGGGATCGGTTTGTTATTGCATGTTTTTGCATGTTTTTGCATATTTTATTTTTTTACTTTTTAACTCTTTGCAGGAAATATTTCACCTTATTGAAAACTAAGTGCTTCCCAAGTGGAACCACAAATACTTATTTTTAATTCTTTTTAACAAACTTCTTTTCTGTTTGCAATATCTATCTCTATACCAACTACATTGCGATCTACATTTTAGTTTCTCCCAAAATATGTTATGCCAATTCAAGTTCCGATTAAAGATAAATGCTATTACAATCTGTTAAATTTTAAAAATTGTTTTTGCTGATGTGTAGGAAAACTAGTTCTAGACTAATCTTTTAGTATACCGATCAACTCAGAATAACTTTCTGAATCGATCTGACGATCTCCGTCCGGTAGGTTGTCGGTTTCCATAAACCTTGTCCGACAGATAATTGACTCTTAGATGAGATGTAGGTAGAATTCACCCCTACAATTCTTATTCATAATTGAAGCAACTTACGCTCATACCTATTATTATTATTCTACCCAGCAAAAACTTCGCCTACTTTTTCAAAATGGATAGCTTCTTTTACTTATTATTTAGTAGCTTTCTTCTATAACTGCTTCTATAACAACTTCTATAACTACTTTTTCTGGATGTATTAAGGTAAAAAAAATAATGACTTACTTTTGAATTCGTTCATTTTGGGATATCCCTTGGAAAATTCATTTGTTCTTACAGCAGAATTGTAAGTACATAGTGCTTTTATATTTTTCTGATTACTCAACACATTATTTTGAAGTCGAAGTTTTTACTAGGTTATTATGAAAAACAAAAACTACTTAAAACCCTTGCTACGTATGACTCTATAAGTTTTCTTCTATTCAGTGAATTTTTTTCTATATCCAAGAGCTTGCAAGATTTAAACAAGTACAAGTTGCCTATTATTGATTTGGGTAATTTTAAGTATGATAGCTAACGATTAATGATAATGATATATTGAGCAAACTTCTAGAAACTGTTATATTATACAGCAAGCCCGCGATTAACGTGAGCTGTATGGATTTATAAATCTAACTGCCAGGCCCACAATGTCGACAAGAACATATCTATCTCATATTTATATTGAAAAAAAACTAAAATTTGGTTTTGTTTGTCGACATCGTGGGCCAGGCAGTTAATATTAAAATTGAAATCAAGCAGTATGATAAAATGAAAAGCATCCTCTACCCTAAAAAGTTGTACATTTTGATGTAAGACATTCTTTATAAAGTCCACTATCGAAAAACACTTAAACACGCCTAAAACCGCAATGAAATTGTAGATATAAAGTTTAATTCCAAATTCAAAGATTCGGCACAGTCGAATATGGTACTATTTTTTTTTTTTTAGATTTTTCCATCTCTGACGTGTTTTTTCTCAATGCTTGCGAAAAAAAAATTAAACAAATTATTTTACTCTATATTTCTCTCAATATCGATCTTTTTTGAAAATATAAAACTTCAAGCATAGTTGGTGACTACGTCATTAGAACACTATTCTATTTGACTTTGGACGAAAAATAACCACCAACTTTGCAATTTATACTCTGAGAGAGCAACCACATATGATTGTATTAGATACCTATAATAACATCGGTTTTAGTGTTTGTGAAAAATTATTGTCTGACTACCTATATTAAGTTTAAGTATAAAAACTCATACGTGTTGTATTTCACTTTTTTTTTGTTAAAGATTTAAAGCATAACCGTAATATACGTAAGCTAGCTTAATTTACTGTCAAAAAATAACGAAAATCCCCGTAGCCGGAGACCCAATTAGGGGCGACCAATGAGTGTCTCGCTATCTCCTCCAGAGACATCCGGCATTCTCGGACAATTCTCGATGCCATTAACACATTCTCCAGGGATCTTATGGCTGCCAGTTTAGCTGGTCGGAGTATACCTATACCACATCGTCTTTGAATATTTGAATCGCATTCGCGGGAATTTGTAGGTCATCGTAGTGGACCACGTTATCCATATGCTCACCGTGAAGCCAGGATCAAGGCTCGAGTGTGACAGAATCAACATCCATGTGAAAAATTTATTTCGTTCAGAATGTCCGATATTGTAATCCCTCCATACTCCAGTGGCCCTTGGTCTTACTGCCGCGTTCGCAGCTGCCTTTTTGCCAAAATGTCTGGTGGTTATCCCTTCAAGATCGTAAACAATGCTTAGAGGGGGTTGTTCCAATGGCATCTGTTACCGTTATCGCCACCATTCTCATTATACGTTAATTCGTATAGCCAGTATCCATTCCTTGGGTTAATTCCCAAGCTTATGCCAATGTCACTTTTGCAGCAATATAATGCAGTTGCAGAACCGGGCGAATAGGCAGTTTGTCCTCGAGTACACTCGCATGAACAGAGCAGTTGGTCTTTCTTCTGTTTGTGTAGGGTTTAACTGAATCAACTCTAAGGGACAAATGAAAATCAATATACATGTAATCAGAGAAGGAACAGTTCTTTGACACGTTCCAATCGCTAATCTTATCTGAGAACTTATCACTAATAAGCGTAATAGCTTCCCCAGACGGTATGATGTGCATTAGCATCAGCACATACACGTAGAGAAAAACTTTGCTTAAATATGGTAAAATATTTTGTTTAATTTAACCATATTATTGTCACCGACAACCATATTATGGTTAAATTAGTCCTCTATCAAGAAGCCAAACCAATATTATGGTTGCCTCTAACATGTTACATAACATGTTAGAGGCAATATGGTTAAATATGACAATACTATGTTTTTAAATTACCAATAGTTGTTTCCCCTTTATAGGAGCAACAAGCTATGGTTGAAAACTAACCATGCTATCATAAGTGTTAAACATATTTTATTTATTATTAGATGACGCTGTAGTAGTAGGGTCTCCGGGGATTATGAAGGCCTTCGCCGGATACGTATGGCGTGAATTTTCTGTCATTGGGGGGGGGGGGGGTGAATTTGGAGACAGACCATCAGCCTCTCAATATGAGAACAGACGGTGATGGATTTTATTGGGGATTGACGGCCGTCAGAAGGCCTAAAAGTTGACCGTAAAGGGCCAGCGGACACAAAGTCATTAGCCGCTCCAACTAGGAGAAACATACGCTAATAGACAGGGGGAAGTTCTTGGTTCGTACTCGGCTTAGACCCTTCTGGCATGGGAGGCCCTGCCGGTTTTGACTGACTTCACTACCGCCCGCATGACTCTAAACGTTCAGCAAGATGACTACCCATTCGCGAGGGGACAGTTTATGGTAACAGTGCACAACTTATAATTTCAGGCGAGAACTGTGCGATGGTCAAACAATTTTGTTATCTTGGAAACATTGAGGGTGGCACAGAGTTAGATGAAGAAGCTAAGATCAGAAGAGCAAGAACGGCATTTGGACGTTTAGCGCCTATTTAGCAGAAAACCAGTTTGAGCCCACGGACCAAGCTTCGCATATTCAACTCCAACATTAAATCCGTCCTGTTATTTGGATGCACCCCTTGGACGATTGCCAGGGGTGTTACTTATCGATTACAAGCCTTTGTCAATCGTTGTCTCGGACGAATTTTCCGTATTTTCTGGCCTCGTGTAATAACGAATGTAGAGCTGCTACGCCAAGCAAATAAAATGGGCGTGGCTTCGGAAATCCGAAAACGTAAATGTCAGTGGATTTGGCATGTACTACGATGCGTGGATAATAACATAGCGAAGCAAGCGTTGCTTTGGAATCCGTTTACCCAAGAAAGAAGAACGGACACGGACAACATGGAGATGTTCCACCGAATGCGAAATGAGATCTATTGGGTTAACATGGAACCAACTTAGATATATAGCTTAAAATCGGGTGAGCAGGAAAACGGCTATTGTTGGCGCCCTATGCTCTAGTGGGAGTTTAAGGAATAAATATTTATCAAATTACAAATTTAATTTATCCTATAAAATGTTTATCATTTAAGATTTTTTTTTATGCTTTTTAGCACTTATTTAACCTTTCTTCGCAGAAACACTGGCTAGAAAAACAATAGTTGGACATAAAATGTTTTGTGCATACAAATCTATTATACTTTGCCCGTTTAAAGAGACTGTTTCGTTATTTTATCTAAGTGGTGCAAGCAAATCAAAACCTTTAAACACTTTTATTTCGAAATGTATTATTTTGAGTTATGACGCTGTTGCAGCAAATAGTAATATGTTAAACAAATATTGTTTATAATTTTATCATGACATTTTCAATTGAAAGTTTAATTGCCACACAATAGTTGATTCACAAAAACAATTTACGCTCAATATTAATAATTATTTACAGATCGAATAAAAGTTCTAGACAGAAATAACAAATAATGAAACGGAATATTTTGTCATATTAATTTTTTTTTATTGACTTTACTCTAGAAATAAATTTTATAAAATTATTAATGAGATAAAAAAAAGTAAGTAATGCTCGTCTGATTCATTATTAAAATGTTGCAACAATACAGTATTGCCACATTTTCTAATGATTACAAAATAATTCAATTAAATTACATAAAAAATACCAATTTAAATTAAAAAAATTATAACAAATCTAAAAATATTGGGCGAATATAAAAATGATGCTTATCCAGTTTGTAATTCATGTTAGCATTTTCTAAAAGATTCTTTGAAAAATAAAAAATCCTTATTCCCAAATTTGCAACTCTTACTGCGACCCTGTCACAAGTGTGTTTAGTGAGCAAAACACAGCTTACTAGACAAAGTGTTTTGACATTTGGCAACTGAAATTACAACAAAACAAAGGCCTATCCATTAGGTCTGCGCAAAAGCCATACGCTTATTCCTTAAACGGCTCATACACTGGCAATAAAATTGTTCAATTTTACGTATTGTACAATGATATCGCCAATGTGTTTCTGATATTCGAAGATGGCACAATATATTGGCAACAATCAAACGACTTTTGATTTTTATTGCACAACGAAAAGAAAGTGAAATGTGTTGGCAACATTGTACAATGCTGTTTATGTTATTTATAGGTTATGTTTTCCTTTTTATTGAAAGAATGAAACAATTGTGCTACTTATTGCATAATATAGGACAAAATGGAAATAATATGGCGAATATCATATACAATAATATTACAAGTGTATGGGCCGCTTTAAAGATGTCAAAAGTTGTTTACATTTTGCTTATACATGTACATTTTTGTTTACGTTAAATATTGTATGTATTAGTAATATAAACAAT